>JAWNGG020000063.1:1200536-1800805 GCA_036937485.2 Tetragonisca angustula | reverse complement strand
CTTTATTAACGGGAGCAACGTTACAGAACACAGCGAAATTTCCTCGTAGCTCGTTATCACCCGACATGCGTACTGGGCCCACGAGAAAGAAATCGTTTCTCACCGCGTCCGAGGTGTAACAACTCGTTAATAAATAGGTAAAGATACGAAAGAAAGCGTGCAACACACCGGGGGTTAACAAACGCTTTCCATGCCATGTTCCACCATTAGTACTACCATCCGTGAACGGATTTCTTAGAAACAAACGAGAGAAAGAGAGAGAGAGAGAGAGAGAGAGAGAGAGAGAACGTTCGGACCCGACCGAAGAGAAACGATTCTCCCTCCGTGGGGAGAGAAAGAGAAGACACTCGGCTGGTTACGTTAAGATACGCTGGACCGTTCTCTGTTCATGGGGCCCTTTGATGGCCTGGCGCTACGAGTCTAGCCTCAACTAACCTTTAAAGGCCTCCTACGTGAGCGGATTTAAAAATGACGTCGAATTCGCGTGCCTGCGTGTTGAATTTTCGAATATCTTCGAATTTCGAGAGGGATTTTTTTCTGTTGGTTTTTCCCATAAAGTTAATAACCGTAGCGGTGAAAAACGCATCAATATTCTGTTTTGTACCCACTGAAGATTGAGTGAAAGATTCGAAGTACATAAGACAATATATACCTATATTTTTATATATTGTGTAATTTATACAATTGTACTGTATATTTATGTAGTCATACTTTACAATTTATAATTATATTTATTCCTGTATTCCGTACCTGTGTAATTATATTTATTAATTATTAATATTTAGACAATTCTAATCATAATTTAATAATAACGTCAGTGTACATTATATAATTGCACCATATACACAATATATTTATATATATTGTATAATTTATATAATTGCACTGTACATTCATGTAATCATACTTTACAATTTATAATTATATTTATTCTCGTATTCTATACTTTATCAATATCTATTTATATAATTATATATATATATATATATATATAACTTACATAATTATATAATTATATACATATTTCTATAACTGTATAACAACTCGTCTTTATAATAAATACATTATCATAATTAACATATAATTATCAAAAATATCAATATAATTATCAAAAATATCAATATTATAATT
Source organism: Tetragonisca angustula (assembly GCA_036937485.2). Lineage (NCBI taxonomy): Eukaryota > Metazoa > Arthropoda > Insecta > Hymenoptera > Apidae > Tetragonisca > Tetragonisca angustula. The sequence continues at coordinate 1,799,674 of JAWNGG020000063.1, read as the reverse complement.
AATTAATATAATTGCAAGTGGATGCAAGTCTTTCTTTTACAATCGATCGATATTACCACCACTGATTTTTATACACTCCCGGCAAGTTCCCAATTGAACAACAATCCGACGAGTGAGGATTTGAAACCGAGCATTATTCTTAGGTGTCATTGCTCCAACTGTAGCTCAACGTTCACGCTGAACATATGATAATCGATCTCGTGGCTATTGTCAGTACGTTCCATTTCCACGTAGCCGGGTCGAATTGGTCCCGGGTCGGGTTGACGAGGGTTAACCTGCCCGCATCGGGCTCGTTTCAGCGTCTCGGTCGTTCCACGTCTAGGAACTAGGAAGCGCGGCGACGGAAGTGGACCAATGCGGGCATGAAATCGAGTATCTAGCTGATGGCTTCCTTCTCGTTTAGGGGGGAACCGCGAGTTAATGCCTTTTGAAAATTGCAGCGGGGTAGTTGGGGCCCGACTAACACGATTACGCGCACAGGGTGTATCCAGCCCGCTATTATTACAAATAGAGTACGAGCTGATGATTTACCACGATGGCTCGTAATTCGAGGAAAATTCCCAATCACCAGCGTGTGATGAAACGAAGATAATAAATAATAGAATATTATCCAAGATATTTTATATGTAAATTATTATCGTGATTTGACGCTACAACTATCGGCGAAGGTACAACATTCAAAGAGATTAAATTAAAGATATTAAAGCGCAAGGTACAAGAAAAAGTTAGTTAGACAAAGACTTCTATTCAAAATCGAGTATCTAAAACTATACTGTTACAAATGTATACTAAAATCTAATAAAATCCATGGAAACTTACACAAATATTATAGTTCTTCAAATGTCCGAATATTTATGCCACGCTACATTTCGACACGATTCAGTTTATTGTCTGATATGAAGAAAAGTGCATGCAATAAATAAATATAATGAATGTTCTGATATATCATTAAAAAATTAATCCAAACTTATTATAAAGAATCGAAGTCCACAAGAATATTTTGAATAGCATGACGTCCGAATATTAATAAAAGTCACTGAAGTTCCAGTGTCAAATGACGATAGAGTTGTACGATTACAGTCTAAACAGAAATGACGATAATTAAAATAAATGAACTCGCGCAATGAAATTACGTTTCCGTCTAGATAGAAGTCAATATTGATTTTAATATAATAAAAATGCCCGTATTGTCGAAGGGTAAATCGCATTAACGAGTTTCGTCACTCACGTTTCTATCGATGCCAAATTCAACGGTGAATTGCAAGTTCACGAAAACGTGATCTCGAATCTCACTCGTCACAAGCACACCTCGTTCAGCTACTTCGTTTCTCGTTTCTCGTTTCTCGCCGAGGCAGATTCAAAGCTTCTCACCGTTCGTTTGACTAAAGTTGCAGTTTTTCAAGAGAGTTCTACACAGTAAATAACCGGGCGAGCTCTTTGTCGCGATAGGCCTCGCTGGCCCGCCATGCCTGGGCATTATGCCCGCGCTAACTTGAGATGACTAGGCAACGTGGAATGTGCCTCTTCACATGGTGCAAAAATCGAAGGAGGTGTAGACTAAAGTACTTTGAACACAGGTTGTACAATAACCGCTTATGGATTCTCAGGAAACAACCCGGCCCCCGATGCTGTAACTCGTTTCGCTGGCCGTTCGACGATGGCCGATTCCTCGTTGAAAATTCGCCCGATAAATTCGCTGAATTTTAAATTCGAGTCGCACGTGCCGCGAATCTTTCTCCCTTTCGTCCCAATTTTATAAGTCGCGCGAATTTCGCATTTGAGTAATAATTATAAGTATAAATATAATTTAAATAATATAATATAACATATAATATAAATAATATAATACAATATATAATATAAATAATATAAGTTAAATATAAATATAATTGGAAATAATAAAATAATTACAAAGATAATTATTAATAAGTACAAATGTAATAAATTATAAATACAGTGACTCGAAAAGTCTTTGAGTCGGAAGATTATTGAAAAATTGAAACGAAAAGAAAAAAGTATTTGAGAAATGATTTTAAGAATTCTACGGTCTCCCTTTATTTTCTCTGTTTAATAAAAATTAAAATGAAAGGACGAGTTGGATCGATTCGATTGGAACGAAAAAGAAATATTGATCGGAGTGATTCGTTTTAATTTAGAAACTAGAAGCCTATGATTCATCATTGTAGTTGAACGATCGATTTCGTGTTCAGATGTAATTAGAAAAAAAAAGAAAAGAAAAAAATGTTCAAAGCATTTGTATTGAAACTTTCGACGTATTAGATACGAACTCGTGGAAGCAAAAATTTGATAATCCTACCAAGTTTTTTGTGATAATCCTACCAAAAAACTTGATAATTTCTGTGTCGTGAATTCGTGGTACGATCGAAGAATCAATTCAATTAGATCGGGATTCTCGTTGAAAGAATGGTTTCCCAAAGTTGCAACGCGACTCCTTGGAATGCCTAAGCGGATGCCCTCCCATCTTTTTAAAGTCATACGTTTTCATTTTGGCCTGCAGTGTCTCTAACGGAGCCTTCCATTGGGACGCGGCCAGATTAAAGGCGCTACCCTGGTCTAATCTGGCTAGATTTAGGGCTCGGACGCTTTGGGATTCGGTCTAGCCTACCTCAACGTGACCCTTCTTAGTCTAGAGTTCCAATCGAGTTCCTCGAAAGGCCGGGACCTCCTCGAAAAATCTTTCGCCGAGGCGTTACAAAACCGCCACCTGTTTCTCAAACGAAATCGAATCTCAACGTATTCTCGTCTTTGGTTGATAAATACGTCCGAGTTACAAATCTCAAGGTAGTTCACATTTTTACGAATGTTGTAGATTTTTTTTTATAAAATATTGTTATATATTATATATTAATATTTGTTTTATATTCTAATTTTTTTATTGCATACAGTAGGTATGAATAAAATCAATTCGTCCACGATTCTTTTCCAACTTTAGAAAAAATACAATCCGCAAGATTCGCGAAAGAAGAATTTTAAAAAATCAGAAATAAATCTAAGATCATTCTAACAAGTCTAAAATAATTTCGCTATAAAAAATTCCTCGAAATTCGAAAGCCTCCTCAATAGTAGTTTCACCGACACAAATACTTTCTCGTTGAAATCTCCTAAAATTCTTGTATATATTATTACGTCTTGCCGCAAAATAAATAAATCGACAAATTTCTGTACAAAATCTCCCAAAATTTCAAACTTTTACGTCAAATTTGAGAAGTCTTTCTCTCAAAATTCCTAAATTTCAACATACTGAAAATAATCTTCCTAAGAAATTCAAAAAGTTTCGTCGATCCAATGTTTACGATGAAACTACGAAAATTAACACACTGGCTGAATTTTCAAACGTTCGTGCATGAGAATCGGAACAAATCGCGTCGACTGAAAGAAATCGATAGACTTCGTACGATATATTCTAACTTCAAATTCAACCAGGGGTGTCGAAATTAGACGGACCACCCTGTACATACGTGTTTTCCACGGATCCCTCCTCTGAATTCCCGATTGGGTCTCGCGTGGCCCCTGTCCGACGATACCAGCAGATCAGCCACGCATTACGTCACGTAACACAAATGACTTTAAATGCCACTCCGAGGCACACTGGCCATGCCGGCTATCCCTTTCGATTTCGTCGCCGTCTGGGCACTCCCCTTTTGTATTTCTCGCTGCGAGCATCGCCGACAATTCAGACACGATACAGAGAAGCTGGAATCCAGTTGTTCCTTGGTGGCCACCGAGGCTTCGTCTTCTTCTTCTTCTTCTTCTTCTTCATTCGCTTCTCTTCGTCCACGTCCTCGTCCTCGTCCTCGTCTTCTTCTTCTTCTTCTTCTTCTTCTTCCTCTTCGTCGGATTTTTCGTCCACCGATTCGCGGATGCTTGCGAAGGTAAGAGATTTCAGAGTGAACACGATGGGAATTTTTCGTGCCTCTGTTTTTAATTACTATTGCTTCTGTCTTTCAGGTTCGTTGTATTTTTGCTGGATCGGTATTTGACGTTTATTCAGTGTTCATTTGTAATTTGTTTTCTGATATTTAGTATTTGACGCTTATTAATTTTAGTGGTATTCGTTATTTATTATTGTTTGTTAATTTATTGTTACTGCTTGGTATCTTATTGTCGAAATTTTTAACTATTTCGAGTAGTTGTTTTCTTTATTGAAAGAAAGAATGTGGTTTCGTTGCTTGCCAGTTTGCTCGCATATTTGTTGACATTGTCCTCCTCTGTTTTCTTCAATTAATTATTCAGTTCAACGTTCATCGATTTCTAATTTATTTCTTTACTAATAAAAGTAATACAATGTTCTTCCATGGTTACTCTCATTTTTTGTCAATTAGCAAGCTTGCTAGGTTGTAATTTTATTGTATTGCAAGCTTATGTATATGTTTGTTGATATTACATGTCAAACTTATTATTAAATTATATTCTGTGCATTTCATTCTGAAATATAGGATATAATTCAGATGTATTAATATAAAACATTTTATCTCCAAGAAATATTTCTGGCCTTGGACGATAATGCCCAATCTGTCTGTCATCTTTTGATAAAAACTATTCGCGATTCTGTGTCGTGGAAAATTATCGTTCTCAGAGTAACCAAATATATTTCAGCACTTTGAGATCGAACGTCGAATTAAACTAAACAATTTTCTAACTGGAAATCATATTTAATATCACATTAGAAAATTAATTATACTCTTTGTAAATCATCAAAGAAATACTTGAAAAATTACTTTCCAAAAACCAAAATGAGTAGCTTTGTTAAGCTCAAGATGTTGAGAAAATTGCAGGTATCTCATGTAGTTCTAAAAAGCCAAACTATAATAATTTCTCAAGGCCTAAATCATAACCAACGATGATTCGACAAGCTGAGAAAATTATCTACACTCTCGTTCGAAAGTTTAGAGCATGCCAAGACTTCGAAAGAAATAATAACTTCTTCAAGTAAATCGATATCATTTTTTTTATAGTTTATTGAATTTTAATATTTAATGACAGTGATTCACTCGAACACTTGACATAAAAAAGCTTCCACGTGTGTATGTATATAGATTTTAAAATTTTATTGACACTACGAGGAAAGACTATTGTGATTATATTGGTAGGATCTGAAACCGATATCAGGCTAATAGAATATCGTGTCTATAATATAACATTGAAGATAATATTTACTGCAGATATGTATACATTTCGCCATTTTATTACGGTGTTAATAAAATTTCAGAGTGTCTTACACAGTATAATATATTCATAAAAATTTCTTGCAAGTGCTCGCAGTTATAATTATATGATATTCTTATAATTTTCAAGAAAAAAAAACCAAAAAGAAAAATGAAAAAAGTGTAAAGAAATTTATATTATACGAGCACCCCAAAATTTCGAGCAAAGACGTATCCGAAATAATTCAAAAAGTCGAGAAAAAGCCGAGTATCGTTGGATTTAACCTGAACCACCAATCATCCCCTTTTGTTATGCGAACGTTAGAGAGCTATCGTACGCATCGTGTGCATTCCAACTTTGCGCGAGAAAGTCCAGAGGGTATCTCGAGGATTTCGAGTGGCCGTCAAAATATTTAAATGACGAGCTCCGTGCCAGCGAAAACATCTGTCTTCTACACGAAATTTTTCCCTTTTTTCTTCTTTCTCCCTCCCCCCGTCGTTCAGTCTCTCCCCTCTCTCTCTCGTTCCTAAAGGAGTTTCAGGATTCACATGTTCCGTGGCACCATATGCGACGAGAGCGACGATATAAATTAGAGCATCAGCTCTCGCCGGCCGTGTATTTTTGTCGTTCCACGCCTTTTAATCTTTTTCGTTGATAAACGTGTCCTGTGGTCGCCAGGCGAACCGTCAATGAATCGCAATCAGCGTCCGCCTTAACACGGCTGATAAAACGAATTCAATTCACGAAAATGGTTATTTTATAGTTGCGCGCGTTCGACGGTGTTATTTCCGGTGTAACAGTGCGATGTTTCAGCTATTCAGCGATACGAAATTATCGTGTTTAAGGAGTAGCGCTCATTTTTACGTTTCATATTTGTATTTCATATATATATATATATATATATATATATATATTTAATTATTTTTAAATTTAATGAAAATATATTTAATTATTTTTAAATTATTTGTAATTTACGAAGTCTGAAATTGAGGAAAAGTATAAGTATATTTTTCATGGGAAAAAAATAAGTGTAATAAGAATGAAATGGACAAATGTAATATATTAATAGATATAACATATTACGAATGAGAGAAGACGGGATATTTCGATTATATTTCGATCTTCGAGAATATCCTATAATCGTAGGATGATATTCTAAAAACTACTTTACACCACGTTCTAAGAAAACTAATTTAACATAATATTGTACAATCTCATCTTCGAACGAGGAAAAAAGCACTTACGCGTGTGCTTTAATTCTGTTTTTTCTAGAATTAAAGAAAACAACATACAATAAAAAAGGAAAGTACAAAGAGTAAAACTGTCTGAAACAAAATTGTGATTTTTAGTCAGAAATAACAAACGTATAAATACACCCCAGACATGCGTAGACGAAGGAAAAACATTTAATAAAAATTTCTTGTTCTATTCGCTGGTAAACCTGTCAATTTTGATGTATCCTCAGTCAACTAAACAAACTAATTAACTAATCAATGTATAAATCCACTACTGCTGCTCGTACCAGCCGCATAAATTACCCCAGTCATCATTTCAATCGATCCAGTCGCGAACAAAATCAATCGTTTTCCCCGTTTCGAACGTTCAGCCGATAAATGGACGTCTTATGAAACGTTCGTGGAACCGTGACGAATAGGTCGTGAACGTGACGCGGCGCGACTATTCGAGGAAAATAGGAAAAAATTATAAACTAATTTATATAACAGAGAACAGTCGGGGACCTTCGTCGAGATTAAGAGTGATTCTCAAGTGGCCGCGTAACTGGTATAATTCATTCAAAGACTTTCCCTACGGGCGACCACTTCCTATAACGCTTAATTACGCTTATCGTGGCAGTATCGTTTACGGTGTATCAAATCTATGCCTGCGAATGCGAACGTGTGGCCGCCAGAGGCTTGCGTCTCGCAGAAACGATTGTACTTCCTCTTCCTTCGTTCTATCAAAGTTCTTTCATCGAGCTTTTACACTGATATTTCATTAGGTGTTTTTTCCTATCGATATACTACGCACGACATAATAATATGGTGGACTTTCTACTGAAATAAATCCAGTAATTTTCTTATTTATATGTATTTATATATATCTTATATATATTTATTTTAAATATAATATATATATATTTATATATTTATTATAATAAATAATAATTTAATTATATTATAATAAATATATTTAAATATTTATTATGTGTATTATAATAAATTTATTATATATGTATGTTATAATAAATAATATTAATTATTAATACATAAATAATAATTTAATTAAATTATAATAGATATAATTATATATTTTTATATAGATTATATATTTATATATTTATCACATATTTGAAAGCAATAATTTTTAAAGTATAATGAAAAAACCACGTTCAAACTTAGATTTAATCTAAAATTAATAAGCCTAATAAAATTAATATTGCAAAATATCGTTTTACAATTTTACAATTTTTCTTGCTGCTGCTGCAGTAACGTGCATCACGCGAAAGAATTCAAGTTGGAGAAGAACTTCTGTTTCACTTGAGAAAAGAAAAAGGAAAAGACAGAGAGAAGAAGGAAGTACAGTAGAGCAGTCGTTTTAGAGGATTTGAAAGAATTCGACCGGTCACGCAAGGATTGAAGAAGCCTTGAAGGTTAGTTCATCGCGGCGCGACGAGAGGAACGTCTTCGTGACGAACGAAAGCGCGTTGATGCGATATTCTTTTTCTGCGGCGTCGCTGGTGGGTGTGGGAGCGAGTGCAATATTGTGCACCCACGTGCAACCGCTATGCCTATAACTCACGGGCATGTGCGTCGTGTACACACATGCTCGCGACAAAGCGTACCTTGAATCAGGACACACCGCGAACCTTGAATCCGCGTGAGTGTCTATGTGTGACGAGCTTCACCGGTGTGCGATTCTGCACCGATTCTCACGCGATCCATCGCGAGGCCAATACTTTTCCTTTTTTTTTAATTTTTTTGGACATCCAGAAGTTTATATTTCCATCTTACCAAGACTCGGTTTCATTTCGTTGTAAACGAAAGTGGTATAGAAAGGAAACCTTTGAAGACTTAAGATTAATTTAATAAACGATTACGCAATATCAGGAATTGGATTCGAGATTGGTTTTATTGCTTGTCACATGTGTACTGTAGGATTAGATACTGATACACGTGCAATACAATAATTATCGCGACTCTCACAGGAATTAAAGTTTTTAGATTAGCTACTTGTCGCGGATCAAATATAATTTTTAACATTTCATTTTTATGAAATATCGTTGAGACCTATTTTTTTTTTTTTTTTTTTTGAAACGACATTTTTCACCAAAGTGTTCGCGCACTCGATGGAAAATTGTCTTTCAAACTGTTTATAACTTCGTTAAGAAAATAAAATCGGCTTTATTGTGAAATATCAAGCCTCCAATTTGACAGCTTTAATTTTTTTCAAAGTATCAAATAAAAAAGTAAGGATACGTTTTTCTTTTTTGTTGGAAATTCAAACGCCTCCAAAACTATTGAAAAATTTTTTTCATTCACCATGATCTCGAAGATTTAAGTCTTCCTTGTATATCAGTTTGTTAGCAAAACTTACTAACAATTCGTTATTTTATCGAATTTTAAAGTATTTTAACGACAAAATGATAGGATTTCTTCAAGATTCGTCGTTCAAAAATTTTAATAGCAACGATCTCCAATAATCTCAAATACGAATTCAAACAAAGACTTGACAGTTTGCATCTTGTATTATATTTTGAAAGAAATCTGTAGCCTGATGCATTAATAGACTTTTATTAAAATAACGTAATTACGAGCAATATTTGCCTACGAAGTGTGAATGACGAACGAATTCATCGCACAACCTAACCCACGCAAACAGCAACCAAAACGATTTTCAGCAAGCAATAAGTATTTAAATTGCGCTGGTCGAAAGGCAAAGGCACGTACACTTCGTTAAATTTATACCACGTTTGAAAAAATACTCGACTTCTGTTGGCTTATTCAAATCACTAGAAAGTGAAGTTCTCCCCTTCGATTCGTACCTACTATGTAGTATGCTTTTCGTTTCCTTCGCAAATATTCCCACAGTAATATCGGCTTAGGAGGAAGACGAAGAAGAAGAAGAAGAAGAAGAAGAAGAAGAGGATCGAAGTAAAGACGCGGTGAAGTTAATGTGCAATGAAAGAGCCGCAAAAGAAAAAGAAAAAAAAGAAGAAAAAGAGGAGGCGTTCACATGGAATGAGAAGCGATCGCGGTCGGTTATCTGTACGTTTTTTGGAAACGTGACAACGCGATGGCACAGCGTATCGTCCGTGTCGGCAAACGTTGAACACCGAAAGAGAGAAATTTCCCTAACAATGCGGTAATTTCGCGTGGCACCGGGGTGAACGTTGGACTTTTCAACGCGATGATTTAGTGATATTTATCCCGTTGGCGAGGAACCTGCGCACGAACATTCTTCTTCCCAAAGAGGAAACGAACGAAGTTTGAAAGGTAACGTAGGCGTGGTATCCTACCAGGAGGTCTTCAACTTGTCTTGAATTCCTTCTTTCCCCCCGTCTCTTTCGGCCCGCGTATGATTCTCACGCGGTGAAAAATCGACCAGCCGAACACGAATCGAAAGGAAAAAGGGAGAAATTCTTCCTCTTTAACTCTCTCGCGCTGGGATAATGTACCACGCATGCAAGTTTTTTGTATCCCAGAATTGCAACATTTTCTCAGTTTTAAGTATGTTTAAGTATAAGCCAGGCAAAACAGACGATAAATTTATTATTTCTCGATCATTTCTATCCAGTGATATACTGAGGAGTTTAAAAAGAAAACGACGAATGTACACGGTTCGGTCACTCATTATGGTCCGCAAGTGATTCAGCGAGTTCGACATACACGTGTAACAGTACGCGTATCGTCCGAATTTTTATTTTATTAATGTCAATAATAATAGTTGCATTACATTATAAAATTTCTGCCAAAATAAAAAATAAATAATAATAAATAATAAAATAAATAATGATCCTTCAGTCAGTAGCGAGCAGTAACTTTGTTGAATAACACAACGTTTAAATATTGGGGTAATTGAAAGATAGTAGTTTGGATAAAAGAGGTTTGTACATATTGTATATCGTTCCCTTCCCTTCTGTAACATTTTCTCTCGTTCGTGCAGGTGAAAAAATTTCAGATTAATTTCTTCTTCATTAAGACAACAATTTCTCGATTTAAATATATATCTCACATTCTCATACAGTATTGATATTATTTATGAATATAATTTAATAGTTCCTTCGTAATACAGTGTGTATTGTTTGAACATACATAGGTATATGTTCAAATTAATTATTTATTGTAATTTGGAAATTCAATTTTAGTGGACTTGATATTGACAAGTAGTATATAATGTACTATGTATATGTATATTTCCTGTTTTGGACACATTTGAAACCAACAATTGAAAATTACATTTTTATTTCAACGTGATACTTTGAAAGTGACGAGACGAAGATTTATTTACGACGAGCTTCTTAATCAAGTGAAAATTGTCCAAACGAAAGATCGTGGCGCGAAAGAAGAGAAGCGGAGTCTCATTTGAATAATTCGTACGTTTATTAAATAGGATTACGTGAAAAGGCAATTATTAAAGCGGAGGATATTTCGTCCAATATTTAACGATTGTCTGGGAAATAAGAAGAGTGGATAGCACAAATATCGCGTGGAATTCGAAAGGCAATGGCGTTGAAACAACAACGGGGCCCGAGGCGCAACACGTAGCGGGGCTGCAGCAACAATTGCCGCAGCAGCGATATTTGACCTACAATATTTGCCTTAACCACGATGTCGTCCGATTGCACAAACCTGTCCCTGAACCCGAGCACGGTGCTCTTTACTCTTCCCAGGCAGCGGCACACCACGAATGTGTGCACGAAGAAGCTCGAGCACACATTATCAATGCACCGGGACTCGCGCGTCGCGCTGCCAATAACTCCTAACGCAAAACTGTATTTCCACCCTCGACGCTAGAACTGCAACCAGGGATTAAAATTTCTATGGAAAAATAAATGGACTATGTGCAATAAATTGCAGCTTTACAGCTTAATTACAGTTTATTTATCTTGTGTGTATTTAAATCTCTAAAGGCACTGTATTTAAATCTCTAAAAGCACTGTATTTTATCTGAAAAATTCCCAACAAAATTGGCTTATTATTCTAGTCAAGATCGTTTCTGTTTTTAACTGAAAAAAAGCCACCTTTGACTCGCATAGTATCTGCGGAAGATTCGTTAAATTTCAATCGAAAAATTTTGGTAAAAATGACGCATGAGTTGAAATACAATACATAGTATTGTCATATACATACGTAGCAAATATTTTACCTATTTCTCAATTTTGGTTTCTCCCACTTTAGGCAATTGGAGACAGATTTCTGGATCCGGGCTTGGCGATTACGATTCGATCGACCGTTTTGTCTACCGACGGTTTATTTGCAACGCCAGTACGCGACACAAAGCAATAATATGAACGTGCACAATGACCACATGTAAATCACTGCTTCCGTAGTGAAACGATAAGAGATAGAGATCCATGTCAGTTAATATTCAATTAAGTATTCAGCTAACAATGCAACGTTCAATCTGATAATTTTCTGTCACTTGCGTGAGATGAATACGAATTCACATCGTACCACAGTACAAATGTGTGAGTCACAGATAATGGAATATCAATAATCAATAAAAGAGTGATTGAAACACCTATACGTGAACGAGTGGCACTAGAATTCTTATTATTATTCTGGAATTAAAAAAAAAAAAAAAAACATTACACAATCAACGATAAACTTTTATCGTTGTTGCATCTCGACCAGGGAATACCTCATCATATCTGAAGTTTGGACTATTTTTATGAAACAGCCATTAATTTTAAATTTTTTAACATTCATTTCACATATTTGACATTCAATGAATTTAATCCATAATTTGCAAAAGAAATATGTGCAGCCTCGTAAATCTTCACCTATCAAAGTATACATCTTTTAATTAATCTGTTACATCCTATAATTAATTAATACCTTTTAATTAACAATCAATTTCACTATCCCCCATTTTCCACGAACAAAACACTCCAAAATTTTCAAAAGAAATGTCGACATGTAGTATATGAAGTTTCTGGTCACAAGACGTGAGAGGAAGAACAAGATCAAATACACTCGTCTTCTAGTACTGATAAATCGAACGTGTATCGAACATGTTGAATAATCAAACATATCGAACCATACGTACAACGTATCTTTCATTGATCAATTAGTCACACTCCGCAATTTCCCACAGTGATCAACCTCTCGCATTCGTTATCGATCCAACGTCGTCGTTGACACGCGTAACGACAACGGAGACTCGCGTATTTGCATTGTGCGCTCGTAATACGCATATGTACATACGTATGTACTTACTTTCACGTAAGTGGTAGACTATAAGTAGACGAGACACTGCCGGCTGCATTCGCGTATACGTGGGCGTATAAAAGGCGATTCCCGCGCGGCTCTCCTCTCGTCTCTCTTTCTCTCTCTCGTCGGCGTGATAAGTGTGCACCGCGAAAAACGAGACGCCGGATGTGACGTCACCGTGGCCCTGCATATTTGCGTACACGCAGAGCGACGCGTGCGATTGCACGCCGCCGCAATAATTCGGTCTCGACCCGGCAGCTTGCACGTCCAGACCCACCACGCCGTCTTGTGTTTTCGAACCTTTCCTGGAATTGCTTGCCAACATATACCACGCACGGCGTTCATAAATCGCCGGACATTTAATAAAACTTAAGGCCCGGTCTTACGATTTATTGGCACCGATGTCTCGCCCTCGTTTCGTTCTGCTACACGGAAATACGCGTGTTTTGTTTCTATTTTTATTTGTATCATTTTTTGTAGATTTTCAGAGTACGAGCGTTGCTCGATGCGTTAATTGGGTAATTAATACAAATACGTGGCATAGATTTATTTTGTTTTAGATATTTTACATATTTAATATTATTTGTTTATATTATTAGATATATAATATATTTAATATATTTTAGATTACATGCATTAAATGTATATGTCTTACATTTGCATTTAATACTGTATTTATATTGCATTTAACATTGTATTTGCATATATGTATATTTTTCTATATTTGTTTCAAAATTGTATATTTCGAAAATGTGTAATTTTAAAAATATTTTAATAATATTAGCCAAAATTGAGACACGACTGGTATGTACTCCTTCCATATATGTATACTCATTCATAGTCTTTCATTCAATACTACAATTATTAATAATAATACTACAATTGTTGTATTACTATATTAAGAATAATACTATATTGTACTATATTAATAATAATACTATAATTGTTGCATTACCATAAATATGTAAATTATTTCATACGTTATAAACAAATTCAGCAAGTTAACGTTACATTTGAGAGTCGGTAGCGAACAACGTGGCGTATTTTTCACAAATGATGTTCAAATTCCAATCAATAATAATTCGCAATATTACGCTTCCGTCGTTAAAGAATTGACAAAAAAATATTCGAAAATAACAAACTCTCCAAGGTGTAAACGCGGCCACGAAACGTTTAACGGTGGACAATGTTGAAAGGAACAACTTCAATACCAGTCCAGTTTCGAACCGCGTTGTAATTTGACAAAGAAAGTTATGGCGTTGGCGACACGCATACACACGTGTACGCAATAAACCAAACTAGAAGCAATTTCTTGCCAATGAAAAATCGAGCGCATCGTTCATGCAAATAATGAAGTTGGTTTCGTGACTTCGTCGAAACCAATGTTCGTGTTTATTTGATGTACGGTGTGCAGTTTAATTGAATGAATGCGACGTGGCTACTTGATTATGATAAATGTAAGACATCGCATTGCTGAAGCATGAAATTAACTTGTTGAGCGATACGTGAATGTTTCTGGCGAGAGAATACTTCTGCCAAGAAGTCTGACACTCTCGAAATTGGTTGAAGTTGTTATTTTTTTTTTTTTTTGCAACTTGCTTTTCGTGATATCACATTGCCCGATAATGTCCTGATAATTTTCAAATGTACATTATGTCAGACTGTCAGTAAAATTATATTAATTTAATCTAAATTGAAACTAAAATATTATTTTGGTAACTACTGACATAGAAACCACACTTCTACTTTGGAGAACTAAAAAAAAAAAACATTCATTTCCAATTAGTACTTCAAACACCATTTTCTCCGATCCTGGTGAAAGCATAATGTGTCAGCGACACGTGGATTGCCACGGAGGAGAGAAGCATCGCAGCGAGGAACGCGCAGGGGCGTTGGTGTCGGCGCCCCAGTCTCTCTCTTTCAACGCATTATTCCTCGCGCGGTACGTATCGACGAACTGGACTGACCTCTCACGATGTCCGTAAATTACGATGCATTCCAGTCGATATTCCACGGTGATAAGTCGCGGCCTCCAAATGTTTTGTCGCCGGCGGGCATTATTTTCGCCGCTTTGCGAGCCGATCGCGCTCAGATACGAAGCGGACCCAGGCAGCTCGGCGCGAAACGAGCTGTCGATGCATAACGAACTCGAGTGCCGAACGCTGGATATACCATATATATATATACACACAGTATATAGGGCTCTCTATATATATATATATTCATGCTCTACATATATTCACGCAGGCGAACCAACGCATTTTTATTTCTTTTCACGGCAATTTGCCGCCAGATGTTATTACTGGACGGTAATGTGACGGTGTTTACGGGACGCATAACGATACCGCGATTGATAATCGGACGCGCACCGCTTTAATGCCTGCTTGTTAATCCTTTCGAATTTTGTTGTCGTTAGGCGAGGAATGCACCCCTTTTTGCCTCGTCTTGAGCGACCGGTTTGCTCGTGTAGTGGAAAATTTCATGTGTGAATTGGAACTGGATGAAATAATTTGTCGACGGGGATTTTAGTTGAATTTTGGCATATGAAGGTACTTGCGAACTCTACGATTGGGATTGGAAAATCTTTCGACGAGGAAGCATAACGTTCAACTGAAATGTCAGAAATTAATTCCGACACGGAATGCTGGAGCAACGAGTGTTGATTAACCTTCAGAGTAAACTGTTCGACCACCACGACTCGCAGAACGAACAATTAATATACCAAAATCCATCGCAGCGTGATCTACCTTCCTCCTCCCTTTCGCAAAACCCGTTTCCTCGACCTTCTCAACAGACTCAATGCTCCTCTCCCTCGTCGACCAGTTTCATTCCTGTTTGTTCGTCATCGGTTATTTAAACGTTACGGGGATTAATACGAGCGACGGTCGGTTTAAAGCCACCTACCACGAGGAACAGCGAGGAACCAGAGAAGTCTCGAGACACGGTCAGGACCTGTGATCGACTCTCGCGATACAACGAATTCCACAGCGGCCGTGAATCGACGTTCGCACGTCGGGGAATACACGACTATGCACGCTTATGGCCAAACAGTCAGAACGGTCAGTTTTGCGCGATCAAGATGAATGACGGCCCGTCCAGCTAGAGATGGGATCGAGTATCTCACAAGTAGGTTCAGTCGTGTTCTTCAAGTGGGATTCCAAGCGGGATAGTATTTGAAAGTGAAAAGATACTTGGAAATGGATTCGAATAAATAGAGATGGAATCGAGTGCCTCGTAAGTAAGTTTGAATCTTTTAGGAAAGATTTATCAACTAGAATGTCATTTATGTTACCATTATTAGAATCGTAAAAGTGGATTCGAACAATGGTAAATAGAGTCATAATTTTAAGGAGAGATTTCTCAACTGAAATATTATTTACGTTACCATTGTATTAGAATCGCAGAAATGGACTCGAATGGTGGTAAACAGAGATAGAGATGTGTCACAAGAAAATTCGAACTTTTCAAAAAGAAAAGACTTCCCAACTAGACGAAATTCCTACGCGCGATTTTCAAATGTCGCGTTCGCGCATGCGCCTGACGCGCAGGTATCTAACGCGCATGCGGCTGACACGCAGCGATCTAACGCGCGTGCGCCTGACACACACGTATCTAACGCGCATGCGCCTGACGCTAATAAGAAATTCCATCTTTACACCCATATAATAGACAATCTTATTTCTGAAAATGCGATTTTCAAATGTTGACAAGCGCCAGCAAGCACGATTGTCTACTTCAATAAGATCTAGCGTTACCTTTTTTCAACAGCATTCGAAATCCATTCGAAACGGAATTTATTGTTAAATAATCGAACTCGACTCGGATTTTAAAGTACGTGTTGGGCTTGATGCCATTCCTACAATCGAAGCGGCTCTCTCTTTCTCTCTCTCTCTCTCTTCCTCTTCGTGCAAATCGCATCACAGCGCTGTGAAAACATCCCGGGGTCCTCGTTTCGCTGAGAATATAAACTCGTTGGCATTCGTCACTTCGGCCATCATCGATTATATTCACGATGCCCGCTTCTGATGGAATCATTTATCGGACGCGACCACGGACGCTTCGATGATTCTTTCCTTTTGTCGGGGGACTCACCGGCTGGAGGTTGTTTCCATGGTGTATGATCAACTCTTCGTTTTCAGTCGCGAGCCTCTTTGGGTCGATGATTGATTGGTGAGAAATACGCTGATTGGTGGGTCTGAAGATTTCGGTATTAATTCTTGGAACGCGAGGTTGCTAGGTTGGTCTTGACTTTTTGGGATTTTCTTTCGCGAGAAGAAGACGAGATGAAAGTTCCTTTGAAATAAATGCTTTGATATTTCGAAAGTGCCTGTTCTCACGGTTTGGAAACTACGTTTCAACACTCTATAATATAATGTAACGTGAAAGTTACATTATATTCATATTTTGAAAATTTTATCCATCACTTAGAAGAATGCCAAATGATTTGTTCGTAATAATTGTTGAAACTCGAAGTAAATAGTTACAACTGATAGTCCCCTCCTAAACAAGATTTTGATTACAGAGAATTAACTCTCAATTGGTATCACAGAAGAGAACGTAATATAACTTGAGACTAAATCGTTTAATTTCGAAATTTTGAATCTAACCCCTCGATTGGACTTTTATTTCTCCATCAGAAACTGAAATTCACACTGGAATTGGTAAATTTATCGCAGAATTAGAGAGCCAACTCATAAATCTTCAAAAAAAAAAGAGAAAAAAAAAAAAAGAAATCACGTGAACGTACAATACACTCGTCGATTTAAACATTGCGGCTCCGTAATGTTTCACTCAAGGACGTAACAATCATCTGCAACCCGACACCATTCGAGACTTACACCTCCTCATCCATTCGCCCATTCAACAGAACTCTCATCTTTCCAAGCCAAATCTCGTCTAAAAGCCCAACTAACCTCATTCATACAACCTGCAGCCGAAAGTATACAATGTCCAGAGAGATCTTGAAGGACCGGGGGATGGAGGAGGCGGGGGAGGGGGGGGGCTTGAAGACGAGGTTTAAAGACGAGCCGATGGTGCAAATAAACAGCGGAGCAAACTTCCGTTTGGACAACATCTTCGGCAGCGTCCTGCAGCGTTCGATACCTGTCCGACCCGATCGTGGACCGGCTCGTCAAAAGTGGACGCGGTAACAAAATCCCGCAGTCGGTCCCCCTGGCCGAGCGTGCCGCGCACACAGAGATCCTTTTCCAAAAACGTCGTCGGCAGTGAGGCACCTGCGTCGTGAAACATTCCTGTCTGGCGTTCGCGCCGCGTTCCTCTGCATGCATGTACGTACACGCAACGGCCGGGCTCCGGATGGCGGTGGTGGGGCAGTAAATGGTGGCGACGATGACGAAAGAACGAAAGGAAGAAAGAAAGAAAGAAAGAAAGGAAGAGGAAAATGAGTGGGGATGCTGTCTCGCTCGTTCACAGGGCCATCCATTGACGCCTCTGGCTCGGCATTTATGAATGAAATCCCCCCCCTCCCACTCTCTGCCGCCGCGCTCGCACCGATCTCTCTCACGCTGCACATGCGCTCCGCGGGCTGCATCGCGCACGCTGCGCTTTCGTTGCAGACACTGCACTGGCATCGGCTGCACCGCGTCGTGTCGCGCGGAGTGCTCTTACTCGCGGCTACGACTGGACAGTTTTACTTATTCCGAGCGTTTCTCCTTTTTCCTTTTTCTTTCTTTTTCTTTTTCTCTTTTTATCGGAGAACTTTTACGCACACACGCGTTATGTGAAACGTTTCGAAAGTTCACCAGCACTGTCGTAACACACGACTGTCATACATGGGTTGTATTGATAAAATTTGAAATCAATTTGATGGATACATAGTGTAGCATAATATACGTACGTAATTTAATATACATACCCGTAGTTTGTCATGTATATTTAATTATTACGTAGTATAATACGTAAGTTTGGTATGTATAAACATGTAGCAAATGTTTATTCACAGCAAGTATATATATATATATTTGGTGAAAAATAAGTACCTATATGTATGCAATAAAAGTGTACAAATGTAGTAAATATTATACAAATATAATATACTACAGTATACTAGTACGTAGGTAATAATATACAAATATAATAAACGTTAGTATACATAGTATACAAAAAGTATATAATACATACTGAAAATGATCATACTCAACATATATGATGAACTATTTAAATATATAGTAAACGTTAGAATACATAGTATAGAAAAAAATATAGCAAATGTTCATATACATATATATATATATATGGTCCTACTCAATATTATTAGTTCATATATATATAATGAACTATTTAAATATACAGTAAACGTTAGTGTACATAGTATACAAAAAAATATAGCAAATGTTCATATATATATATATATACATGATAAACGTCAATATACATAATATACAAAAAAATATAGTGAATGTTAAAAAATGGTTCCATTTAATATTACTAATTCACACAAGTAATGAACTGTTTAAACACTTTAACTGTGACAAAATGACAAGCTAACACCCTATAATAAAACAATCCGTAACCAGCTAATAATAATTTGCAAAATCAATCTACGTAATGCCGAGATATTTCAAGTAAATGCCCACTCTTTAGGTGCGAGATAAATCGCTGTGGAAGAAAAACCAGGGACAGCCAGCATTATCAACCTCTCTCTACGAAATTACAACCGCTATAAATCATTTCTGCTCCTGTTCTTTTGCAGCGTGCGACGTAAATTATCATTATCGCGGGACCGTGCGATCGTGATTTTCATCGTGACGTAATATAGTTGGCAAAACGATCGCGGCATTATCGTTATATCGACGATACGGTCCATTTCTGGCTAATCGATCAAAATCGGTGCGCCGATTGCGAAACGAGGTGAAAGCTTCGTCTCTTAACGCTCGCAAAAACCTAACGCGAAATCCGCGCCGCGTCGTCGAAATCGTCTCTCTCCGCGCGACGAGATGAAAGCGATGTCCGTTCTCACGTCAGAAACGTAGGACGAATTGTGAAACGGGCGCGTGATTCGAGATTTCGAATTTTTTCTCGAACGATCTCTTTGCGTAAGTCGTTCGTTCTAAAGAACCGTCCATTCACGAGAGAGACGCTAGTTGCGAACGGTTGCATATATTAAGTTTGCCTCGATGTCAAAGAAGCAAACGATCGTCGTCTCTTTAAACGGGAGTCAGCGGACAGTCAGCATCTGCACGAAAGGGGGAGGGAGAATGGAATTAATCGAGCACATGAGGCGCGATGGGGCGGCGAGCACATGGTTCGCGCGCGATACAGAAAACAGCGCCGCGCGACAAACGCCCCGGGGACCAACGCGAAGAAAACGCCGATTCCTTCGCCGCGAGGAACACGTGTCTAGACTGACAAAAATGCTGGCCGCCGTGTTTTTCTCTTTTTTTTTCTTTCTTTCCTTTTTTTCTTCTTCTTCTTCTTCTTCTTCGTTCCTCCGCCGCGCATTGTGGCGCGAGGCCGCGCGTTTCCGCTGCAACTCGCGCCGCCGAAAAAACCAAACCAACAGGGCAAACCATCGTCTGGAAAAAGGGGCACGTGCACCGCAACGTTTCGACCGGCTTTCATTTTTCTTTTCATTTTTTTTCTTTTTTTTGTTTCTTCTCTCTCTCGTGCATGCGGTTTTTTCCCCTCCCCTCCCACAGGTCTGCGAATTTTACTTTCGAGACTCGACCGCGTCTTTGCGGCCACGGTTTCGTCTCGGTCGAACGAGAGACGTGCTTCCGCGCCATTTTTACTCCATCGGGGTCACCTCGAGATTCTTGCGAAATGGCGGCAATTCGGTTTTCAGTTTTTGAGGGCTGATTGCTCAACGAGCGTCCACTCGGGGAAACTGATCGTGAAGAATATATCGTACAAATATACAACTTGTACGATTCGACGTTCCATGTAGACACTTCTCACTTCCAAATGTCATTTATAGTCCTCAAACGGTACACTTATTCTTTTCTAGGGATTTCGCAAGTCCCAGAAGGATCCTTCGTGTCTGTTTTATATTTTTCCTTTAATGTGAATTTTATTGGACTGCCGACTTTCTCCACGCGATTTCTTGGTCAAGCTTTGATTCAATTTATTCGAATCTCCAAATTTTCAGAAATGCTAATTTTCGAACGTGAACAACAATCGTGTGGATAAAAGATTCTGAGGGGAGTTGAATCTTGTATATAGCGTAGATATTCAAGTATAACCCAGGGGAAACAAATAATAAATTGATTACTTTTCAATAATATCTATCCAGTGATATCATGCCGACGAGTTCAAAAGGACAGCGACGAATTATTGTATACGGTTTGGTCACTCGTTATGGTTCGCAATCAGTTGCCAGCACAAGTGGTTAAATCATTTATATCTCAAAAATCTAGAAATTTAAACTTGAAAAATATTCCAAATTTCGTTTCTCCTCGACCGCATCCTAATGCAAATAAATCTTTGACTCTCTGTTCATTGAATAGATAGATACTACTTGAATATTTATTAATTCGAATTAGATATGACAAGCTACGAAATTATTGATACTCGCTTATGATCGTTACAAAATGTGTCGCATTCATGCTCTTTTAAAGGGATCAGTGTCTCCTGAATGAACGTGTTTAAAGCACACGTAACTCTTATCCTTTAAATCAAGGACTTTAATTAAAGAAAACACGCAAGCTGCAAGCCACTCATCATGCAACAAAATGCAACAGTGTCACGTCAATTACACACTACATCAGCTTGTGATTAAAATTCCTTTCCTTCCATCTGGCTTTTAACTTTCGAAATTTATACTCGGCTCTCGGTTCCTAGCAAACACATCACTCTGCCCTCTACATCCTCACTTGTGTCTTTCACACTCTGTAATTTTACGTGCTTCATAATTTCCAAGCATAATTTTATTTATTATTCGCGCGTACGTTCCCTTTAATTGTTATTTCTCGAGGGGACCTCTCTTCCCTGCGTTGTTTCGTTCTACGAATTTTCTCTTCAACAACACTGATATTTATCGTCGATTCTCATAGTTAGCTCAACTCTCGTCTGGCGATTAAATTTGGTTAGTTAATCTTGGAATTTTTAAATTTGATTTAAATTAGTTTAACTTAATAAATTTCTATGACACGTATTTTTATAACTTAACGATGTCGTACGAGTGTAGAAAATATACATTATCATTAATCATTTTTTTTTTCATTAATATTAACATTCAAACACTATGATATTGAGAGATTATTTCTCTGTATATTTATTTATAACAATCTTACCGGATTAATTTTCTTTCAATGCAATTACTAAAGTTGTTACAGATATAAATTATAAATTGTATATGATGATACTTTGATATGTTAAAAAACAAATAAATCCACAACGATATTTTAAACAAATATCTGAATCTTACTTTCCAATTTCTTTAAATTTCATAAAAATTGCAACATTTAAACGAAAGGATTAATAATAAGAAAGATATAAAATTTTCCTCCACAATCACGATACTAAAAATAGAATTTCACAATGTAAATTGATTGAAAACAAAATTGATAAAACGTTGCGTCGATGTACGAGAAGTTACTACATCTAACCTTTACATCTACTTATATTTATTCAGTCTTATCTTTATATATTACGAGACTGCTATATTTACTTCAGATTAAATTTTTCCTTCTAATATAATAATGTGAAATGAGTACGTCATTTCTTTTCCAATCGTTTCATTGTTAGCGATAAACAAGTCGAAAGAAAATTAACCCCTAACTATCATCAAACATTCGAAGACAGAAATTTATGTTTTACGCTGTTTGACTTTGGCATTTTTGATTTGATTCTCTATCACGGAAAATACATGCTTAATGTACTTGTAACGCATATTCAAAATTTTGGGAGTAATCTAATAGGTTTTCGCGATCTAACGACACGTACATATGTACATACATATATAAGCAGGGCTGGGGAAAATTTGAAATAATTTGATATAAAATAGCAAACATTGAAATATTTGCATAAGTAAATACTATTTGGAAATGCTATTTCATTTAATGCCTAAATGAAATACTATTTCATTCAATGTTTAAATCATGAGAAAATACTATGCCTAAATGAAATACTATTTCATTCAATGTTTAAATCATGAGAAAATACTATTTACTACTTTCACTTGGATTCAACTATCGAAAATAGCGAATTGAAAATAAGACGTACAAATTTTAAAACTAAACATATTTCGCAACTGTCACTCGCTATCGTCTATTCTGTAAGGTTGATACAATTATGAATGTCGACGAGCGTAGCACCAAGGTTGGTATGTGTGTTGTGTGAATGTTGTGTTTGGTAGTTAGGGAAAACAGAAGAAGAACGAGTATATTGTCCAAGGTATGATGAAAATATAAACGAGATACGAGTATACGTATATAAGAGATATAACGAGATACGTGTATACATATATAAGAGATATAAACGAGATACGTATATACATATATATATATATATATATATATATATATATGAGATATAAATGAGATACTTGTGTGTGTGTGTGATATAAACGAGAGACGTGTATATATGAGATACAAACGTGATACGTGCATACGTGTATATATATATATATATATATATATATATATATATTATTAGTTGCAATACCATTATTCTAAATACTATTCTGTGAAATATTACTATTTGATGAAATATTATTTTTCTACATTTTAATGAAATACTCATTTCACAATACTATTTCCATACGTAACTACACACATGGGAAAATAAAAATATTTACATTCTATTTACTATTTCTCCCCAGCCCTGTATATAAATCGTAGTCTGCACCTAATCTGACAATATCCCAGAATTAATTTCTGCTACAACTCTTTCGGAGCGTTTAGTTTATCTTTCAAAAAATAAGGTATGACAATACGAATGTAAGAGAAGCCAAAATTTATTGACAAAATAAAAATTATAAAATTTACTACCACTTCGAACATCATTCTCTCCGACAAAAATAAATGCAACAAAATGGTTCGAACAAAATTAAAAAAAAGAAAAGAGAAAAGGAACAGATATCCAAATAATAACGACGAAAGAAGCAAAACAACAATTCGAGGAATGAAAGAGAAAGAGAGAGACAGAGAGACAGTCGTTAATGAAGTCAGCGATGAATCAAGAATCGCGTGTGATCGTTTCACAGGTGTCAACAAGGGTGATAATATATCGCGTATAAATTGTAGTAAAAGCGTTTTCTCGCGGCGCGGGGCTGGCCATCGCGTCCAACGTTGATGGATAATGATCGCGTAATGAACGTGAATTATTGCATAATGCTGGTGAGGAACGGGCGTGGCCGCGTTATGAGGAGCGCGAGACGAGCGAACAGAAAGGGAGAGTTGGGCAAAGGGGAGGGAAAAAAAGAGAGAAAAAGAGGAAACCGAAATCAATGTTCGGAAGATCGCGCGCGCCACTGCATTCCCTTTTAAGTATTGCAACTGATAATCATACCGTTTATCCGTGGCAATTTACCGCGCCGCGCCATCGTACATCATCGTCGCCTTGTTATTTGCAGCACGTCGAGAAACCTCGGACATATCTTTCTGTGCAACGACGTAGTAGCAAGTTTTTTCTCTTCGTAGGGAAAGGGAAATACTTCTAGACGAAGAAAATTGGTAGATTGTGGGTGTTTATGTAATTTTATATATTGAATGTCGATTATATACTAAGTAGTATGGATTATATATTATATTAAATATAATGGATGATATATTTTCAACGTTCGATAACGTTCTCAATTCTTGCTATATTGCATCGGGATCGTATCAATTTCTTTTCAAAATGTATAGAGAATCATAAGTGACGTGTGAACGTAAATTTTTATGAGATTCAATGGAAAGCATCGGAGGATAAATTTCTTCTTAGAATTGTCATTGAAAGAATTGAAAATTGTTGTGGTGCGAGCCAGTCTAACTTTCATAAAATAATACTCTCTGTTCATCGCATTTCTTCACGTTTTTATGGAAAATTTGAAGATAAAAGGAAATACATGTGACATGAGAAAATATTCGCATACATTTGCGAAGACATGAGTTAATTACAAGAATTGGAACACAAAATTTAATTCATAAAATCATATTCGTACTACATATATTAAATACAAAATAGTCTTTGTTTTCCTCTGTGCATTCCATTCGAAAAATAACGAGAAGAGAAAAAAATATCTTTGCAGTGTGTTTAAGAAAACGACCAAAAAGATAGTTTTCTTTAATCGAAAAAAAAATTTTTTTCTTCCATTAGCCGATAGTTTTAATCGAAGGTGGTTCGATTGATTAATTACTTTAATTTACGAGTTACACGGTCATTCTTGCAAGAAGAGAGGAACGGTAGGCTGACGCGTGTTTAGATTTTTTTTTCATGGCAGGTGAAAAGCAGGTTTGACCGGGAAAAAGAAGATTTTTGTTTGAAAAGAAACAAGAGAAGAAAATTACTCCGAGGTAGAAAGAAAGATAAAGGGACGAAGGAACAAGAAACGACAGCATTTTATTTGAAGGATAAACGTTTTTCCTTTCCTCCTTCCTTTTCCTTTTTCTCGCTGGGTAAGTTTAACCATCTGTAACATTCTGAAATTTGTACATTTATACATCATACAGTGTCATAATTTTATTTTTGCACTTAAATTGTTTTATCACGACATTTCGTCAATACGTCGTTACAAAAATTCCAAATGACTCATTTGCAACAATTATTTCATTATTTCAGTCTGGACGGCTGAAAAAAAAATTTTAATAAAAAGTTAAGATCGCGCACTATTATTTAAAATATTATTCAAAGTACGTGTCGCTCTATATTACTTGAACTATCCAACATAGTTAATAGAAATTACTCGTTGTTATTCGTCAAAAGATTAATCGAAAAAATTATCATTTGATTTCGTTTGTAGGCGAGAAGAAGGAGAAAGCTCGAACGATAAAAGCCAATTTATCTCGAAAATGACGAGGAAGGCATGGAAAACAGAACGAAAATAGATGCTTCGCTCCACACAAAGGAACATTTCTCCAAAACAGGAGGAAGGAGACCGTTTTAATTTCTATAGGAAAATACAAGACTAATAGAACGAAGAATAAAAGAGAAAGAAGTTTTTTTGAGAAGGGGGGACAAGCTTAGGCTCGTCTGGTAGGCGAGAAGAAGCCTTTGAGAAGAATCAAGAAGAGGAAAGGAATTTCCATTGACGAGAGGACGAAGCTAGAGAAAAGAACTTTCATTGAAAGCGTTCTTGAGAAACTGCTTTCCTTTTTAAAAAAAAAAAAAAGAAGAAAACCCAACGGGAGAGATGTATAATTCCTCGACGTAAGAATTTCAACGAATAGAAAGGCGAGCGCGGTTCTCTTCTTTCGAGAAGAGATAAGAAAAAGGGGAAGAAACGAAGAGTAAGAATTTCGAGTTTCACGAATGAACGAGTTGTCATACGAATGTCACGTGAAAAATTGTATCGGCGCGCCAGTGGGGCACGTTTGAAACGCGTAAATGAAAGATGAAAGAAGTTGAGCGAAGCTAAAGCTGCGTGTTCTCTGCGACTTCGCGTTCCTAACAGACTGTTGACCCGCGAAAAGGAAAGAAGGAGATATGAAGCTACAGGTACGAAAGAAAAGATGAGAGAAAGAAAAATGAGCAACGGGTTGATTAAACCGGGGGGAAGGAGGGGGGGGGGGAAGGGGCGGAAGAAGAAACAGATAAACAGCGAAAATCTTGGGAATGAGAAACCGCGGGATGAAATTTAATATACTTAATATTTTTGGTCATTAATAAACGATTTTTATTGTTATATAATAATAGTGTCTATATTGGACTTGTTATAACATTTCCGATAGATTTTTCAATATCTTTGGTTCGAATCTGTCTTTCTGCTGAAGCTGAAAAACTATCGTCACTCGTCGAACCATTAAAATATACACAAATTAGTTAAACAATTCTTCATTGGAAGAAGCGTTCAGATTTTACATGAAGTACACGCAACTTTTAATTAATTTACAATCGAATGTTCGATTCAGTTCAAAATATTCTTGAAAAATTCAATTTACTGCAGCGAAACGATCCTTGTCTCGTTTCGTTTCTCAATCCAAGATACAAAGAATATTTTGCACCACGGCGACACCTCCTACATTTTTAATATCAACGTCTTGTCAAGAAACGTATTTTTTTTTCTTTTTAATATCGATGCATCCGTAATTTTCGATTCTCGATCGGCCAACGTCGACCCTCGTCCGGCCAAAGAAGAAGGACAGAAAACGAAGGAAACGGGCGGATCTTGCATAAAATCTCGGTGAAGAAGAAGAATAAAAAGGAGATATTTAAAAAAGAGATTTACGAAGTCGGTGGTCCGAGAGGTGGTGGCGGCGGGGGAGGGGGGATTTTTGGCAAGATAATACGAGTGGCCGAAACGACAAGAAGGGAAAAGTGGCGCGCGTGCACAAGAGGAAGAATACAGCGAAAGGACGAGAGCCAGAGAAAAGAAGAAGGGACAGGTGGGGCGGGAGGAGGGGAGGAATCGGGCGAGAATTCGAAGAGAGCGGCGTACGAGCATCTTATTTCAATATTTTAAGCGCACTCCGGGGTATCACGCATACCACGAGTGGACGACCAATATTTGAAACGGACCACAAACGCGGCGGCGCGCTGCCTCGCGTTCCTGGGAATGGGAAAACGAACGAGTGCCGGGGCCGAGTGCGCGCAAACATCTTACAAAAATCACCACCCGGGTGACGATCGCCGGTTTTTGTCGATTCTTTCGCGACGTGTCATGCGAAATTTTCGATATCGAAATTAGTGGCGACGGAATCTCGTTTTTGTAACGTTGCTGCTGTATATTATTTACCGTGGAACAGAGTTGTCGATAGAGCGAAAACCTGTTTCACGAGCGTTGTTCTCGTTTCGATTCGAATTTCAATTCGAATTCCCGACGAAATTTTCTAACTTTTCGTAAAGAATTTCAATATTCGTGGTGTGTAGGAAAAAATGAAATAAAATAGCAGAAAAGTTCTAACAGCGACTTTATGATTCTGGACGTATGCGCGGACATAACGTTTACATTTATAACAATGTCAACAGTTTTGTCATTTGATTATTTAGATTCACACTGATGTCACAACTGATGACAAATCAAATGTTAGTGAAACTTACGTGAAAATTACGTAAAACAGACATCCGTCATAAAGTCGCTGTTAGAACGCGCGCAATGTTAAATGATTAAGAAATATCGTTGCCATTTCTATGCGATCTATGGTTCCCTGAGAAAGTTTTTACCTTCGTAACGAGTAGAATACAATGCAAGAGAAAAAAATTTTTGCAATTTCAAGATGAAGATCAATTTTGTGGCAGGCTTTCTTTACACGTATTTCCACCAAATCGAAGGTGCAGAATTCATCTATGATAACCACGGACTATCTTTCCATCCTGTACATAGTACATGCAAGTAATGCAACATTTTTGATACAACACGTGCGGATACCTCGCACGATCCGACGTTGACCGCCGATTTTATCCACGATCGAGGCCCTGGCCCGTCTAAAAAGATACACTGTTCGCTTGTTAAGCCGAAAGATAAAGGGTCTGCCTTCCTGGATCGGCGATCGTCGTCGTTGGAGAATGCGGTGCGCCCCCTTTTTTCCGCGAACTTCCAATTCGTCGCGGCGTTCTTTCGTCAAAAACCGGCGCGCTCGCCGAGTTATCGGGCAGGCGATTCCATCTCGGCCAATCCGCCGCTGCGTAATCGCTCGAAATAAAGTCGGCCGGCGATAAAGTGGTCACGATCGTTTCAAGAGGTGGCAGAACACGAAACGATAAAAACGCCTGCGAATTATTTCAGGGTGGTGCACGGTGAAATTTCCAAATATAACTTTAGTCGCGCGTTGCTTCTTTGAAAACTCACGTGTACACACTCATTCTGGACACTTTTGTTATTAACATTCAATTTTACATATTTTATTATGCAATGTAACGCGACGTATTAATATATTAACAGAATTTTTATTGTATGTTTTCTATTCATTGCATTCAATTATTATCGCGCGTATTGAATTTGATTTTAATTCAAAATGAAATGTAAAGACATGTACTTTACGTTAATTTCATCGTATGTAAAGTAACAGATAATTTTCAAGAACCTTTTATCTGGGATTTACTATAAATCTGAAGATCTCGAAACAATCGATTGAAATATTGTTTCAAAGAAAAAAAAACTGTTCTAACACGATACCAATTGGTGACATAACAATAAATTCCGAATATATAATATCGATTTTACTCTTTTAATTACTGATAGTTTTGATGGCAAGAACTCTGCGCACCATCGTTCTACAGAAGAAAATATTTGGGTATAATTAACCGTGTAACGACAAATGGTCGAACGAACGATCGCACGGGGAAATCGATTTCGATTTTTCAATTGGCGTTAGTTGGTACGATAGGTCAGGCACGCGAGGAATTCTATTGGACTCAAACAGGCAATATCGCGGAGTGGCGTTCGTTAAAATTCATTAAAATCGATAAGCTCAATTAGACTTGCTCACCCGCGTGTATATATGTATTTCGAAACTCACCCCCTCGCCGCGTGATTTTCAACGCATTCCAGGAATCACTTTAAAACGAGCACTGTCCACTTGTTAAGCCCCTTCCCCAGCCGTTTCATGATAATCTTCTTTAGATAATCTCATTAATTGATTATTCCGTCTATGTTATTAGTTTCCAGCCCTCTATCTGTATCTCTTTACGCTTTTTATTCCTCGATTGACGCGCGTCTCGATGAATTAATTATCGCGTTGCGTTCGTTGTTGGATTCCATCATTTTCGTTCGTTGTTTGAAAATATGCACGATTATAGTTGCAACGTGCATTATAATGCAACTGTATTACAATTGTAATTGTAATAGTTGAATAGACCTGTTGCATTTAACCGATTTCTTCATTGCGTGTTTCCTAATATAGAATCACAATGCTACAATAAAATTGCAATTATAACGTATGACAATTGTAATTATACTAAATATGAATGATATTGTAATTCACGATTTTATGTGTATTGGATGTTGTAGTTTATTATTTTTTCAAAGTGACAATAATTTAAATAAAACAACGTATCAAAAAGTGACATTACTTTCTCGTATTATGATATTTAGTAAAATACAATATATGTGATATTTTATATTACATAACGTATGTCGTATTATTGTTCGACCATTGACCAACCACCTCTGACAATACTGTCTCAGTATTGACACTGAGTCACTAATAGTCTTTCTAAGATCGTTTCTCCCTTCGATTTACCATAGACAAAATTATAAAAAGATCTGCCAAGAAGAGAAGAGCACTCTTTTCCATCAAACATCATCATTGCAACCACGATTGCAACGTAGAATAAAAACCTCTTCAAAATACAAGTGCTGTTCCTTTACGCGTTTCCTCAAACATTATATAATAAATATATCATTCGTATCTCGAAAAAATCCCCACACACTCCAATTACTACAAAAATAAACTCCCTAGAATTCACGAACATCGTGCCTCCAACGTAGTATGCGTTATACTTGCAGCTTCAAGCTAATTATTCACCAGTCTCCAGGAATATACCGAAGAGCGTGTTACGACAATTAGACGTCTCTACACAAATAGCACGTTCGTTTACTGTCTACGAGCGTCTAAACCGTAGAGCTTCTTTAGGTTCGTTCAGAGAGGAAACGTCGGGTTTAATTGACCCGAGCGACAGATATTGCGGGCCTGGAAACAAGGAAAAAGCGATTTGCCATAGGGGCTACGTAAGACCGTAGCATGTGTCAGTCCTCGGTGAAGCTTAATGGAACAATGGGGGTGGTGGGGAGAGGGCCCTTGGGCAACTCGAGGGCCTGGCAGTCAATGAATCTGCTGGCCTTTTCCCATGCCCGCGAACACCAACGCCAACAGTTCCCTCTCTCCGCGCGACTCTCGTTCGGGTCCAGTCGATTTTATTAGCCTCTGACTCATTCCCTCTTTATTCCCCCGCTAGCCTTGCTGCCGGATATCTTGCCTCCCTTCTCTCTTTTATTTCATTTTTTCTTTTCCTCTTTTTCTCACTCCTCCTTTTAGTCTTACTTTCTCTCTCTCTCTCTCTCTGTCTCTTGCGCTTCGTCTTTTGTTTTCTTCTGTGCGCGTTGCGAGCAGGAAGACGCGAGACGTTCGCGAGCGAGGAAGGAGATTTTGAATCCTCGGGTAAGCTTCGTTCGAATTTCTCGACGTGAGAGCGATTTCTGTCGAATTCAGCGCGAAGCGGGAGATTCGAAGGAGATTAACAGAAATTTCAGTCAGATAGTGAAAAATATTAGATTCTCACCTTTCCCCCGACGATACTAAAATCTACAAAACAAGTTTTCAACGATGATAATTTTTCGAGTCGATCACACTCGCAGCATTTACTTCAGTTTAACTCTCACCCCTACGACCGTTTTCTCCAACAGAAACAAAGAAAACTGTCAAACTTCACCGCTGAAGGATCCAGCAAACGAAATTTCCTTTCAATGTTCCCCAATATTTCCAATTTACAAGATCCATTTAAAACCGGTGAGTGAAAATGACAGGACGGCCTTTGTCGAGCGGAGGTTAACACCTCGAAAAGATGTCGAAACAATTTTCCAAAGGCAGGAACTTCGAAATCGTCTGGAGGAGACGTACGAACGGGCAGAGGGAAACGAAAATTGGAAGGAGAGGCGAGCTGACGCGGCAGACAGCGAGCAGGAGGAGCGATGGTCGGTCGTGTAAATAGAGAAGAATCGTCTGGTCCTCCCGGTTCAGCGGACCTGTTTGTCTCGATGCAAACGATCGTGTGAAAGTCTCGCCGCCTCGTTAACGCCACCCTCCGCGCCAGACTCCGCGAAGCGATGGCCAAGGAAAGGGAGGAGAGGAACGTCTTTTGAACCGTTCAAGATCCGAGAGAGAAGCTGCCAGAGGGACGAGAGGGCGCGGGATAGGACGGGCCGGGAGCATACCGAAGCTGGGAAGAGCAAAGATTCCGAGGAACCGGGGAAAATAAACGGACGAAGACCTTTTTCTCCGTTCCCGGCGAATTAGCTACTTTATTAACAGGCTGCCGCTTTGTTGCCGATGCTGTACGAACGGCCCTAAGCTAGGACCCGGTTGTTTATTGCTTCGCCTCTCTTCTTGCCTCGTCCGATTTCCTCGCGTCGCGCGCGTTTCCTCTCGCTTTTTCTCGCTCAGTGATGTGATTTGTCGTCTTTGGAGGCAAACTTTCTCTTCGTATCACCTACCAGCATCATCAGCAATTTGTTTACGAAGCTTCAAACAAACTGACGTAGCATTGGAAATGATATCGTTTAAATCAACAAAGCAATCATCGACGCGCGTTTGCTGGAACGTAGTGTAACATACAAGAGTTGTATAGTTTCAATCTCTGGAAAAATAATATCCTCCACCATTTTTTCAACTTTCGTAGATAGGAGCGATAGGAAGTCTAGTTTATGTGAATTATCGATTGTCAATTGACTCGGGATTGTCTTTGGAAATTTCTCTTCTGTTCTTCTTACGTTATTACAACTTTCACTCTAGGCGTCTGTTCAGATATTATATGCGATGTGTGATAAAACACTGTTAGACAAATTCATAAATTGGGGTACGCAGTGTGACAACGCGACATGATCGAAGAAATTAATGTTTATAATAGAATAGAAAGTAAGTGTCTAACAGTCGTGCAACGTATTCTAAAATTCGAGGCTTCCGAGGCTACCCAGATTCCCAATCGCAGGCACGTCTAGCAACAGAGCCAACTTCATCAGGGTTCGAATGACAACGGTGATCAGTTTATCTTCAGAACGCCTTGTGTAAATTCCACGAAAGCCTCAAATGCTACGCCAACCCAGCGACATTCTTCCCGAAGAATTTTCCCACCACGAAAACGAACGAGAAGAAAAAAAGAAAGAAAGAAAATCTACGGTGCAAACACGGTGCACACGCAGTAATCGATCAAGATTTTTCTCGAATTTTCTCAATCACGTTGAATTCCGAAAGAACTTCTCGTAATGGAGAAAAGACGACCGGTGACCAGATCACGAACGAAAAAATAGCGCGGAATCACCCCCATGGAATTCTGGAGGAGGACAAAAGGAGGCGGCGGTAGTCGGCCCCCCTTTGAAACATAGTCTCATTATTTGCAAATCCGATAAATCTCCCCCGTCTTGCCGGCGGCTTCCACGAAGTTTCGCGGCGGAATCGGGCCACGCAGATTGCCAAGGGAGAATCGCGTGCTGCTGGCCATCTTCTGGTTTCGTTACCTGGGCCCTCTCTTCTGCCCTTTCATCCATCGGCAAAAATTCTCCCCTTCTTGCTTCTCGCCGCTTCGTTCCACCTTCTCCTCTTCCTCGCTGGTACCTGAGCACGCTCCTCTCTCGGCGCCCTCTCCGTTCCCCTACGTGGGGGCACTTTCGGCCGTGGAATCGGTGGAAATATTCGAGGTCAAGGTCGCGGAGGAAGGATACTCGCGCACGAGCCGTCTCTTCCTTTAATTGGCCGGGACAACTGCGTTTACGGTTAACGAGATTTCTTCCCCTCGAGCTTCGAATAGGAAACCGTCGGAGGCTCTGTGTCACTGTGCTTTCTTTCGAAATCGGCGTACATACAGTGACTCTTATCAATACTCATCATGCCGTTCGAAATATTGTTGTGAACTTGGATTGTTTATAATGGTAAGTTTGGATTTTTTAATATAATATAAATTTATAAGATAATAATGTAAATTTTTAATATTATAAATATTAAAATAATGTTATAAAATTTTGTAATAGCATAAATTTATAAAATAAAATAATATAAATTTCTTAATGATATATTAGAACGTTCGTTACAGTTTATAGTAAGTTTATGAATTTTATTTATTCGTTGCACGTACTTTTCGAGCAACAAACTGAATTATGTCGAAATATGTAGCGTGGCAAAAATATTCGGGCATGTAATTGTGTAGCACGATTCTCCGTAGATCTCAGCGTGTGAGTTGACGTGTGATTTTCTGCAAATCTTACGATTAATCTGAGTCTCTTTGTGTGATAGTTACAAATAGGGCCTCGATCATCCAAACGTCGGATATTGCGAATGTAGTAGTGATATTTGTTTGAAATTTCATCGGGATGCACAAATTGTGATGATTGTGCAAAAGAATGGCTCGAAAATGATAAAATGAGAGACACAAATGACGAAGAAATTATTGAAAGTATTGAATTACGAAGAAAATAAATTATTCAGAAATATTTACAGCATCAAAGAAATAGTTATTAGATGATACGAAGCACGCGTTTATCAACTAAGATGAAAAAAGATTGAAGTATATATAATATAATAATGTATGCATATAATAACGTATGTACCTGTAGAAAATAAATTATATTATGTAGAGTGTAGTTGTAATACTACAGTATTATAATATTCGATCGTTCTGATCAAAATAAAATAAATTAGTTAAAAGAGACTGAAAAACGCTGCAACAAGCGTTTCCACCATACTAATATCTAAACAACTCTCGTAACATTGGAATTTGTTATTTAGGAAATTAAATTACACGGGATCATGTAGAAATAATTACTTCGATTGAACACATGATATTTCGAAGATGCTATCGATGGAAATTATACTAATAATTTTCCCATTGATCCTCTCCAAAAATTTTCACCAAACACCCTCCATTCTCCATTTATTCTCTACGTACGCCAAGCAACGATCAATTATCCACACGCGAAATGAGCGTAGAACTTTTCGTATGTGAGTAGTTCCCATGGGTGTTTCTCGGCGTGTTATCCTCGATCCTTTCGTCTTTTCATTCCACGAAACGCTTTCGGCAAGTCAGTGCAGAGCCAGATGGAAAAAAGAACCGTGCCGCGTTTCTCACGCAGGGAATCGAACGAAGACGCGAAGCACGCGTGAACCGCGTGATAATTTACCACAGAAAAACGAATCGCGCTAATTGAACCGTATTATCGAGCCAATCATATCGGTTCGATATAGCCGAGCTATGTATATCTGCATGTGTGCGAAAGCCAGCCGTGCCTCGATTGAGGATTTTACTTTCGACTTGCTGCCTTTCTTCGCGCGTTGTACGAAGTTCTTCTTTTTTTAATTAAATAATTCTTTGTAACCATACATAACATACTAAATTATGAATGAATTCACATGCATTTTGTTGTATTTCTTCTAGCAATTTTTTCAGCTAATTAACAACATTATACAATATCAGCGGAAATCGTCAAGTTCCATGTTTAATTAACTAAGTTAAAAAGGTTTGGATCTCGTGGACGTATGATCGAAGTAGTGGAAAGAAAATTCTATAATGTAATTTTCTTGAAGATTTTGTACGATACTGTTATAAAATCTGTACCAATGCTGTGAACGATATTAAAATTCCTCAAAATAATTTCGTTCATTCTAATCAATTTACGTTGCCAAACTTAAATTATTATTTAACAACGATATTACGAACATTCAGATGTTTTCAATTTACCTCAGAATTTAAAAGGAAAGAAATTAATAAAAATCGCTATTGGTCGCAGTTTCCGGGATTTCCCATATATATTCCACAAATTCGTCAGAAATTCCTCCTCTCTGCTCTCTAGAAAGAAAATGGAAAAAAGAAAAAAGAAAAAGTCACGAAACGCTAATTGAGAAAATCGTGACACCTGCGGCTGGTTTCACAAATTTGTCAAAACCCGGGGAGAGAAGGTAGAGCAGAGGGGTGGAGGGGGAGAGGATCCATCGGCAAGGAGGCGTCCACGAGACGGATGCAAAGTGTCGGCGGTCCATTAAAGCCGGGCTTTCAATTCCGACCAGCCGAAACGAACCCATCAGGCCCGGCCCATATTCCAGAAACCATCAGCTCGAGGCTCCGGGGCCCTGAAACAAGCTCCGCGAACGCGATCGTTCCTCGCAATCTCGCCGAAGCGAGTTCCCTTCTAAACGCGGTCCGAAACCCGAGCCGAACATTTTCGGCCCTCTCTTCGTGCCCGATCCCTCCGGAGCAAAAAGGATCTCGCCATATCCTTTGATCCTGCCAAGGAGCCGTTCGTTCCTTTTCTTCTTCTTCTTCTTCTTCTTCCTCCTCTTCTTCTTCTTCTTCTTCTTCTTCTTCTTCGTACTCTTTTTCCTCGGTTCCTTCTACCATTGGCCCTGGAAGGAAGGACCTCCCTGGACTTGGTGGCCGCTTTGGAGGTCCCGTTCCTCCCTTCTCGCCCCTCGATAGACAAACGGCAGGCTAACGGACGAGCCAGGGTGGGAGAGAGCGAAGAGAACGGACCCCGATGAAGACGAAGAGGGTAGGAGATAGTGCGAGCAAGAGGGCCCGGCAAACGACAAGCTCTCATTTTGCTCCTCCTCGATTGCTCGCATCCTCTCCTCTTCAGCTGGTTGCACAGTCGTTTCGCCAGTGGGTGGGAGGATTTCTCAGGGGAAGTTTCAACATTTCGAGGGACTGGAATCTATTTGATTTGGAAATATAATTTTTGAAGATGCGCACCTCTCTCTTCAAATGATTACGCACTCTTTTCAATAAACGGTAGGATTCCTTTCGCGGGAGTTTTAATATCTCAGGAATTTTAATTACCATTGGTCTTTTGGTTGAATTTTTGAATTTTCTAGGGTTTGGATTCTTCTTGGACGAAGCTTTGTTGAACTTTTCGAAGGATGTAGATACTTTTCACTTTTCGTAAATTTTGTCTGAATTTCTTGCGTCTTCTCCTCTTAGGTTCTTTTTTTTTTTAGATTATTTAGCGGTTTTGGAGAATGAAGATATTTTATTGGCTTTTAAATCGCTCGCATTCTTTCACTTTCACACTTGCTTACGCGTGCATCCAATGGATGAAATGATTTTTAATAATTCAAGGACTCTGGCGGGATTCTGCGGTTGAATTTTAAGAACACGAAAACGTTCCTTTGACGTTTAAAAAAATAGTTTTCGGGTGAAATTATTGGAAGGTTGGAACCTACCAATTCTCTTTCAAAGGCCACACATCGGCAAACCGCATCATCCCATTATTCCTCGCTCCCTCCCTTCACACTATACACCTTCTTCTAATCCCCATGTAACCACATCACCCACCTCCGTCTCCACCGAAAATTCCTTACACTCTTAAACAATACCCAACGTTCTTTCCCATTCACCTTCTCCTCTCCGAGGAGAGTTTAATCTCTTTCTCGATCCGAACCACCCTTCTCACACTGTTACGAAAACGATATTTCTGAAAACTTTACATTAGTCGTTAACCACTTGACTTTGTTTTTCGAAAATTTCTCGATTTCTAAATGTGAATAAATTGAAAATGAAATTTTCAAAGTAACG
The DNA here is from genome assembly GCA_036937485.2 of Tetragonisca angustula. NCBI lineage: Eukaryota > Metazoa > Arthropoda > Insecta > Hymenoptera > Apidae > Tetragonisca > Tetragonisca angustula. Next base: position 1,762,763 of record JAWNGG020000063.1, on the reverse strand, counting down.
TTCATTACGACGATCGTGAGTTTTAATAATTTAGAAATAGTATCAGATTAATTTGTATTAATTCCAAAATAACTGGGAACAGATTTTTACACATTTTTATATTTTTGAGAATTATAACTGAAGAAACATGCCTAATCTCAGTAAAATCTTGTTTCGTCTAACAAACGTTATATTAAACACTCTGTTTTGGTTTCAGTTTTATATATTCTTGCGTATCCTGTGTATGCATTTTTGCGCTACATTTCCCAAATTTTATTCATATTTTTCAAAACTCTGAATCACAGTCCTGGAACAATCTAATTTCGGGAAGGAAAATCCAAGCCAACTGTCAACTCGTTCCAATGTTCTCTTTACCTATCAATCCTCAAATCGATCATCGTAACATTCCAAATTCCACACGCATCTCTGAAAACTTCGAGCTCCTGCTCAACAACCAATTTTTCCCCCAAAATACCCAATGCTGATACCCTCCTCCATCTGATCATTTCGACAAGTTCGTTCGTTCCAATTTTCCCTCCGCCTCGAATCGATCAACGTACGGATACACCAATGCAATTGGTGTCCCTTATCACAGGCACGTGGGAGCCGTATCCACGGCGATGGCGAAAGCCATTCGGGAGAAAAAAATACGAGGTTGGCGGGCTGTGCGCGGATTTGACGTGGCCGCGGTGCGCGTGTACGCACACTCCGATACCCCCAGACGCGGCGGCTACGAGCCACGACCACACGAACCCCGTGGGCCCCCGTAGAACCGCATTCCAAGCCGGCTTCGTGGACTTGGGGCCCCGATCCACGGGACGCAGAGGGCATGCGCGAACGTTAGGAACGTGGTGGGGTGACAAGGCGGAAGGCGGGAGGGGGGAGAAGGAACGAAACAGGCGCGCGCGAGAAAGAGAGAGAGACGCACGGCCCGGGGAATAACTCGATAAAGCGAAGGACCCCTTCTAATTAAAATGAGTTCCGCCGTGGGTCCTCTCGTGTACGACTCTCGCCGCGGTCTTATTTCGTCGCGAATCCCTCCCACTTCTCGTCTCGTCTCTCTCTCTCTCTCTCTCTCTCTCTCTCTCTCTCTCTCTCTCTCTCTCTCTCTCTTTTTGGAGACTGGCACGCCAACTCTTTGGCCCGTTCCAAGCATCCTTCCTGGTCCACTGGAATTCGAATGCCGGACACGTGGGAATTTCGCTGGTGGGGAGGTGGTTTTCACGATCCGTACGAATCGATGTCGCCAAAAACAAGAGAAAATAATAATAATGAAAAATGAATACCACTGAGTTTCCCTCGAGTTGAGATTTAAGGGGTGGTTTTTTTTTTTTTTTTTTTTTTGGAATTGTGGAATGTTGTTGAACATTGGGAGTATGGATTGTTGGATTCTTTGGATACTAACGGGAAACGAGTGGGATCAGATTTTTCTAAAGTTGAAATTTTAAAGGGTGGTTTTCTTGGAGTTGAGTTATAGAATGTTGTTGTTACAGAATGTTAGAGTGGTAGAGTATGAATAGTTAGATTCTTTTGAATAACAACCAAAAACGAATATAATTGAATTTTCTTTAAGTTGAGATTTAGGGGTGGTTTTTTTCAGAATTGGACAATGGAGTATCGATTGTTGAATTCTTTGAATACGAACTAAAAACGAGTAGAATCGGATTTTTCTTAAGTTGAGATTTGTAGAGGTTATGCTATAGAATGTGGAATGTGTTGTAGTGATTATGTTAAAGAGATAAAAATTATTGAATTTTCTGGATTTTGGAGAAGAGAATGTACAGTATCGTTTGAAACAAGTACGTAATAGGGGTTGAGTTTGGAGTATGACTTTTCTTAATATCCTATAAAAATGAATAAAATGCAAAGATTTTTATATATCTTGAACTTACAACAATGTTTTAGTAAATTACTGAATTTTTTAGGAGTGTTGGTGTTGAGATAACATCGTTCAAAGAATTGTTAAGTTCATTTTTGCGAATATACTCAGGAACTCGTCTTAGCAGTTTTTATGAATGAATCCTCGAGCCAATGAATTAAACCTGAAGTATTCATTCAAACTTTACATTCAAAGCTGTTGCTTGTATTTCTCAAATCTTAAGAAAAAGGAAGAATGTTGAAAATTAAGAGAGTCAAGAGTGGCATCGATATTATCGATAGAGTATTCAAAGATCGATCCTAATGGACTATTTTAGAGATCGAAATATCAATTAATAATATGGAGTACCTACGCTGTTCTATTTCAATAAAATAATAGAATTGTTAATTCCAAGAACGATAAAACAGTGTCAATTGGCTAAGTGATTTGATTCTAATCAAACAGTGGATATGCACTGGTCACGAGGGCTACAACGAGACATTAAACTCTTTAATTCTAACGAACGTCAATTCATTCAATTAGTTATAATCGAACCTATGTTTTGACGTTCTGCTTATTAAAATCATATTGAAAACCTATTACCTTACAAAACAATCGACATCAATCTTTCAAGAACCAAACTATAATTTTTCAATTTCTTAAAATTCCACTTACAATCTAGAAAGTATTGGTAATAATGGAAAAATATCAAACTTTCTAATCCCTTACATAGCCCCAATATTAAAAAAAAAAGACAGGATTTAATAATACAAATTAAGTGAAAAATATTCAAGAGCACAAGTTAAAAACAGAGTGAAAGAAATTTCGTTTTATTATCAACTTACAATGACATACTGACAACATGTTTTGCAACTCGCGTACAATCGACACCAGTGTCAAGAACAACATCTCCAGTTCAACAAAAAAAAAAAAAAAAAGAAAAAACTCCAAAACTCCAGAAAAAGAAAAAGGAACCGGCCAAGAGCAACGGGAGAGAAAGAAAAATGGTTCGTACCCTAAGGAGAGGCTGCCTCCGCCGTGATTTTCGCGATTCCCTAAACGCGTCGGTCGATTAAGGCCAGGACAGAGGGCTGCATGGCATAGTAATTAAGACTTTATGGGGCCATCTCGAGGAGTCATTCCAGCGCGGCGTTCTATCGCACAATACATCCAATTTAATGACTCGATGCGTAAATCAAATCCCACCGCGTGCCGCTCCATCGAAATCCTTCTGCTCGTCCTGTCTCCTTCGTTCGCGACTGTTCGTTCGTTCGTTCGTTCGTTCGTTTCGTCTTTTTCCACGTTGGAGGTGGAGGCTCCTCCTTTGGAACCAGCCAACCACCACCATCCGCCGCCAACATCAGCATCGGCACCATCTCTTCGCAAGGTGGGTCGCCTTGGGTGATACATGACGTTTCTCACGGTGATAATTATCACCGTCTGCGAGAGACTCAGAGACAGTCAGTCTACCTTTGTACGTGTAATACAAATATCGCGTTAAAAGAAAAAAGCGACGAGGGAAGGGATAGGTGGTTGTATTTAAATTTTCTTGTATGATTGAATCAGAGAGCAACTAGTGTTGGTGCGTCTGTTGAACACATTCTGTGTGCCCCGATATCTTGAAGTAAAGAGTTTGTAGAGGATAACAAGAAGCAGTGTCCTTCTTAAAGTCTGATCGTTTTTTGTTCTTCTCCTTTTAACTTTCGGTATAATCAATTTGAATACTAGATGCACGACTTATATTATCCTATATAACATCTATATAATATAATTATTCTATATAATATCATTATATTATTCTATATAATATCATTAACACGTTCTCTGGCGGATCGTTTTAAATAAATCTTTTTACACGACCCGAACACTATTTTACTTTTTTCGTGTTTTTCATCGAATCGTACCTTTGGCATTTTGCCTCCGTGCTTTGAAAAGTATGAAAGTTGAAAATTTAAAGAAACTAATTTCCATGGTTCTCACTAGGTTCGTGAATTTTGTTCTGAGGTATCTTTCGGTGTTTGTCTATCAAACACAGTTATATATACAAGTCTACGATGATTAGAAATTCTGCATTTAATCGTTAATCGTTAAAACATGAAATTACATCAAATTGCTTTCGAACACTTACAAATATTTAACTCTCCAATTTTATGACACGTTCGAGCTCTAAGAAACAGCAGGATGTTCCTGCCTGTCTCCGAAAATTATTCACGACAATTCGTAAAAACGAGGCGAAAGTTCCTCTGAGAAAATCGTGAGAAATTCGGATTCCTCTGACTGCGAGACGAAAGAAACACGCGTTATTTCTCATTCTGCTTTGCAACGAACGGGGCTTCACATGGAACAACATTGGCCAGCCATTTCTCGCAGAGCTGATCACCTTGAAAAATGATATACCCAGTACTGATTAATTATTGCCAAGTTCCGAAAAAAAAAAACAACAACGAGGAAACCGAGTTCACATGTAAACTCGTGCCTATGTCATAAATAAATTCCTCGCTCCAAATAGCGTATTTATTTTACCTTGCACGACATGCCACGCTTTTTGTAACGTTAACAACGTATGTGTCTCTTAATGGCCGTAAAATTTGTATCGGTTCAGCACTAGTGCGTCATAATTTCCTCGCGATTAATCCTATTTTGTAGCTTGAACTGCAAATGACTTTAATTATTATTTTAGTCGATTCTGCAAGTGACCGTATACTGTAATTAAAAACTTGCGAAATTTAAGGGTTCGTTATCTGACAATGAATGTATTTGATAAAAAAATACGAACTTTCGTTGTTTTTGCTACGAGCAAACGTGCCAAGAGCAAATAGAAGGAGATATGTTTCTCACGTTGATAATTATCATGTCCCAGGAAGGAAAAAGAGGGATTGTGTTCTTGGATGCTCGCTGAAGTTTGCACATTCGTCGGCGCAATTGACGATAACACAGGTGGAGTGCAGTGACAAACGCACTGGAAAATGTAACATCCCGTTAATTTGTGTTCTTGCATCTCCAAATTCTCCATAAATACATAGAATTCACCGTTAAACTGAATATCGAAACCACAGGACTCGAAATATGTAATTGTTATCGATCGAATGAATAAAAGATAATTCTCACAGGCATCGAGACTATCAAAATCAATATTCATTCGCGAAAAGATCTGCAAAACAATCAGTATTCCTGTACAGTCAAACGCTGCGAAAAGAAAATTTCCAAAGTCATTCTCCAAATGATCAGTGATCGATAAAATCGATCGTAAAGAAAAAGAATTTACCAGCTGTTAAGTAGTCATAAAAAGAATTTTATGCGTTTAGAAAAAAATTACAAAAACAATGCAAAGATGCACACGATACGACAGAATGTTCAAAAATTTATAAAACATCCAAGAGAGAGAGTAGACGACGATTTTGTAACATTCAATAGACGAAACAAATTACTATCGGGATTCCATCCAGTTGTAAACATTCATAAAAATATATATAAAAAGCCATAAAAAGAAAATCTAATTACAATAAAATCGTAACAGCGTTGCTCAACGTCGGTCGCGACGAGAGGTCGAGGAACCTCGTCCTCTCGAAAACCGAACGACGAAACACCGAAAAGAAAAAGCCCGGGCGTCGCATACATGGAGTCCATAGAACATGCATTAAGAGATGTGTAGCCCGGAGAGGTACAGGTCGTTAGTGAATTCCTGGTAAGGATTTAATTTATTCAGACGTGGCCTCGCGAACTGATTCCCGTGTGCGACTCGGATCTTTAAAAGCCCGGCTGCCGAGTCACAAAACAAACACTCCGCTCGGTATTAATTCTCGTTAGTGCCCTCTCCGCCGCTGCAAGGGATTACCGATTTCGAGCAGGAAAAGAAAACTTGAAGGAACGAAGAAGAAAGGAGAGAGAGAAAGGAGGGAAGAAGAAAAATATGAGGAAAAAAGAAGAAGAGAAAAGAAGGAAAAAGGGTTGAAACGTTTGGTCGTTGCTTCATTGAGATCCGAGGCGAAATATATCTCAACGTTTCCTCTCTGTTCTCTTTTCTTTTCCTTTCTTCTTCTCGTTTCGCGCCGGGCGCCGGAAAAATATTGCTTCACGCGAAGGACCCCGCGCGCACACAGCAAATTTATGCGAATTCTTTCCAGCCTCTTCCGCCTCGCTTCGATAAAGCTCGATTATTCTTTCGCCGAGCAAGCGTGTTTACCGCCAGACTGATCGATACCATTAAATTCCGCTTTCTGTTTTCGACGACGGCGCGGTTCTGCAAGGGGCAGGAATTTATCGTTCGCCAGATAATTTCGACTGGCGAAGGTTACGCGTATTTTGTTCGACAATTAGTTGAACACGCTGCTTTCGGAATCACTGGAAGTAAACTGAACGCCTCGTCGGAGAATTTTAAATAATACAAATAAGCGTACGTAACGTGATATTTCATAAAAAAAAAAAAATCCCGCGGTTTAATTACAGCGAGCATTTGTATGATATTTATTTTCCTTCATCACGTTCGCTCCATGCATTTTTGTTCCACTGAATTTCTCCCGAAAACCCGCAGTCCACTGATGAATTTCACCGATGAAAACTAATAAATTTAAAATGGTAAACTTTTGCCAAAAGAAAAAAGAAGAATCGTAAAATTTTTATGTAATCCTTCGATGCATTCTAACGTAATCCTTTAACATAATGTAATTTACCTTCAACGTGGTTTTCAATTTTTTTTTTTTAACGTATTTAATTTCATACGATCAATTCAATATAAACAAATGTATTAATGCGTTTAACGTAGAGATGCATCAACGAGGAATATTAAATTTCATTCCTTTCTTCGAAAAGAACACTGCAGAAACGAAAGGATGTCGTGTTACACAACTTTGTGAAAAAAAGAGAAATTCAGAAAAGTCACCTGCGCATATTTTGTTAAACGGGCTTGGGAAAGGTTGCATAAACCTAAAAGTCGTTCGTTCGATTTCAGGACTGAACGACTTTGACAGGTTCTGTCGCTGAAACTCGGATCTTCTCACGCGTGGAACAATAAAGTAGGCTATTTTAAAGGCACGAAGTTTTACGGGCACGTACAGCCGAAAATTTTGATCGGAATCGAGCGGACCGGTTGGCCTTTGCATTCTTGCGATTGAGAGCCTTTGCAAGGGTGCACCGACACGCCTCGGGCGGTTCCCATTGCATCGTCGCTTCAGACGCCAACACATTCGTTTCTTCGAGCGCAGCGCTGCACCGCCGCGACCTATACAATCAAACTGTAAACACGACGATGAACTGTAGCCGTTCGATTGCCCTCGGAGGGCACGTGAACAAAATGAAACGAAGAGTGAGAACTGTTCGTTCGAATCAGTCGTTTCTCGTCGAAATGAAGGAAGATCGAAGACCGAAATGTTCTTACAGCTCGGGTTTGAGAGTTTAGAAAATCTCTGGAAACTGAAATTGAAAACACCTCGAAAGACACGTTCGACATTGGTTTTAATTAACGGTACGTCGTGGACGTTTGTGGTTGAAGTCGAAACGAAAGATGTGGGTTACCTCTTTCCACGGTGAAAAGAGGCGAAGGATAATTCGTTTGTTCGAAAGTTGTTTGCGTTTCGAATGGTTTCGCTTCGTTTGTTCGGCAGTGAAATTTTGCATTTCAAGGAGGAACAGCGACGTTATTTCAATTTCTTGCGCATTTCTCCAAAAATTGAAAAGCGTCTCAAATTTAAACAAACTATAATGCGCATGCTGTTAAATATTCTCCTCCTTCGGTTTTTCCAAATTAATTATAATGTAAAATTCGAGGACTGTGGTAGATTTTGAGAAGAAAAATCGAAATACTTTCAATAATAGTTCACCTTAAAATTAAGTTAATAACACTCCAAAGTTATTTAGAATTTAAACGATGAATCTGAGAGTCGTAAAACGTTTGATTACGAAATTTGAAACTTTCCATTTCATTTGATTCTGATCGTTCATCTCCATTAGAGATAACGTAAGATACCTCAAATGAATTTTTGTAATTATATTGCTGTTTGATTTAATTATAACGCTGGAAGGGGAGCAAAGTTTACGAATTTTAAAAAAGTCACGTCCGCAAAACGTAAAGCTCGTTGGAAAGCTACCGAAATCACGAGATGAAGCAACCGTCCAATAGGCCACTTGGCGAAACCTGCAATCACTTTCGATTCACCTACTTCCGTGACTGTCCATAATTTCCCCCGTAACGATCCTTAACTCCATCTCTTCGAGCATCGTTCTTCTTCCTTCTTCCAGCGTGCAGCCAATGGAATGCGATTCATGTAGCCAACGATAAACCTGCAACCGGGACCACACATCTTCCTACTCTCGCCTCGTTCATCCAACGTTCATCCAACAACGCTTTCGTCCGATCGATATAAAAGTTTCTGTTCAATTTCACCCTGTTACGTTCATCTCGTATCACTCCCTCGAACACAGGAGCCAGTTGTCACTGTTTTTCTTCCTCTGCGACTGTTTCTTTCCTCTCTGACATCTATTATTGGACTGGCGATGATTTACGATGAATTAAAAAAAATGTAAAAGATGTAAAAAATCTAATACACTGTTCCTTCGTAACGTCGCGTGTAAATTAGAAACTGATGTGTCTGCAAATGTCTTCTGAGTTTATTTCTCAGCCATATTTGTTCTGTTGTTTCTTCTTCGAAATTATCGACAATTGAAGTTGAACTGAATTAATTTTAAAACGGAATTTTCATTAAAGCGTGTTCGGCATACCCTCGCACACATCCACTTCAGTTTTCATTTTCTTTCAGATCCAAAAATGGACCGTTCTCTGAATCTCAATAGCAATGAAACAATGAAATATCGTGTGTAGTAATATATATCATCTATTAAAACGTACGTTTCAACAGTTGACACGCAAAGCGTGTTGTAATTAAATTTCGTTCTCAAAGTTCAATTTCACTAAAAACGTTCGACATACTGAAAGTCCTAAGTGATCCAGATTCAACGGACTCGTGTCAGAAGTTTCGCGATTGAAACGAGGACGAAAGGAGGGAGGGGAGGAAAGACGGTAGTGTACAATGTCGAAGCATCTCGAAGCGTTTCTGCGACGATTCGCGGGCACTTCGTGGTTGAGCACAGCACACTTGGGCTCGTAGTGAATCACCTTGTGAAGGTGGGCCGCCGGTTCCTCAGCTCTACGTATGTGTATATCTATCTATATATATATATATATATTCGCGTGCATATACGCACCCGCGCGTTCGTCTCTATAAGCGTGCACACACACGCTCACGAACCGCATACCTTTCCCTCCTTCTTCTTGTCTCAGGCTTAAAACCACCTTCTTCTTGGCCCCCAACCCTCTCGAGCTCAACCGCCTGCCCACTCACCTTTCTCTCCCTTTCTCCAGACCTTTCCCTTTCTTTCTTTCTTTCTCTCTCTCTCTCTCTCTCTCTCTCTCGCCGCAGAGAGCAGACCTTTAATCCAATCTGTGTAATAACCGCTGCCCTTTAAAAAGCGCGGAAACTCACCGCGTACGCGCCGACCCTTTATTTTGCTGCTTGCGAGTCGACAAGTTCCACGATTTTGATCACGAACATTTTACGAGATTTTTCTTCTTTCTTTTTCTTTTTTTTTTTTTTTTGTACAAAGTTTCAGCGTGTTGTTACATTGTACTTCGTTGACAAGTGGATAGTGGATAGTCCGCGCGAATTGAAGAGTTCACAGCGAGGAGAAGGCAGTTTCATATTTCCTTTCTTTCTTTCTTTCTTTTTTGATCATTTTATTCAACGTAGAAATTAAAATGGTGGTTTATCAATAGATCACTATAAATAACGTTAGCTGTTTAATTTTTTTTTTTTTTTATTTGGAATGATTTAACTTTTTATTTGTCAAAATTGTCCGAAATTGAGGCAGTTTCTTCAATCATTTTTTATGAATTTGTTGATATTCAGTTTTGAATGGTACCATTAAATGTTAATAGGTGACTGTGGTAATTTATGTATAATAATAATAATTAACCCCTTAAGCTCGATACTCTGAATGCACAACACCGTACCAAGCAGTAAACGTGTCCATTTGTTGCATTTCTGCTTCTCATTTTCAAACAAATTCCCTCAGAAATCTAAATTTTTCAGTTTTATTTCAATATTTCCACAAAATTTCATAAGAACATGCGAATTTCAACAGAGTCCAGAAAAACAAGTCCAAAAGAAAAAGATACGTTTCTACACTTAAAACCCAAAACGTTTCTCCTGAAAATCTAAAAGAATTCCAATTGCAACCGTCTTTACGTCGATATCTTCAGAATTAACTTAGTTCTATCGGTTGGTCGGTTTGAGAGATCGGATAGATTCGATGGTGATCGAACGGAAGGGTTTCGAAGTGGTTTTTAGTCGCATTCTTCGGGTAAAGTAAAATGGTGGAGGAAGAAAGGTGCTGAGGGAGGACACGGGGTTTGAAGGTGTGCACGGTGGGTGAGGAATTTTCGAGGAGTGGTTTTAGGTGTGGTAATTCGGCGAGGAACCGTTGTTTTGGTGGGGAGAATTTTTGAGGCAGATAATATTACGTTCTATTCTCTTTGAAGTCGAGCGATTGATTTAGAGGAATGTCTCAAAGTCGATTAAATGACAGGTTCGCGTGAAGTGGTCTCAAACTCATTGAATTCGAGCAACTTCGTTACTCTGGATTCACTGATTACAATTTGAGAAAACGAAGAAGAAGAAGAAGAATCTAGATTATTCTTTCGTCTGAAATTCCATTAGGCTACAGATAAACAAATTTCTAATATACATATAATATCAACTTTTGATTTTGTATGCTCTCATCTATTGTTTAGATTATTCTAAATTATCCAGTCTATTGTTCATTTATTATTTAGATCATCATGAATTAGAGAAACTTTGCCACATTATGTACGCCACCAATTAAAAGTTTGAGTATAAATTTTACGTCTAATATCTTCTTCTATCAATGTAGATACATTTCTAGTAGATAAGATTTTAATATATATGTAGAAAATACATGTATATATAAGTATATATACGAAAATGATATAAAACGAACTAGGTAACATATGTGTCTGTAGCTAAACATTAAACTATAATATAAAATACAAATACAATAAAAATTTGCAAATTTCCCTTGAATCATCATTTTGCACAATATCGAATTTCGTGTTCATCCTTTACTAAACAACCTTTACTATAATTCCACAACTACCTGGATCTTTGAGTACAAATTTCCTTCTTGTATCATCACACATTTAAATTTCTATATTTATTGTTCAATAACGCTCGGAATTCTTCTTCGAATTAACACGTAAACCAAGAACAATTAAATTTAACCTTCCACCGTCGTTTAAGCAATCTGTGAAACTCTCTAATATGTATGTATTATTATTAAATTATTTATATCTTCCACAACACTCATCTAACCTTCGATGCCTAACAGCACTTAAAAATTAACCCCCCAAAAGCCTCGCTCCCCTCTCTTCGACCAACCAACATACCAACAACCACACTAAACCAGAAGAAATGAAGAGCATGCGTGCGACCAGCAGAAAGTCACGTTTTCGAGGGCGTTCGCGATGCAACGAACGAAAACGAGGAGAAAGAGGAGGAGGAGGAGGAAGAAGAAGAAGAAGACCAAGACGACAAAGAGAAAGAGAAGAGGAGAACACAGAGAGAAGAGAAAAGAGAAGAGGGCCCGGGCCGAAAGAGAAGAGGCCCTGTTCGGCTGTTCTCCGGCCGACCCTGATCCTTCGTGGCTTGGGACCCACCACACCATGGGATGCCTCCTCTCCTTCAGCGCCGGTCGGCGGCTCAGCATCCTTTAATATCTCTCGGCGGCCTCCTCTCGTCCAGCGTTTCCTCTTTGTCGCTCGTGTTCCTCTTCATGGTCTCTCCCTTCCCGCCGGCACGGCCCTCGCGGTCGGCCACTTTCGATAGCATCTTGATGGAATGCCTGCGGGGTAGGTACCTGCCGCATTGTCGGCTCGGTTCAGCCCGTGCTTTCGCACTCGCCGTGATCGCTTGTTGTGTCCTGCCGCCCGTCCCTGTCTCACGCTGGCTGCTTCTACTACTACTACTACTACTACTACTACTGCTGCTGCTGCTGCTGCTGCTGCTATCGCTGCTGTTTATGTCCTTGTTGTTGTTGTTATTGATATAGAATGTTGTTTGGTTGATCGAGTCGACCCGATTGGCGCGTTTCGTCCCGTGTCGTCGCGACTTCTTGTTGCATTCATTCCGCTGGTCGGAATCGTGTCGTTGGCCTGGTATTTCCCGCCGACGAGACGACCTTGCGTCCGCGATGACGAAACACCAACTTGACCGATGGGAACCGCGTTTTTCGCACCTCCGGCATCCGACCAGACGACAGAGCACGGTTGGGCAAAAATTCGATCGACGATCGACGATAACTTTGGTTGCGTAGTCGCGAATGAAATTTTTATTTCACTGGACTTTCTATTTTTGAAAAATGCAACGTGAGAAAATGGGATCTTCGTTAAATCGACCGCTGATTGAGTTTCTCAATCAAAAATAAAAATTTCCTTCGAGCTTCGAGCTGGATTATCAAATTATCAGACGTTCTGATACATCTATTTGATAATACATTGTAAAACGTTATCCTCTAACGAGCAAGACAATTATTTTGTATAGTAATCCGTAAGCCAAATGAAGCTCGAACGCTCGAAGGCGAAAAAATTGATCGCTTCTCTTTATCAAACACAATTATCGAAGGGATCGTTCTCTCTTTTCACAAATGGTCGATCATCAATTACTTACAGTCGACGATCGATCCCGAGCTTTCCAGTCTTGCATGATACACAATGTTTTAGCGGCAGCTGAATGGCGCATCGAAATATTAATTACACCGTTCCCTTTTACAGAGCATCGGTGGATTCGATGATGAGCGATCGTTTGTGAACAACTATCGACCAAGGAAGCACAATTACCAATGATTTATGCGTTTAACACTTTTCAAATCGTCGCGACTGTTGCTGATAATGATCGGCATTAATCACACCGTACGTTTTATTAATAATTGCTTCGATTCGAGCAACGACACTTTCTCACTTTGTACGTAAATTATTTCTGTTTTCCGTTTGTCTTCTTTGACCAGACAGATATCGTTTCGATGAATTTTAGAAAAAGAGGAAACTTGGATATTTCGTATATTCTATACTAAACAAAATATTACCTGTACGACAGATTTTATTTGCTACGCTCTGTCGAATAATCTTTTCAAGAATCTTTTAAAGAATTTTTTGCTTATTTGATGATTTTTTTTATATTATTTCCTGTAGGTACTAAGTAAATGAAAAAATATCCTGTAGAAAGTCTCTGAATTAAAAAATCCTGATATAAATAATTTCTCCTGAGTTTTATTAATTCTTAAAAATAATTCATTTCATTTAACATTTGTCTGATTATGTTAATTTCACTAAATCATCGAACGAGATTGTTTTTTTAAAAAAATGGTTCGCAAGAGATGGAGAATTATATTTAGGGTAAACCATTGCGTTAATAATTGAAATACATTTGGGATTACATCTTGTTTGTACTAATATTATGTAGCAAGGCCGTCGGGAGGATTTTAATCGGCTTACGTCCGATTTATAGCGATTCTGTCGTTCCTATAAAAGTGACTCGTGACTTCTACGAGCTGTAATATTTAACATCATTGCTACTTGTCTAAGCTAACTGAAACAACGCTCTCTTTTCTAATGTATCATAATCTGTCATATATATCGCATCAATTCTTCCATTTGTTACTTTTCCAATTACTTGCCAGATTCTTGCTAGATTCTTTTAATTGATCAACTGAGCTACATACCATTAATTGAGATCCATTATTTGCCAAATACCAGGAAACATAATTTCAAAATTTATTTGCAAATTACTATTCGAAATGAATTTCGATGCATTGATACACTCTTGCCAAAAATACCAAATTCTAATAATCGAAGCTCCAACAAAGATATTAAGAATTCGTTTATGATAATTTTAAATTGGAGCAAACAATCACGATCAGCCTCTTTGTTTTAAGAGAGGAGTAAAGTAACTCGTTGACTCGTCTTTTTCAATGTTGACTAATTGTGCAAGTGGAATTGTGCGCGTTTATGATCGTTAGTCAAAGTTTCATTCAAGAAGAAGGAAACCGATATTTTCACATGTAAAACTGACGCGAATGACGAGTGAACAGCGAGACACTATGCGCAGAATGTGTCGAGGGAAGCGTCGCGTGATCACATCTCACCGAAAGCGAGTGACAAAAAGCAAAAGAACAGTAAAACACGAGGCATGCAACGATGTTCTGCGTCGTGAATAAGTATTTACTTCGTATAAACATATCGAACGGCTCAGGTAATGATGAAGGAATACGCGAGGGAAAGAGAAGAAGAAAGAAAGAAAATCATTTTCTCATCCAAACAGACTAACTCGAAATATTGGATGACCAGAGAGGTCGTGTCCGCTTTTATGACAGCAAAAAAAAAAAATGATGTAGGAGTGTCGAAAAGGAAACTAATTTCTCTTTACCAGACACAGCTATCCACATTTTTTCGATTAAAAAAAGAAACCAAGAAAAAAATAAAACAACAACGAAAATACATAGTGACGCAAAAAATTAGCGACGAAAGTAACACGTCGCATTTTACGCGAATTACTCTTGTCGGGAAAATGAATTCTGAATCCTAAGAATTCCCTAAGAAAATTTCGACCGAACAGTTCCATCAATTTTTTCTCTGTAATAGATAGTGTAGTATCGTAGTGTTCGAAAACGAGCATTCGTCGAAAGAAGAGATTGTAAATATCTTTTTGCATTTCTGCATCATTCCCCGCAGTCCCAGCGTTGCAATCGCGGGGAACGTGTTCCACCCGCGAGTTTGTGTGGGTGTACACGTGGTTTGGCTCTGTGCTCTGACCCCCGAACCTTTTCGATTTCGTCTCCCTGCTCTCTGTCGGCTCTTTTCGCTGTTCCACAGCCGGCTGCGGCTTCGCCCAGGATCAACGTTAATGGGAGGTAGCCGTGGAATTCCTTCGGCTCGTAACCCGCGATTTGCCGCTCGCGAGGTGGCTGCGTACGTGCGTGCAATATCACAGCGAACAAAAACACCAAGCCTTCCCACCTTTTACTCCTCTCTTGTTAACCGCTCTTCGCTGTTCCTTCGCTCCCTTTCGCCTCAAACACTCTCTTCCCCGTTTATCAATCGACTTTTCGCTTCTCTTTCTTAACTTTCCATCAGGGTGAAAAGTATCTGCACGCAGTCTTCTGTATTTGCATTTGTGTATTATGAAATGTGAACTCTCGCGACTGATACAACTCGATCAACTGATTCCTCCAGTAATCTTTTTAACAAGTCTCCCATTTATCATCACGCAGAAATAACGAGAGTTTGTTACATTATGTATGATTTTATAAATACTCGGCAACAGTCTGTACTGTGACCGATGGAAACTCAATTTATCGAAAGGATTATTTGAAGACTGAAATTTGAATTTTCGGTCGTGTTTCAAGTTATTTAGGTTAGTTGGGTCTTGTTTAGATTAGGTTCAGGTGCTGAGTCCATCAGTAAAGTTATGTCCACGTTCCTTTTTCAAATTTTTTTTTTAATAAACCATCAAAATATCAAGAAAAAGGTAATTTTATTAAATTTAAAATTGCGGATTTATTTAGAGAGTGATTTTTAGAGGCCCACCCTGTACACGATAAACAACTCCCGGTCATTGAATCAGAACTGGTTCGTAACAAAGTTACTACTCAAACGTGAAAAACAAGCATCCCTTTCTCGTTTCCAAATCATTTCCCCCAAATAACTAAATTGCGAATTTTCGTGCATTTACGATTTGAAAATGCATACGGTATAGAAAACTGTACCATCCAGCTGATGATAATTTTGTGGATACCTGTCACATAATTTTCAACGGACACTTAACGGACACTTGCGTTCATTTTACGAAAGTTCCATAACGACATAAATCAATTATTAATAAACCGCGACTCAACCAAAAATCAACGTGAATTAATTCGTAAGTGAGTCATTAACCAGCTCGATGAAAGACCGACGCTTGTCCAATACGACATCGAAACAAATTGGCCCCCCATTTCCGGGACGCACAGCCCTTTCTCGCGCCAATTTTAAAAATTCCTTCCCACTCCGAAACATCGAAGCTCTGTGCGCTCGATAAATGTACCACAATGAAGCGGAGAAAAAATCGGCAGGAAATTGCAGTTTCATCCCGGAGAGTGAGAGACTACACACACTCTCTCACACTCTCTGCTGCTTATCCCTGCGGCGTTTGAACGCGAATTCCGCGTTTCGTTCGACCCCTGGCCGGTTTCTTTTACACGCCATCGATAACCGGCAATTACCGCGTCACGATTCTGCCCTTAGAACCCCGCTTAATAAATTGTCGACTCGCCTCCCTTTGCACCGGCTAATCGGACACAACTAAACGCGCGATTTCGACGAAAATTCGCAACATCGAATTGCGCAGCTAAGAATCCGCGGTTGCTCAGACGCGTAATTTTGAGAAACATAAATTCAGAGTTGTTCACAGCGTCGACAGACGGAGATTTTTATAAGAACTTTTGTTCAAAGTACAAAAGTTTTAACAAGCTCTGGTATTGAAGAGAATTACATTCTGGATAAAATGAATCGATTTTCGCAGGAATGGAAAATGAAATGTAACAGATTAAGGATTATTTATCGTATTACCACATATATACTGCAGCTCGTGGTCGTCGAGTTGGGTCGCATTTTTTAGCAAAATCGGGAGGGTATGAAAGGAATTTGATTGAAAATTTTGACAACCACTGAAGCCATTTTCGCGAAAATTGTTCACGCTCGATGAAAAAAATCGATCATTTCAAACTGTCGTAGTTCCATAAAAAGAAGAATCGTGGAGCAATTCAATTGGCCACGTTTAAAATGCAGCAAGTGGAACAGACGAACACATTTTCGTTCTCGAAGATTATGAAAATTTAAACATCTCCAAAATCACTGAAGTGAATCTTTCTCTTTACAACGACCCCTTGAAACTTGCCGTACGATTTCACTTTGAACCTCGAATATTAAGTTTCTTGTTTTTAAATTGAGAGAATAAATTTAATTGACGAACGAAACAGTTCTATTCACAGATCTTCAATTTATATCCACAAGCTCATTTTTTTCTTTTTTCTACTTTTTATGCCATCTCGTTCAATCGAGAGTTGCTCGAACAGCGTGTCCCGACGATGTGTCAGATTTCAAGCAAGCGTATCGAATTGACGCGAAACGCTCGATTCCTGGAATACCGGTTACGTTTCAGGCCAGGTAAGAAACCGTCGATTATTCTCGCACGTAATACGTGGCGATCAGTGATTTTTGAATTGCGAAAGTGTTAATCGCCGAATGAACGCCGAGGCGAGCGTAATTACGAAAAATATCGGGAACAAGGTAACAGAAGGTAGAGACTCACGGCTAATCGTTTACATCGTTCAGTTTACCCTCCATTGAATTCCATATCGAGGTAACAAGCCAGCGTGCCGACCTCTAATCATCCACCGAGGATTTACTGCCTGTGAACAGTTCACAGGAGTCCCGAGCCTTCCGAGCCTGCTTCTTTTCCCTTTTCCCGCGTGTAATCATGTCAAATCGTACGAATTTCGTGTTCGTAAATACTATTCTTAGCTGGATGTGCCCCGGACGAAATTTATTTGTTACGTCTTTCACGTCAAATGAGTCTCATTGGCATGAATGAGAGAGGAAAGTGAAGCAAGCGTTACACGATCTCTTGGTTAGATTTTGGATTTGTGGATATTCAACGCGTAGTAATATTAATTATTCGAACAATTTTGATACGAGTCAAGGGAGGGAATTACGTAGGTAGTTTTGAATGAAATTATGATCTCTGGTAGCTAAATTAATCCGTAAATATTATTATTATCGGGTTCATAGATCATATTTATCGAATAATTATCATACAGAATTATAAATTAAAAATGACATAGCAATGAATGAAATTATAAATTACAAATGATACGGAAAAATAATGTAGAAGGAAATGAACTCGTAACAAAAGTTCTAGTAACCAAATGAACCCTCGATTAGTATATAATTGAATTTATAGAAACTACAGTTTATGTTAAATTACTAAAATGTTGGACACTTAATTCTACTTTGTAATTCTCTAATGATAAACTGAATTAGTAATTAAAAAGTTTCAATATTAAATATTAAATTCTATATTCTTATCAAATTAAGCATATCATACACGAAAAAATATTATTACCGAACGACGTGAATAATTTTACGTAATAAACATATATTCTCAGCAGCTAATTGACTCATCGTCAGCCCCCAAGATCTTTTGCTAAGCACTCAGCAAATTATCATTAATTTTCTCCTTAACTGACCCCGAAATATTTCAACATCCCTTCCTTTTTTGCATCATTTTTCGTCATTGTGCCTTAAAGGGATCCTAGAATAAACAGACGAGTAAACATTTCCTCTGCTAAACCAAAAAAAAAAAAAAAAAAATTGCAAATAGAAGCGTCGAAATACTTTCGCGGACGGGGCATAAAGAACTCGGCGCGCCGTCAAACGAAGAAAGAGCGAAACCACCGAAATCCCGGCGTTAAACAGTCAGCACGAAACTCCCACCGTTGCATCGCACAAACTTCCTAAAGCAGCAGCGAATTATCAAACACGACGGAGCATCGCGTTAACACGAACGCTCGCGTAATTCTGCTTGTGTTCAATCGGCGTACGAGGTGGTTCCACGAAACGGCGAAAATCGAGAGAATGAACGAAATTCTCCAGTACGTCGGCGTGCGTTTCAAAGAGCGTGAAACCACGTTCCTCTCTGTACGACCTCCTGGCTCACTAAAGGGGGTTGCTAACTTAGAGGTGTGCAAATCGCTTGCGGATTCGCAGCGGGTAACCGAAAGGCGAGTTTTCGAATTTGCCGCGGGTCACGAGTGCCGTGTTCGGTGAATACAAATGAATGAAATTACGAGACACGCGGCGCGATTAATTTCAGGAGCTGAGGCGACGAGCAGATTACCGAGAACGCAAGGAAAGCTTGCGGATACCGATCGCAGATAACGCGATTCAACGAAGCACGACAAGCTGACAATTTCCTTAAGGACGCATTAGTTTGGCAGGATCATCGGAGACTGTGAGTCTTCGAGTTATGAAGTAACTAACAAGTATCGACTGGTTGGAAGGAAATGATTAAGAGGTTTGCATAGGGAGTCTTTAACGAGTAATTGTAAGTCTAGAAAAAAAAAAGAACCGTTGCAAGATCTGGATGATACAACTTGGACATGTTCAAATTACTCAACTATTTTGGTAGGAAAGTCACGCTCAATTAATTAAGAAAATCCTCAAATAAAATCGCCTTTCACAGCCAAGAAATTTCTAAGACACTCGTAAGTCATCAACAACTTTTTAAAAAATAATAACATTGAAATTTAATAGTAGTAAGAACGAAGAAATCAAAGACCTAGCCAATAAACTGTGACACTCAACAGAACCCAAAATGCTCTATTTTTTTAATGAGCTATTTTTCCGATGTATCCATTTACATAGTCTTTAATTACTCTGTTGTCGCTTCAAATGTGTATACAAACTAGCATGTAAGAACATGTAGCATATAGGCCAAGCACAGGCCTGAAGCTGAATAATAAAAAAGAACAAGTTTAAAAATCAAGATTTAGGAAATTATCGAAGCGTTACGATCGAAAGACTGGTTCCTGAGTGTAGCGACGTATTAGGTTTAACTCTAGGTCGAACAGAGTGAAGACACAAATTTAAAGTCAGTTAAATAATGACTGCCTCTTTTTATTTTTTGGGTCACGTTATTGTACGATCTCTATCGCAGTTTTCGGGGAATTTTGAGACTTTGGTCGTAGGGCGTATGACATCGAAGCTTTTCATATTTAGCGACAATCAAACGGAAACAGCAAACAAAATATCTACTTCTCTCGTTGTACGACGGAGTCTAATTTCTTTACGACTCGCATTTTTTACATTTCTGAGCTTTGGAAATGTTCGAAGGAATTTTAGACTGACATTATCAATTAATTTTTGGAGGTTGAATTATAGCTGCAATTTTTAACATTTGATTTACAAATATTTTAGATTTTTAACGTGAATCAGTCCAAATCCAATCACCGATAAATAACAGATTAATTATTAATGATAAATTTGAAAAAATTAATTGACAATAAATTTGAAAAAAAAAATGGACCCTGATAAAATGACTTCTCTATCGAGAAGTTTTCTACTTTAACAAAGTGACAAACTCGTTGATACACGTAATATACGAAATATCCTAAAATTTTTCACGAGATTGTCCCTTCTAACGATAAACGCGAATAATAGAAAGGAAGATAGCGTCGGACGTCGTAGTTCTTTTTACTTGATCGGAGGACGCATTAATACGTGTCCAGTGGGCACGGTTGCGTTAAGAATTTAAATGCCTCCCCGCCGACAAAATGTTATGCAACTTCACGCGCCGGTGTACGCCGTGAACCAGCCACTTCCGTGATTTTCGTTTCCAGAGGTGGACGTGAGCGTGTGCAGGGAACGAGCTGTGGTGGCTTCGCGGCTCGTTCGATTCACGTGACGCCGCCGTAGCACACACGCCTCGGCATTATCGTCGGGGAATGTGCACATCGTTACACATTCTTCCACTGTTCTCATCTCCTATTTCGACGTCAGCGTAACTACGTATATTTACTTGCCAGCGTCGACCGCGACACGTTGTATTTTAACAGGTTACGCTCTTTGTGTCAACGTTGACACATTTCTCTCTTTTCTTTTTTTTTTTTTCTTTTATCTAGGTACTGATACGGAGACGAGACGCTATTTTTCCGACATGCAGAGTATACTTTTGAGGCCAAAATAAAATTCGTTTTCAAATCTTCTCGTGTTATGCCGTAATTATGCATTCGATGCAACATCTTTTCGAAGATGCGTATATATATATATATATATATATATATATATATATGTTCATTTATAACTTTGAACGTAGTTATCACCAACGACGATTACCAGAGAATATAAAGATCACGATATGAAATTGGAATCTTCGACATATAAAGTACTATTGCGTAACATTTCAATTCATGAACATTTGTTGAGTGTAACGTTTTTGTCAGGGGTTTTTCTTTTTTTTTTTTTTTCAAACAAAAGCCTATCACCGCGGCAAGCAGAAAAGCAATACTTCCGCCCTGATAAAACGGTAGACGCACGCGGGGTGAAGTTAAAGAAAAACGATTCATAACGTCTTATCGTAGCTCGTTAAGCTCTCGGGGAGATTAAATTATCGAAGCCACGTCTGCAGTCGCCTCTGAACGTAATAAATCGTCGATCAGCGGTCGAATCGAGTGAATGACCAGAACGAGAACAGGGTGGCCCGACTTTCCAGCTCTAATGATTTGTCTGTCCAGAGCTTATCTCGTTAACGAGTGCCCCGCTCTTCGTCATCGGCATACCGAGAATGGAAAGCAATCCCGCGGCCAAACGTCAATGGAATCCACGGAAATTGGGCCGATCCTCTTCAAATTATCGACATTCCAGTAAATATTTAGATACCGAGAGTGCAACGATCGAGAAGTTGAAAGCGAGATCGGTTGATCTTGCTTTTCCACGAAACGTTTACATCTTCGAATGTAAGAAAAAAAGGGGGTTGATTCGACTCGACGAAGCTGGAAACTCAGATTTTGGGGAAATCGAAAATAAGACAGTTGGAATTAAAGGCGACACCCTCGCGATCGGATGCGTTTAAAGTGAAAAATTTAAAACTAAGAATGTAAGAACGAGGGGATCTGACGAAAAACCTGAGTCCTTTAAGGGGGGCATTTGAAAATTAGAAATATAAGATTCAGGAGACTTGAAATGGAAAGTTTCGAAAATTAAAAATTTCGAGCTAAGAAGCTAGTTTAAAATTTTAAATTCAGAGAAAGATAAGTTCGTTTCCTCTTTAAACTCACGGTACCGTGAAACTTTAGAGACACTAGAAATGCGGGCAGAAATTGAAAAAAAAATAGTGCTTTTAATTCTGTGAATCGATCATATCTCTGGAAATGAAATAAATTAAAAAATTTTGTTCCAATTGATTCTGCTTTTTCCTTTCGTCAAACGAGTACTATTATTATTATTATTATTATTATTTTTTTGTAGTGTGGAATAACGATTCATGTTAAACAGACAGACATGATATTAGATAAATAACAATATAATTAGCGCTATACAGTAGTCAACTATTCTAGACCGTCTTCGATTAATATTCAACGAGAGTTCTTTTCTTTTCATGATCATTATACATGTGCGATCTGCAGATCTTCTTGCAAAGGAGATCCAAGCGTGAACACTTTAATTGGTACGTACGGAATAACTTTCTGGGTACATACGTACGTATCATGAAAAATTCATACCGTGCTTGAAAGGCTTACGACCGTCGAATTTTATAATATTTTATTTTCGTCTTTTTTATTCTCCATCAATGTTTGTTCATTGATTACACGGCAACCGCCCCCCCCCTCCTCCTTCTCCAAAAAATGGCGCCATTCAATCGTAAACGCAAGGCGCAGCAGCGCCACTTCCGGTTCCCTTCACAAGCAATTTCTCGAAGCCAAGCGTATCTCGTACGCTCGCTTCGAACTCGAAGAGGAGATTACACGTTACGAAAAAATATATTGCCGGGTTGAACGAAACAACACACGTCCCGAGGAGAGACGTGTTCAAATGGCTTTCGTCGATTTTCCAGCGTTAAAGCACCGTTCGTATTTCACTTTCGCAAGGACGATCATTATCGTTCTTCGTATGAGAACGGGCTGCACGCGTGGAACAATGAAAGCTCGTCTCCAGTGCGGGGGACCATCGATAAAAATGAGGCCTCTTTTGCTTCAAGGGGTAGCCATATGGCGTGAATTTGATTAATTGTGCGCGCACTCTGTCGGAACCTCACCTTCGTTCGCTGCGGCGTAAGAATGAAGGAGCCACATTGTTATTCGAGTCGCCGGAGACGATCTTCGTTCGCGATCGAAACGTGTTTCATTTACGTGGTGTTGCGACGCTTCTCCCGTGAAAAAGATGGTTAGTTAGTAAGACGCTTCAAATTCGAGAATTTGTGGAAGTTGAGAGAAAAAAGAAAAGAAAATTTAAAAAATTTCTGCAAGTTACAACGAAGTTTATTTGAAGGGACACTTGAGAATTTTTAAAAATTCGTGGTATTTTATATCAATTTGGAACAATGCTATCGTATTAATGAATTCACATGCAACATATTTTTCTCAAATAGAAATTTTTGATTCCAAAAATTGTCGAAAGTGCAGAAAACAAATAAAACTGTCATACAAGTAAAGGTAGTTTTTTGATTCCAGAGATTGAGAAACTGTTGAAAATGCAGAAAATAAATAAAACGATCGGAAAATAATTGAATTAATATAAATTACAAATAAAGTACACAGGTATTTGAAATATTTTCTTTCCAAACGTAAATTTAATATACACAATGTTCGTTCCAAATAAAATCGAATATTATATATAATTTTCAACATATCGATTTGAAGCGGTCTTTAACTCGTTTCACTTGTCACACAATTCTCAGAACGAGGAATCTCGAAAGTAAAACTTGTTCGATGTGACGTACCTCGAAATAAGGAAACTAGAATCAAGCGTACAAAGGGAATTACAGGGCAGTTGCAAAGAATTTCGAAGCCTCGCGGAACGAACGATTTAGAGGAAGAACATTTCCAAGAAAAGTATCGTGGAAGATAAAGAAACGTTCGAGTTGTAGCTTGAAAATTTAAATCTCGTGGCTTGGTATCGAGAAATCTGAGAAAGGAAAGTCTTCGAAGATGGGCGCTCGAAAAGTGAAAAATTAAGAACAACTCGTTACTTCGAAAAGGAATCCTGAATATAAGATAAGTTCCTTGGAAGGACGAACCTGGAATGAGGAACTTAGAATATATTAAATTTTAAAGTATTCCAGATTCCTTCGAGTACAAGAACTTAATGCGAGGAATTTAAAACGAGTTTCTACCAACGAGAACCTTGACCATGAAACTTAGAACGAGTTTCACCGAGATAAGGGATCTCGACAACTCTCCGATGATATATTTAAAATAAACATTTTAAATTGCTTTTTAATCTCGGTCAGTGATCGTTTAAAATTACGTCACGGTCAAACAATTTCGAGTAGAACTGTGCACGCGTATGATTCAAAATGATCGTCGTTTCATAAATAGAAATACAAATGGCGGATTTTTATGGCACTGGAGAAAGACATAATGAAAAAGTGGAAAAATGAAACACATAAAATATTTAAGCACAAGATGAAGCATACATATCGTGATTTAGATTTCAATTTTTGAATGGAACCACGAATTTTTAGTCTATTTATAAAAATATCCGTCTCAGTTTTTAATTATCACACAATTAAATGAAATAGTTAAATTATTAAATATCATAGTAGGTACCGATATTGATGTTATTAAATTTAGTAACAGTTAAATTATAAAGAGTTTTAAGAAACATGTGTTACACTTTTTGGGAAAGTTCAATAAAAGTGTATGAATATATGATTCAATGAAATTCAATGTTGTTAACGGGACAAGTCATGCCTCACATTTCAAACATTGGCATAATATATTCGTGGAAATTAATTGAGTAACCACTGTGCAAAGACAGTTACCAGACTTAACCGAGGATGCATAATGTACTCTTATCTTTATCTCTCGTTATAATTAATTACAGCGAATGCACATTTGTCAGAAGTCATTTAAAATCGTTTCACGAGATAATGGAATTGAGTTTGTTGAATCTTTTTCGTGAAAATTCGGTATTCTTCATGTGCTTTTCACGAAAT
The DNA here is from genome assembly GCA_036937485.2 of Tetragonisca angustula. Classification (NCBI taxonomy): domain Eukaryota; kingdom Metazoa; phylum Arthropoda; class Insecta; order Hymenoptera; family Apidae; genus Tetragonisca; species Tetragonisca angustula. The sequence continues at coordinate 1,738,112 of JAWNGG020000063.1, read as the reverse complement.
CTTTGGGAAAACTCTTTCATAATGTCTTGAACGAATCATATTTCATTCACAATAATGAATGCATCACTATTTTCATCATTATATTATGACAGAAGTTTCTATAAGAGTGGAAAACCTTTATCAATGTTTGTTACTCTAAACTGAGTTTAATAATAAAATTGATTGTTAATTTAAAATTTATTATTTATTCGTTATACCAAGTTTGTTAAAATTTTGCATGGTTCTATTATTCACATCCAGACGCAAAATTTCAAAATTCTCTGATAATCCAAACGCCCATATAACAAACAACGTATACTGAAATAAAAATATAAATCGACCCTTTGAGTGACTGACTATACAGCAATTTCTATTAATTACAAATTTAGTTAGTAATTTGTATTAATTTTAATATTACATTTTATACTGTTGTGCACCGAATATTGAGATCAATGATCAGAACTAAAAATTCCCAAATCAAGAATTTTAAGCAAGTGAAGATTGCTGTGGCTTCGAATGTGCAACGATACCAGTTAGATCAATGCACTTTCAATCATTTTAGCAATTTCAAACCCTCCACCGCCAGTCGTAACCCCACCCTCTGATCAAAACCATCAACTCATCGACAACCCTATACCTTATCGTTATTCAAAGCGTCTAGAAATCTCCTCGAGCAACAAGTAGCTTATTTTACATCTTTATCCCCGTGCCTCTTCACGATCGAACCTTCGTACAAAACAAACTACAGACACAGACGCTCCGATTTTCCTCTTCCCGATCTGTTCACCGGGAGCCCGTGAGTACAGCTCTGATCGCTGTGATGGATGAAGTTAGGATTGCACGGAGCCAGGTGTTGGCACACACACCGTGTATATCGAGGTATATATCTGGTACCCCAGCCACGTTTCCTCTGCTTCATTACGTCGTCGAAGATTATCCAAGTAGAGTCGATTTCGTTAAGGGTGGCTGGCCAGACCGGGCTGGCGGAGACTTGCACCCTTGGCAAGCTCGTGCCAAGCAGATGTCTCATTGTCATGCTAAGGGATCACCCTTGTGCGACGTGTAACGTCTTTCAGGCTGTCGCCGTCGGTTTCTCTCTGCTTGTTTGAAATTATATTTTCGGAGGTCAAGGGGGAGGCGCGCGGCGGCTTCCACGTATACGTACGTACGTACGTAACACGTACGGTACAGGGTAACGTACTCTAAACGAGAAGATCCTGCTTTCTGGCTTTTCGTTCGTGGTCTTTTACCGTTAGACATCGGTGCGTTATCGATCGAGCCGTTTCTGGCTTGCTGGGCAAAATAGAATCCCGTTCATTTGGATCGGATTGGACTGTACTTTTCGTTTCGGAGCGAAATTTCTCGGTTGACGTTTCGTTGATCGGCTGATTTTCACGTTGATATCCTTTTTCAGTTGATGATCGGTATTAATTTCCTAATTTCGTTGCACAAGTGTAAGATTGATATTCGATTTTTAAGAGACAAATGACTTGGATACTTTCATAAGTTCATTCGCTGATAAAATTGTGTGTGAATTTTTCCATTATTTTCCTACGACTGGATACAGAATTCTACAGAATTTTAATGTTCAATTATTTACGATCTGATGGAAAATATAATACGCAGAAGAAGAAGATGTTTTGTAACAAGGAGATAAATGATTAGATATCTCTTTTTTTTATTTTAACCCTGTTACGATCCTCAGATTTTTACGTTTTAGCAAACAGAAAAGATCTGTAATATTATGAATTATAATAAGAACATTTATTATATTTCGTCCAAACTTATTTTCAATATTAGAAAGATATTTTCAATATTAGAAAGATAGAAGAATAATTTCTACTTAAGCTTCAACTTGAGATTCTAAACTTGAACATAATATTTTGAATTTTATAAAACTACAGTATTAAACTCATAAGCGAAGTGAAAAAAAAAAAGAATAAAATAAAATATTATAGCATTGAAAACAAAACACTAAAGAACTTCCAACGCTAATTTAAATAAAATGAAAAAGAATAGATCGACGTTTAATTTTACATAAATAGCGCAAATTAGGCTAATGCTCCATTATAATACAAGTGTAAATATACTTATTAGGAAATATATACATTTAAATACATTGACCAACATAAAATATATATACGTAGTAATATATATACGTAGATACATATTTGAATGATGTATTAGCTTGTAAATTAAATTAGATTAGGTTGTGTGATTTATATAAAATTAAGTGTCGATCTTTTCTAGTCTATGATGACTATTAAGTGTCACCAATAAATTAATATAAAATGTACCCACATGTCAACGCATTAATTTAGGTGTACCAACTACAGCTTTAACGAAAAATTAAAAAACACACACAGCAAGAACACACACTCCGTAACAAGAAACGAAATAAGTTAATAAATATCATTCGTCGTTCGGCTCGTCGAATCGCGATCGTGAAGTCAAAAAAAAAAAGAAAAAAAAAAAGAAAATGGTGCAACCGTCGTCATAAGTTCCCCCTCTCTTTGACAAATATTTGGCGGCTGAATACACGGCGGCAAATTCACGTGTGGCAATGGTCTCGTGCGTTTGGCTTTTGATTTCACTCCCCCTCTTCCTCGTTGTCCTGCAGTCGCCTGCAGGTCTTCGAACTCGAAAAACACTTTCTTGGCCCTCCTCGGCGAGGAGGCGATCTCGAATAAAAATCCGGCAGCTGGCATCGCCTCTTTGTGTTTTACGGCACGGGCTGGACGCTTAGGACTTTTGTCGTTACCTTTGCCTTTGTCGTAAGCAACGAGGCTACCGTCGCGCGACTGACTTTCGATCGATAAAGGATCAACAGGCACGAGCAACGATATATTATATATATACGAGGTGGGGTCGACCGATTGTCACCGGGTACATACATCTTGCACGGCTGATCTATTTATTTTCGTCAGAAACCCTTCGAACCTTCGAAAGTTATTAAATTAAGGGCAGAGTGTTTCGAGTGTTACGATTCAAAGTGTAATTAAGTTCGAATTCGGAAATATGGATGATTTTTTACTGCATCTTCTTTCGGTTTCTCTAATACAGAATTTATATCAGAATTATATATCAGAATTTACTAACGTAATTTTTCGTTGAATTTTTACAAATTTGCAACGATGTATCCTTGTCTATTTAGACGAAAGCTTTCGTTATTTTGTCTTTTTCGACAATTTTGCCAGGTATTTTGATATTTTTTGGTAGAAACTTTCTAGTTTAGCCACTGACAGACTTGCAGACTTTGGCTGAATCTGAAGTAATGGAAATTTACTTCGCCTATTTAAAAATTACAGATACTTCCTATAATAATTACCTGATCTTTCCTATAATACTTTTTATTACAATATCCACAAACACGGAGGAACAATTCTATTGTAGATATATTTTTCGAGTAAATTCCATAAACTCGTATCTTTTCATTAATGCCAGAAAATTGTACAGTCTGCAGCAAACAAGTTGGAACTTCCTGGTTGTTTTTAAAGCAACATGTGTCAGAGGAGTGAACAAATTACGGGTTACGAAAGCGTTAAGATTGTATGGGAGAGTTGCCAAAAGCGTACCACTTAAGTTTCAAGTCGTATCTTACGTCGTAACGTTACGTTTCCCAATTGACACCAATTTGTAAGCAAATTAATATTGAAAATTCAAGCTCGATATTCGCCAGGCCTGCTATTACTCGTCTTTGCATTTTTCCAAGAACAAATTAATTTATAAGCCTCTCTTGTAACATCAAGTACCTATACGACGCGGTTTGAACAACCGGTTTTCTAAAATCTGCATTTCTAAAACCTCTTGATACTTGCATACATATTTTGTTTTCTTAACGACAGATAATAAATTGAATATCGAAATATAATAAAAGAGTGGAATACTTTTTATCAATAATAAATTTAAAAATTTATTAATTTACTCGAGATATACGCTTATCGAGGTAAACCTTCGATATTTGAGTGAATAATTTATTGACGAAGGACAATAAATCATTTTTTAATTCAACCAACGATATCGAAGTATCGTTGGTTGTGTTATATTGATTACTGCACAATATTTTTAACGTTTGTTAAATTATTAAATAAAATAATGCACAATTTCCAAAGTTGTATTAAGTCTGGATTTTAAAACCTGCTTTAACGAAGTACACCCACTTAAATCTAATTTTCCACCTTAGTAAGTTGCTCCCTTTTACCCAAAGTCAGCCATCCGGATAATTGATTGTTAGTTTTCATTAAATTTCGTTAAGGATGGCTTACTTCTTCGACCAGAATTCTTATTAGAAGTTTATGACTATTTGACCCTCCGATTTAATGAAAATTGTGACGAATCCCGTGTTCATACCTTTTGGACACAAACTACGTTCACAATTTCTTGTTTCGTTCTTCGATTAATTGCTAATAAATTATAAATAATTTGAGACATGCGTGTACTTGGTTCATAGACAACAAATCTAACGAAATATAATTTTTTAAAAATAAATTATTCTTTTTCATAGACAAACGAAATAACTCATTTCGCTGTTTAGAGAAATCAACACAATTATTTTAGACAATGATAACAGATAGTAAATTTTCAAGTAAAATTGTGCGATATCAATTCATTCATTAACTAGCTATATAAAATAATATAAAACTTGCAAGATAACTTGTCTAAAGTTTTCAAATCCTAATTTTTCAAACCAGCCCACTCTTATCACCCCTAGAGCACAAGAGTCTTTATCATCCATCTAACTAAACAATCTAATTTAATAAACACCTAAAATCTTCTATCCATCGTTATCTAATCCTAATTTTTCACCTATTGTACAGATTTTTTTACTTGAAACAGTATCAAACTACTACTTCGTTTAACTATTGTAATCAACAAATAAAATGTCTTATCCATCGCTATAAGTTGAAGAATTTCTCTCAGTCACGTGCGAACGTTCTCCATTCATTGTTCGATATAAAAATTTTCGCACATTTTCTATCTCGAAAATACCAGTATCGTACCATCCGACACTTTCCATCGAATCCAAGCACCTTCGTCATCCGCCTAACTAAACAATCCAACACATAAAATCTACCCCATCGCTATAACTCAAAGATCATTGCTCTCTCTCTCTCTCTCTTCCTCTCTCTCTTTTACTGTTCGAAATAAAATATCTCTCGATGCACTTAACTGTACTCGGGAAAAGGCCGCCGAGGCCAGGTGCCTCTCTCTCTCTCTCTGCGCGCTAGAACGCAGTCACCACCTATGTGCAAGCGATTCCAACGTATCGAGGTCGTCGTCAGACGGTACATTCGCCTCTCTGCCGCCCCTCACCCCATCCCCAGAAACCGTTTCACCGAGGATACCCCGCCGTTTTCCTTTCATTTCGCTTCTTCTCCTTCGCCCCCAGCCCGCTGCTCGCGCCACGAAATAGTATTACGTTAGAGACGATAGACGGTGGTCGATCGCCAGGTGTCCACACAACCCCGTGCTACCCCCTGAAAGCGCAGGTGTGCTGGCACGCGTTCTCCTTCGCCTCTCTTTCTCTCTCCCCCCGCACCTCATCTCTCTTTCTCTCTGTCCATTATTGGTTCGATCCTGCGCGTCTCTCTCCGACCAACTGTTGTTCCCGGATCGCAAGGAGCGTGGCTGCAGACGTTTTCTTAAACGGTGGCAACGCACTCAGACGTCATCGGAGGGGGCTCGATGGCAGGCGCTCGCGATGGAACATCCACCGGTGGATGGATCGCGGGACGAGTGTCTCTCTGAGAAACGGAAGATTCGGAATGGGGGGGGGAGGGAAGGAAGCAATAGTGTTGTAGCATTAGCGAGACTTGCATCATGCAAGATTGGAGGAACTGTTTAGGAGCCACGTTGATCGACTTTATAAATTGGAAGACGAGGAAAGTAATAAATATTGCGGTGTTATAAATATTGATACGAGTGTGTGTCAAGGTTTAGCTCAGAGACGATTCGATTATCGTACGAGATTATGCAAGTGGTTGCGAATTGAAGCAGTTGGTCACTTCATAAATTAGAGAAAAGAATGAAGTCTACTTGATAAAATAATTGTCAAAAAAATCACGAAATCTAGCGCACAATTACCATGAATATACTAAAGTGTCGGAAATATATTATACAAACATTTATAAAAATATATAAATGCAGAAGTGATTTAATTAAATTATTATAATTACAATCAGAATCAATTTTATTCACTTTACTGTGCATATAGTAATTGCGCTCATAGCGCTTCCTTCAAATAAATATAAGAAGCATTATTAACATTCTTCTTGAACTACACAGTAAATTCAGTTAACATTCATCCACACACAAATCAACATCATGTAATAATAAATTACACTTATATGCCACTGTATCACGTCATCCAAATTACTTATATATCTCTAGGAAAAATGATTGTAATGTATGTTCTTAAATTAAAAAAAAATTACTAACATTTCTAAACAGGTCTAATTTTAACTTTAACAAATTAATCGAGATCCATAAAATATCCAAAACCCTTGACTTTCATTTGAAATTTGACTTCTGCGATTAACTGTATCTCTCTGATATTTCTGTTGCACCTTCTTGAAGAAGCGTGAAGAAGAGTTTAAGAATCTACATAGGTACCATGTTTGCACGACAATTCCCTCCCCCCCCCCCCATGGAATATAGCGACACGTTTCATCGGAAAAAGTGCCTGAAGCACCCTATAGAAGGTAGGACGTTGTTAAACAGCTCGGTAGGAAATAACGATTCTCGTTGAACATCAGGGATCAACCGAGTGACAGCTTTCCACTCAGCGATCTCGAAGCTCCCCGTCTCGAAAACAACCGCCTTGAACATAAGGTGCTCCTTCTACGCATGCCATTCTACTGATACGAGGTGCATATGCTTTTGTGCCATTAACGTACAACACGCATAAAAGGCACGTGCCAAATGTTCTTTAATTAATGCCTCTTGTTCTTGATCATTGTCTTTGCCCGCGCCATGTGCACGCGCAGACCGTTTCTACGCAATTTCTTTAGATTTTAAGATACTCCCGAATTTTGTAAAACGATCTTTAGAATAAATAAATGTCATTGAATTTCTGTTTAATGTAACGTTTGGTAAAAATTTCAGGGAAATGCTGAAACTTTCGTGTGACGAAAATTTCCTATGGTGATACGCTTTTCGAGCGCCATCTTTATTAAAATATACGGCTATCGGCTAAAAATTTGAATACACTCGCTGCATTTGTACTTTACATTCATTGTTAGTTTAATATTTCATTATATATGATCATGGTATCTGTATTTCATACTTATACAGAGTGATTTCATTGTATAAACATTTCCGACTATGAGCTAATTTCATTGTACTGTTAAAATTACAAATATAACGTGCAACGTATTTTATAGAAAACATAACGTGTAATGTTTCTCATAATTATAACTTTTATAGTTATAATAATTAATTTTTATAGCTTATTTTATTAATGTATAATCCAAACGGAAGTAGAAATTTTAGAACACTAGAATTTTAGAATTCTGGCCAAATCTTTTTAGATTACTTTACTTTCGCCACTGTGCTGTTCATTTCTCAAACAAAAAAATCGTTTGACATTGCAAGCTAATTAATTTATATTCAAACTTTTCGCCGATACTGCATAACGTGTGATATCGCAAATTGAACTTACGCATTGCACGCGTACGACGAAGACAGTCCTCGAAGCACGAGCTGATCTGAAACAGGAAAGAAGGATCCAAAATTAAATTTCGATCGATACTACACGTGCATGTACATGATACACGAACGATTTTTCAATTTAACATCCCGCCAACGGGGAAGAAGATTTCACTCCCTCAAAGTGTGTCACATTCACGAATCCAAGAAATACCGCAACACGGAGAAAGAAAGAAATGAAAAAATAAAATAAAAAGAAAAATTTCACACCTCGATAGTCCCGTGACACAATAAATACGTCGTGACGCCAACGCTGCAAGGGAGCAAGGAAAAATCATCGATGTAGGGGAGGGTTTGCGCGGCGGCGGCGACGGCGACTGCAATTTGCCCGGCGACCACGACAATGGGGGACCGAGTGGCTGCTTCACGTTCAACAATTCGGCTTTTCTTCCAGGGAACAACCGTCTTGAACATAAGGCGGCGGTCACTCGTTTCGTAGGGTCGGGCCTCTATTGAAAACGGGGTGCATAAGTATCGGTGCAAGTCGCCGGCATAAGGCGCACGTGCTGCACGCGTGCCACCCCGGGCCCCAGATGACTTCTAATTGAATTATCGTAATCACCGGACGAAAAATTTCTACCTCGAGTAACTTTTGTTCTCGCGCTCGGAACTCGAAGGCTGTTGCCTTCTTTCTCGCCAGACGGTTATTAACCGTCACGCTGGCGGCCCACCAAAATTTTTATCGCGCCCCATAACGTTGGTTCCGCCGTGGCCTGTTCGAAGTCTGCTCGGCTTCCAAGGGATCATTTAACGAGGAAATAATAAGCCAGAGAATTGGATGAGATTCAATTTGCGTTCGTGGAAAAATGATTCTTCGAGCGATGAGTTAGTGGCGGGTGCTATCACAGATCATCGTCTATCGATGAGTGTCAATCGAGTATTTCTTTTCAGACGGTGTGTTAAATTCTGTGCTTTCTCGGGATTTGATTTTTTAAAGATTGATGCTGGTGTGATGTAAATAGTAATTTTCCTGAGCTACGATTAATTTACCATCATGTTTCAATCACGTCTGTTAACAACTTGCATCGTTGTAATTTTCTTAAGTCACGAGATTTGCAAAATCCAAATGATTCGGTGATACTGATTTCGCAAAACGCCTGATATTAATATCAGGTTGATAAATTTAAATTTAAAAAACATTGTGCAATGAAAATACTATTTCATTGATCGATCAATTTACGATTGAAAAAAACAGTTCTTAGTTATATTTTGTTCATCAGATAAAATGACTGTCGTTTCAATCTCTCTCTCTCACACAAATACACGAATTTCTATCTTTCTAACACGAATGTACGAATTGATTTCGTTCGTCAGTAGTCGAGGACTCGTAAACTCGGGCTGTCCCGCGAAAATTTCAACGACCTTTGAGGGAGAGGGGGCGTAATTGCATAAACCTACCTGACAAAACTGTCACGAGACACAGAGACACCGAGGCGCACAATTCGTCCTTCTACACGAATGTACGCGATACGCGAGACAGGGTGGTCTCGCCTCCCTGTTTATGGCAGGGCGGCGTTTCGAGGGTTACGCGTGTAAGTTTCGCCATGCCACCGGGTAACCTCGAGTCACGCAGCATATCGACACGAACAGCATAATTATGGAACGTTTTTCGGACGGCCATTACACGGCGCGCCGGATCGCTCTTATTAGCTCGTATACGAGAGTACGCGCGGCCCGTTACGATCCTCTTTCGGCCCAAAAATGCCTTTTGGACACGTAATCAGCCTCCATAACGAAATTCGTGGTCCACCGCTATCGTGGAATTTTATTGGTAATCTCATTTATTAAGGCCACTTAGGCGGCTCGCCGCGATACCTAGTTGCCGAATGAAATGATCGGCATCAGCGGTTATTTTCGCGAGCGAACGAGGGTGAAGTTAGTTTTTGCTTAATTTAATACCTGACCTGATTCGAAAGATATCGCCGCGTTTTCGTTTACATTTTCGTTCGTCGACTGAGCGAAGAAGAGAGAGAGAGAGAGAGAGAGAGAATGAGCGATGGAAACGGCAAGCAAGCGTTTTTCAATTATAAATATTTAATTTAGCGCAAATACTGTCGACGAAAGGTTGGAACTGATCTATCGTTTTTCTCTTAACTTTTAAAATTGATTTAAACTATCATCCGATACTTCGACGTGGATGATTTTAATATTCTAATGACTTTCAGTTTCCATACTTAGTGAACGATTGAACATCTGATTCATAAACTTTGCTTTTTACACGTTCTTAAATGTTTGACAACTGGATCGAATCGAAAGGATGGAAATTTCAGATTTTATTACACGAATTTCAAATATTTTCGAACGTCTGCTCCGAAAATTATCGTATTCGCATAATAAAGACAATTAGTCAACGTGCAAGATATAATGTAATTAACTCTCATTTGGCGACACTGAACACTAAATCAATAATTTAGAATTAAATCGCTGAACTTTGAAGTTTAATTAAAAATCTCTATGGAACGTGTAAAATATAAAATTAAATTAGAATACAAAATCCGAAGTCAACGTGTATAGTTCGAGTTCTATGTACTTTATACGTATATAAAATTCAATATCGTCTTTGACGATCCTGTGAAATTAAATTTTTGCACTTTAAGTCCGACTTCATTTCCCAAGTACAGTACAACTTCCATTATTGAAACACGCTCCTTTCATCTAAACTCCAATTACATAAACTATTTTTCGCCCGACAAATTCATACCAACGGAGTTCCTCTGTACATATCGAACTCGATTCCGTGACTAGTTAAAAGTTAAACGAATTAACAACTCGTAAAATCCAGGCAAGATAAAAAAAGAGAGAGAGAGAGAGAGAATGCTAGATAAGATAAACGAGAAAAATAGAGAAAATATAGATAGAATCGTCGTTGTCCAAAGCGATATCGAAGCGATCGATAAAAGTAGAAAAAAAAAAAAAAGAGAGAAGTTTCGTACGTCCTGGAGCGACTGTCGGCACGTTTTTTCGCCTATCGTTTCGGTTAGGTCTGTGTGATTTTAAATACAAACACGATACAGATGGACGGATGTGAATGGAAGGTCAGGGACACGTTTGCAAACGGAATCGTTTTGGCGAGGGCAACCGATAAAGCGGGATAGCCTGGCGACTCTTATCATTCCGTCTCAGCTGTTCGCCCCCCCACGCAGTGTCTCGATTCTCGGAAGGTCCTCGTAAAAATATCACAGGATGTAACCGCCTGCTATGCCAAAGACCGATCTACTGGCCACGACGTACTGGCGTAGGACTCGCGAATCAATTTCTTGTTGCTCAATTGTAAATGTTTCAGAGGAAATGATGTTGAAACGGATTATGCGCGCGTGCAGAGCTAAAGATCGATCGCGTCGTGAATTTTTGGAGGTGGTGATAACTTTTGAGAGAGGTCCTGTGAGTTTTTTCTTTTGCATCTCCAGGTCTTTCTTTTTTTTCTTCTTCTTATTTTTGTCTTATATCTTGGCAGAAGTGTTTCCTAGATTCCTTATTCGTCTATTTTTCTTTTCGACTGAAGCGTTCGGAAGTTCGAGAAAGAAAGCTTGTATGTTATTGGGCATATTTTCGTTGATTTCTGAATATTCGAACTTTTATCTGGATTCTATCTCAGAAGAAACTCCTAAACCTTATTCATTCATTTTGCTCTTCTCGATTGAAATTTGTCAACACGCGTTGCTTGAATCAAACTTGAATTAAACTGTCACAAAGCCACGAATCGAAAGAAAAAAAAAAAAAAAAAAAAACAGAGAGTCCAACTCCAAAAATTTCTTCAGTTTCAAAATTCCTTCAGTTTCTTCGCCAGGAGGAACAAAGTATCGCAATATAAATTACCCTCTTGTAAAAAAAAAAAATTTTTACCGATCCTCAGTAAAAACGTACGAGTCGTCCGCGTTATATTAACGGTCTTAAAAAATATCTCAGCCCTCGGTAAATAAGAAAAATATACGTCTACTTAAGGATGAAACAGCCAAACATCGGGGAAGAGGCCGAGCGGCTCGGAATTCGTTGTCGTGGTGCCTACGACATTTGTCGGAGCGTGAGAAACGCCGGACGAAATCCCCGTGTATTTACATAAAAAGGGAAAAAGAGGAAGGACGTTCGGGGAGGGGGAGGGGGGAGGGGGCAAGGAATCAAGGATTCACGAAACACACAACCGATAAACCGCAAGTTCACGGGGTTCCCATTGATGCCAAAGCTCCTGTCAGGCATGGCGCCTGACCTACCGAAAGTGGCAGAATAAAATAAAGAACGAAGTTCCACCAATGTGTGTGTGTGTGTGTGTGTGTGTGTGTATGTGTATGTCGTTGGCAATTGTCAATTTGTCTTGCGAATATTGCCAATCGGCGCATCTTTATACCGAGTTTTATCCGCGAAAAAAAATTTCGAGACGGGTGGAATATATCGTGAGAATTGAATTTTTCGAAGATGAAGAAGCTCTTTGTTACGTTGTGAGGGTATAATTAAAAAATAGTATACTGTACGATTTTAGAGGATTTTTCATTCCACTCTGGAACTTATTAACGTAGAAATGTTGCAACATTATGTTGCATGGCCATATTATACTGACTGTGGATCCATTTTTGACTGTGGAACCTTTTGCTTTGTATTATTCTTCCCAATTTGTATAATACTTTGGTCCTTGGCCAAATATATGACTAATTCCTAGCAACATTCTGCAGAGTGATAAAACGATACTCGGACAAAACATCGCAATCAACGCAAATTGGAAGGATCAAGTTTTTGGTACATTTACTAGTCGAAGAATTTTCGAACTTCTATCGCGTTTTGTAGAAGTTGAGAATTTAATAAGTTAACCTATTCAATTAATAATAAAATGATTGGTTTACTTATTAGAGGTTACAATATGTTAAATGAATGTATCGAAACTCTGAACGTATTCTTTTTCTCTAAATCTGTTAAAATGAGATAATGCTAATTTATTGAAATTAACCATTCTACGTGTCTATGAATTTTTCTAATTATTGTGACGGAAGATTACTCACATTAGTGAAATTAAAATAGCTTTGAACAATTAACTAATGAATCACAGGCTGCAGATATTCATACACTTGTCCATTTTGACGAGCATAATAAAAGTGTAAATCCTAAGAAAATTTGTTTCATCCAATATACATTGCAGTAATACTCTACTTTGTATATTTTTTATATATATTTTCACGTGCGTTCTTGCATAAATGCCCCAAAAATCGGTGATTCGATCGTACGATAACGAATTTAAGAAATTTCTAAACGAAAACTTCGCCAACTTTCTCCAGGCCCTTTGGCAGAATTCGACATTTCGACCTTGTGCTTTCCAATCGCCAAATTTATTCCTCTCTCGTACGATCGGCCCAACGATTTCCCTCTCCATCCCGCGTAACGAGCAAGAACGCGTCTCACCCGAGACGCGGCGTCGCTAATTAAAAAAAGGAAGTCTGATAAGCAGAAAAAGCGGCGATGGCCTGTGGCGTACAGCCACGAAAGGAACCGAAACGCTCACTACGAGAGAGGGCAATGTCGCGAGAAACCGCGTCGAATAGAGAAAACCAACAGCCAACAGAAACAGAGAAAGAGAGAGAGAGAGAGAGAGAGAGAGAAGAAGCGAAAAAGGGATCACAATGAAAAAAGAAAAGAAAAAAAAAGCAGAAGAAGAGACGAACAAGACGAATCTGCATGGGCAAGCTAACGGGTGAAAAGGCTTCCTTTTCGAGTCGAGAGAAAGCTGGAAGGAGCCGAGGAAGAGAAACAGAGAGAGAGAGTGAGAGTGAGAGAAGGAGAGGCGAGGATCCGGGAGAATTTCGCATGCGATCATTATCCCTTCGCAGGTTTTCGGGCTCATTCGGAATTCCATTGACAGTTCTCGGCCCGGGTTTCTCGCTAGCGGGCATTATCGTCAGATTAACCGTTTCATAAGCAGGGTGGGCCGAAAAGGGCCCCACGGTCCAAGACAATCCGCACACACCGACATCGAGGCGAGGCTATTGCGCCTCTTCTTGTTTCGCCGGCCAAACGGCCTGCCTCTCTCAGCCCAACGAGAGGAGTTCCAGTACAAAGACCCACCAGACGGGAATACTCGTTTCTTTCTGTTGCCTTTCATCCTCCACGGCACTTCCTTCCCACCGTCTGCTCTGCCTCGTCCCCCGCGCCAACAGAGACCCAACAGGCCGTTCCACCAGTGGCCAGCATCTTGATGGACCGTGCTTTAAATTAACCTTTTCTCGCGCTAATATCGCCATCGTTTCGATAACCGTCCGCGTCTGGGCCGTTCCTTTCCGTTTCGCCTTATTTCCGCGCCTTCTTCTTTCACGTACCGCCTCCTCCACTGCACGCTCCATCTCTTGTACATATACGATTTGTTCGGATTGTTATACCGTACGTTGCGATCAGGATTGTTTGTTAGATGAATTTTGAAACTCGATGGAAGATCAGGTCGATTCGAATTCGCACGAGCATCGCTACTCAGTTTTCCATCGAACGAAGACGAAAACGAACGTAACGAACGTCGTGAATATGTTTGCAGCGTTCGCGAGACGTGGAAACCGATAAATATTACGTATGTATGTAGAAAGCTCGAGCTCCTCTCCTGTAAACGTACGAAATTCTGATCGTTGTTTCTGTTGTATATTTTAACACTTGTAGACTTTAGACGAGTATCCGATGCGTCTTTGCAGCTCGGCTGACGAAACAAGAAGAAAGATCAAGCTGAACAAAAGAGCATCGAAGAACCTAAAGACCACGTGACAACCATACATAGTACTCGCGCACATGACCAATAGGTGTCACGATTAGTTCGATTAAAACATTCAGACATTCATCTTTCCTTCGTTCCTCGCGAGAAGACCTAACTTCCGAAGACGAGAGGAGCCACCCGAAAACAAACGCAAATTCTACGGACGAAAAACCGCGATCGAGCTCGCGATCGAAAAATTGGCCGCGAGCTGGGCATTTTCGAGTCGCCGTATTATCACGTTACACACGAAATATCGTGTTGCAAGGTTACCATTGAACGCCAACGCCATTATCCTACCCGGCGTTTTCGTTCTGCAGTTTAATCTACGACGCCGGGGGAATACCTTTTCCCCTTATTGCGCCGGCTGATTTAAGCACACCTTGAACGCGCGCCCGGCGCAGTCCTTAAATTAACCATCAACAGATTAACGAGCGGCCAACGATACGAAGCTTCCCTCTCGCGGTGGTGCCGCGGCGCGACCGGTGCGCACCAGCCCTGGGAATTACACTCTGTTTGCAGCAACAACAAAATGGCAAGCTTAATCCTCGACGTTGGTGGAAGCGCAAGTCGGTGGTAGAATGAGAAGGATTCGTTCTCCCGCGCGGCCACCGCCGAGTCTCGGGTTTCTTTCGATGATATACGACTTGTTCGTGCAACGTACCGAAAAGAAAAAGAAATGGAAAAAAAAGAAGAAGAAGAAGATAACCGTCGATCCTCTGGATAAGGCGACCTCTTTATGGGGAACGATGTCATCGTCGACTGAATCGCACCCACGGCGAGATATCCTCGCGAGATTCCCACAGGCCAACGCTTCACGACTCATTCCTCTGCACGACGACTCGTGAATTTTTCGTGGAATGTTGCTGCGATTGAATCCTGGTAATGGTGTAAGTCGAAATTCTGACAATTTGTGTTGAGAACAAGAAGGAAATATAACAAAATGCGATTCTCAATCCCTTCGATTCTATCTGAAACGGGACACTGAATTTTGCATTTCGTAGAAGCCAAACTGATCAACTCCATTCTTTGGTAATTTCTTAATTTCTCAATTAGTACTCAGAGGATTGATGTTCGATTCTTAAGAAATTTCACGAGTTCGTCTCACTTGAAGAAAATGACGTGAGTACTGATAAATTCGAAGATAGATTTAAGAAACAACATTTATATTGCCATTTTTAATTTATGGAATTCGACGTGATTTCTGAGCAACACGTATGTGAGATTGAAACCCGATGAACATATTTCACAACGTACAGATTAAACATAACACAAAAATATTCAATGTAGATTCTCATTATCAGTTACACTGTGAATTGTTATTATTATCACGAATTTTGTTACATACTTCATCCAACCTATTGAAGCTAGTTCTATCGATAAAACAGTCCAAAGCGTATACGTGAGCTTCTTGGAAAACTGCTCAACTACACGAAATAGCAAATATCGCGAAACAATGCCTATAATATGTAAAAACGAATCTGCTACAAAACGAACTGTTGGTTTCAAGCGGACCACATAGCCTCTTGTCGTACCAATGGAATACTGACCAGCTCGACATACGTACTCAAACTTGTTGACACTTTTTCATACAACATAGAAACTGAACTCGACACAGAAAACTGTCGAATTTTACTGTCTCCAACCGAAAATACCAACAGAATACTAATCTTTTCGAGTAATTTGCTCAATATACGAACTCAAGCTTGCTGACACTCTTTCATACAACATAGAAACTGAACTCGACGCAGAAAACGTCCAGTCCCGATTTTCGGTTACATCGTGAATCCTACCAGCATCCTACCGCGAATCTCATTGTTTCCAATTGAAGATACCAACAGAATACTAATCTTCTCGAATAATTTGCTTAATATACGAACTCAAACTTGCTGACACTTTTTCATACAACGTAGAAACTCGACACAGAAAACTGTCGAATCTTACTGTCTCCAACCGAAAATACCAACAGAATACTAATCTTTTCCAGTAATTTGCTCAATATACGAACTCAAGCTTGCTGACACTTTTTCATACAACGTAGAAACTAAACTCGACACAGAAAACTGTCGAATCTTACTGTCTCCAACCAAAGATACCAACAGAATATTAATCTTTTCCAGTAATTTGCTTAATATACGAACTCAAACTTGTTAATACTTCTTCATACAACATAGAAACTGAACTCGACGCAGAAAACGTTCAATCTCGATTTTCGGCTACACCGTGAATCCTACAAGCATGTTGCTCCAACCGAAGATACTAACAGAAGACGTTCAACATACGTACTCAAGCTTGCTACAAGCTTGATAGTTATACTGAGTTCAATAAAAACTGAACTCGACGCAGAAACGTTCAGTGTGAATTTTCAGCATCCTGCCGCGAATCTTACCGTCACCAGCCGAAACCTACTTCTATCGACGAAACGGAGCATCGCCCGATTCGGGCAAGTGGAGACGCGAACAGCTTGCCCTTCGAAGGACCCGTGATTCTACACGGTCGCGTGTCTATGTTGGTGGACGACACGAATCGAGTCCATTGAGACAATTGGCAATTTTCGACGCCGAATATCCGTCGGAAGCGGCGGTAGCGCCCACGGCCACTCACTTGGCAAATTGGAGGCCAGACAATAAATTGCAAACGGTCGCGCATGTACACGCAAGAGCGGTTGTATATATACGGCGCAAGCTCCCCAGTGTACTTGTACAACCCGTGTAAGCCGTACAACAATGTGTAAGCGTTACACAAGCGTGTATATAGCGAGTCCCGGTGGTTGCGTTCGCTGGCTCGTCATCGGCATAAGGACCGCACGCAGTAACATTACCATTCGGTCGCAGACGAATTCATTGGCCATGCCAGGGCGTCTTCCGTTCACAGGCAGAACGGTTGTCAGTCCGGTTTGACCCGACTTAGATCGTACGTGAGGAGCTGTTACGGTCGGCACTCATCAAACGTTGCGCGAGGAGAAACGTTGCGCGGCCTGCCCCGGGAGAAGTGAACGCCTCTCCCTTTTGACGCTACTTTCTCGCCCCATAGCCGGGGTACCAGACGCGGTGAAACACCATGTAAGACCGTCTCTCTCTCTCTCTCTCTCTCTCTCCTCTGCCTTCATCCTGTAACGTTGCCACCGTTAGCGACGCTCGTTTCTTTTCTTTTCTTTTTCTTTCTTTTTCAATTTGTCGCGACAACTTTTCAAAAATACGATCGCAATCGTATGTTTTATTTCACTTGTTTCTAATACTCTGAGCATTTGGTCCGTATTCTGGCTCGGGATATAAGATACTTAAAATAATCAACGTGTTAAGTATTATGTAAATATTATGGAGTTTATATTCATTTACATTATGCTTCAACACTCGAATCGTTGTGGAATGTTTGCTAGCAACAGATGATCTTTTAGGTACTAGCAGACATTTGAAAGGGCTCTACTACATTTATACGATGTATAGAATTTTGTGTTGCATTTATGTGATATGTTAAATTGATATTAGATTTTATAAATATGATTGTTTCAAGCATTCTAGAAAAGGAGCTCTATTGTATTAAATTTTTAGACTTCTGACAATTCTCTGTGAGTATTCGAAGAATTAATCCATCGAGGATCAAATAATAAAATAATCCATAAAAGTCACGCAAAGTTATTGTTATAATAGTATTAAAAAGTTATCGATCTGTGTTATAAAAAATGAACGATAGATAGGAAAGAAGAAGAATAAGATGATAGATAAGAAAGGTATGTACAAATGAAATTTCTGTTGAAAAGGGTACGTAGATTAACTCACTTTATAATAAGTTAAAAGCATTTTCAGAATAATTTAAGAAAGAAACTATCGTAATAACATAGTTTTCAATTTATTTGAAAAATAAGCACGCAGCAAAAAAAATGATTAAACTCTGTGGCTAAATTGTTAACAATTGCTATAATTATACTATACTTCAAAATTTTATACATTGCATAGACTGCTGTAGGTTAAGAGATGTACACTTTGAATTGTTATATGTATAATATGTACTATATTATAATACATTTAATATAATATAATTATATCAATATTAATATATTAATTAAAATATATTATATTAATAATATAATATTATAATTATAATATTAAAATATAAAACCAAATACACAACTCAATGATAATAATAAAATATAATTTAGATAATCAAAAAAATCGCAATAACGATCAAAATCCGCAAATGGTAACAAGTTTAAGTAACAGCGAGGTATTAGATCATGATGACGACACTCGAGAAACAAATCACCGATGCACACTGGCGGACACGAACCGTTCCAATTACATACTAGTACAACAACACCACCACCACCAAGCAACAAGTTGCTCGACATCCCATTGACTCAGCCCAGTGTGTATGTTCGGTATTATCGATCGTTCGGATTCCCATGCTATCTTGACATCGGTTGCCACGAGTCAAAGGCATTCTCACAACGCGTACCACGTGGAAAGAGAGCGAGTCTGTATCGTGGCATCCCGACGCCGCTAAAATATGGGGGCATACGCACGATACACATCTGCTTGCCCTCTACGTGCAATTACGAGGAAGCTGGCGTTGCACCCCAATGCATCGATCGGCCGCGCGCGTAGAAGCCCATGAGGAGAGACGTTCTTCCATTTCGTGCCACTTCACATGAGGGCCTATTCACTCGGTGTCCTCGGTGATCTTGTGGGAATTTCCTACGTGGCATCAATGACACCGCTGGAATCGAACCACTGATACGGGAGATTTCATATAGTATTTGACCGCACCGATTTGGCCATCGACCTTTCGTTGTGCAACTGTTCTCACTGCCAGAGAACAGTTGTCTCCTTTTCATTCGCGTTTTTCTTTCACTTTGGAGTCTCTTTTGCTTTCACGTTGGAAAATATGGTTCAGATTTCGTTTGTAAATTTTTATGACGACTTTGCCGTGTGCGAAATGAAATTCTATCAGAATCTTGGATTTTTTTTCTTTAGTTCAACTAGACTGTGCTTTGATTTATAAATAAATGTGAAAATAGTGGTCGTGATCTTTATAAACTCGAGACACGTAAAAATTTAACGTGGAACCTTCTAGCTTTCTACCAATTTTCCTAGTATCAAAAAATAAAAAATAAGAATTTTTTACTAACTTTACTTGTCGTAAAAATTATCAAATTAACAAAATGCCGCAAAATTGTCTCGAAAACTTGGCTGAGAGTTTCCCCATATACAAAGTACAGAAAGGCGTGTACACAATTTTACGAAAATTGCAGAAATATGGAGACACTTCTGATAATTCAAACTTCTAACGCATGATTTACCATACGTCCGATTAAAAAATTCCGAGAAACTCGGAAAGAGGAAGAGACGAGGCTGCTGTTATCTCGAAGTCAAGACTCGAATCGGCAAAGAAAAGAAAAACCTCTCATCTGGTGGCTCGGTCCCCGGCGCCGCATCGTATTTTCAAACCTAAATATTATTAGAACGGCTACAAGTATCTGGAAACAAGTGGCAACCGAGAGATCAACATGTTGCAGGAATTCTGAGACGATGGCAGTGTAAGTGTTCCCATTTTTTCCACGAATTTCGGCTGAATTCATTCTTCGAGTGCCCTTCGTCGCAACGACGAAGACGTTCTGAACCTCAGGGAACAGAGGAAAGGACTCCCGTGGGAACGATTCTGTTTGTAACTAATTCGACCAGCCTCTTTTTCTTTTTCTTTCCCCGCTCGGGTTCTTTTCTCGACGATTCTTCGAAATCACGAATTTTCGCATGAACGCACTCGACCACAACGCGCTCGAGCATTAGTTAGCAACGGCGAAAGATTGGAGAAAATGGTCGAAGAGGGGAGGGGAGGCAATCTTGTTAGCTAAGTGAACGTTATTTTCATTTATCTGGAAGATTTATATTGGAATCTCGAATATCTTGCGCTATCTTTTTTGTTGGCTGCGGTCGCCTGCGAGATACAAATTCTTCGCTTCGGGGAAGACTAGTTTGGAAGATTGTTCCAAGAAACGAGTCCCTCTTAATTAAGCTTTCGAATACACTAATTCGAAAGAATCTTTTATTATTGTTATTTTTTTTTTCTTTGCAATTCTAATTGAATCGAAAGCATTTCGTTTGGAATTTAATTAATTTGGAATTAATTCTTCCGAGCAGATATTTGAAATATTTTAGAAAAATTCCTGGGTGCCAAGGAAGACCGCAAGCTGTTTCCGATTTTTGTGTTTATTATTTTGCCTACTGCTGGTCGTTCAGGATATACGTATGTATGTGAGAATCGGCGACTAACATTTTTATTTATACTTTGTAGAGACAAAGTGCAAGAGACGCGAGTGACGCGTCCTCATGAATCTTAACGTGGTTTTTGTACCCTAATTAAGCAATCTAATCTACTGTTTGTTGGGGCTCTGTTTGCGTGACCACGTGATTGACGAAGAGCGGGTTATCATCCGACAAACCAACTCCTGAGAAGATGAAGAACGAAAGAAAGCAGACCTCATGATTTTTATCGAAAATATTATGTAATTTTCGACGAATTTATTTAATAATCAATTCCTGAAGAAATTATTTTGTTTCATCATTTATCATTAAAGTGCAAAATTCTTCTATAATATTTGGCGCATAGAATAACTTTTTTTCTACTTTCCTGATTGCACATTCCCAGAAATATGAATCCACTGTCTAATTATTTGCGTAGAAATGATTAAAACTATCATTATATGAACCTTGTAATGCAATAGTCATACGCCTTTATTTTTATTTATTTCTACTAACGTTTGACCAATTGAAATTGATAAATGCCAACAACGTTGTTTCCCCCTAGTTTTTTTAACTTATGGTTTCTGGAGCAGGCTCTCGATCGACCTCGGGCGACGTGGCACAGCCTTCGTTGCATATAAAAATGCAAAGGGATCGTGTGACGTCAGAGATATGAATCAGCTGTACCACTTAAGCGTTGTATTTCAGGTAACGAACGGCCCTTTAATTGAATATTGAGATAAAGATTCGCAATCTGTGGGAGCGGCCACATCCGGTCCAATCATCTTCGTCATTATATGCAGATCGTAGCCGAACATAAAAATTCATACGGCTCGTGCCACATGAATACCTTTGTTCGCCGTATCACAAACAGCGCGAGGAAATTCGAAAGATTGTTAACTATTCAGAGTGGCCGAGTCGGATTTGCATTCACCTTGCGACCGATGCAGAAACGCCTCGGAGTGAAAGATTAATTGAGAGAAAGATACGACTAGATTGTCTGTGAAATTTGGTAAACTCGAACGTTTGTCCTTTCACTTGAACATAAATCGTTTAAACGAGGAGGTTCTCTTAAAGATAAGAATTTCACGCAGGCGACTGAAAATTTAATCGCACGTTGAAAAGAAAGTTCATTCAAAATTAAAAACGAAATAAGTGAAAATTCTCTCTTATTACCGTGAAATTTCCCGAAATGAAACGCGCTGTACCTGATAAGATAACAAAATAAATAAGTTCGATCACGCGTGAGAAGGATCATTCACTTGAGATTGACGAACCCCTTTCCTTATTCTGACACATTGTAACTAATTGTAAGTCATCCCCTAACGGTGCCTACAAGTTTCAACAATATAAAAAAGAAAAAGAAAATAAACCACGATACGGGCGGTGCTTCGCGAAAATTTGGGAGAGTTAGAGAGCGACGTTTCCCACGTGCGTTTCATCGGCTTCCCGTAAGACTTCGAAAGTTAGCTGGATCGTACGGATACGTCTGCCATGTACTTTATATGCTCTATATATATATATATATATATATATATATATATATATATATCTGCGAGTGGCCACCATGACCTACTTACACAAAAACGGCAATAGAAAAATCAGCATCAGTGGGGAGCAGATAGGAATTCCTTAGACGAACCGTGGGAGAGTCCTTCAGGACGATCAGCCATTGAACTCTCTCTTCTTCCGGCCTTTTATCTGTTTTCAAGCCACGGATTTTGTGATCGTGTCACAAGAACTTCTTTTGCCAAGAAAAGATTCGCTCGGTGGTGTTTTTTATCAGGCCACTCGAAGAACAAAGGCCACAGACTGTGAATGCCATAAGTTGCGGTGGTTGTTATACGGGGTGTTAAAATATGAGATTATTGGTGAAACTCTTTCTTCTGAGATGAAATGCACGTCGATAATCTAATTGCGCGTAGCTTCGTAGATCGTTTCATTAATATTCAATATACTTATTATTGATGATTAGAATCATCAATTTTAGAATTCAAATAGTCTTAGAATGCGTAATTTGTCAAAAATAATTTACAAGTATCATATCTGTGCCATTTGCATTTTAATCTTTCTTCTGTTTGCCAGAATATAGATATAAAATATAGAAAATAAAACATTCGTCATAATGAGAAAAACTTTTATCTAGGTTGCATTCATTTAAATTATACTCGTAAAAATATAGGCTCTACATTACAGATGACTCCGAAAAATCGCAAGTACACGAAAAAATTATTGTCTCACTCCAACAAGAAATTTTCAGCACATCTTCTTCTTATATTTTATGTACAGTATTCATTGAACCATCGAATACGTATGTATTTCCAAATTGGATCAACAATACTGGTCCAAGCGCCAAGTATCAGAAATTGATTTATCTCGGCACGGGATGCGTAATTAAAATTCCCAATCAACTCGAGGAAAGTTCAAAAAGCTGGAGGAGGAAGAATCGAGCGGAGGGACAATTAGATGTTAGCACTAATTAGCGTCCCTTAGGTCCAGTCGAATTACATCCTGACGTACATTTCACGTGAAAAGGAGGCCACGATTCAAAAGGAGGGTTGATTGGCGAGCTGTTAAGGGATTAACCAAACAATGTCTCCCCTAACAGCGCATTCCTGCCGGTAATTTATAGCGGAATATAAGAGTGTAACCGCGAGCCACCCGAAACTTCTCGCCACGGTCAATGCACTGTCGCGTGTGGGCGTGCTTCCATTAGGAACACTGTGTCGCATTCCTTCGTACTTCTTGCGTTTTGAAAGCGTATTCACCGATCTCTCTTTCTCTTCCTCCTCCTCCATCGTCGACTTTCGCGACGGTTTTGTAATCAAACGCGTAAAACGTGATTCGTCGAACGCTTGCATTCACGTGCGATGTGTATAAAACGAGCTGCCCCGCGCCAACCTTGTCCAGCCTCGTGTTCGCTGATTTTAATTAAAAGATAATGCTTGAAATATTGAGAAATAAGCGGTACAAATGAACGTTACCCGCGGAAATTTTAATTAAAAAAAATCAAACTGACCATAATGTATAAGCGTTTTGTTTTGGTAGTGCTGGATGTCTATTTGATGGTAGCTTCCAGTTTTCAGTTCTTCTGATTACTTTTTATCCATGAAGTCCGATGTTTTGTGACGTGCATATATTTGTTTTAAGATGAGATTTCGTTTCAAGATAAATAATAATGTATTATTATTTATTATGTATTACTATTTATTATTACGTATAATGTTTATTATATATTGTGTTATTTGCAAGTATATTGTTATTATTATTATTACCGTTAGATCTTTTTGTAATTGTTTAATAGAGAATAGTGAGAAGCATCTTCTCTGGAGGAATGATAAATTTAAAAAATGAGTCGTTCCAACTTTTAGAATTAACTCACGACTTGTATCGGGCAAATTGAAGAAATTATGACTAAAAATATATATTTCGTGAAAGATCGTTCGAAATGAAATTTCAAAAATTTCTAACCGCCTTGACAGTCACAACGTTAAACATAGAAACGTTTTGAGAAAATATCGTTTCATGTTTAATAGAATCTAAAGCGGACAAGTGTCCAGATCAACTAGTAAAACTTTAACGCCCATAGTAACGAAACTGTCTCGTAAAATCTGGGAAAAAAGCGTATAAAATAAATATCGCCAGACGACCAAAGTTTTCCAGGAACAATTTAACAGAGGGTGTACCAATGAATCCGAATGTTTCCTTTAATTTTATACATATGCAGCTGCCGACACAGATGTTACATCGTTATATTGCCAACGAAATACGTCGCCCTTACAGAGATAACAGCCATTTAAACCGTGATCTGGTGTCGCAAAGATGCATAAAATTAAGAAAAATTCTAGGAATTAGTTTATTTTCACACGATACAAACATAAATAATCGTAAAATACGACTCCTAATGATTATTTTTTTCAAAGATGTGCAGCACTTGTAGATTCACTGAAGTTTCGACTAATTGTAAGCACAAAAAAAAGAAATTTGACTGCGGTGCATTAGAAGAAGGGAAAATATAGTTTTATAATCAGCTTTCGTGTGTCTCCTTCAAATTTGAAGAGTCTTATCACGTGAAAATATGAATATTTGTCAGTTGTATTTCCATTCGATTTTGTCACAGAATAAAAATTTTTTTATACTCTGTATGAACAACAATAATACGAGTATTGTCCTTGAATTAATTTACTGTTACAGATATTTCAATGCGTGCAATTCAAATTCCATTAAAACGAGCTCTAAAATAATCACTATCTTCTTAGAACACCATCTGTATGCTAATAAAAACACTAACTAATGAGAACTTAATGAGAAATTAATGAGAACTTTATCTAATGAATTGTTCCCTTGGCACTAGTATTTTTATATTAATTTACATCGATATTTTTCCATTAATTTGTTTATTTTTTATTTTTTACTAATCGAAAGTAACATTTCCCTAATGCTTATTATTTCATTACGATACTTGTTAAAATATCAAATGAATTACACTAGTTACAGAGGACTGATATTAATACAATACAACAATAATCACATCAATATTAATAAAAATACTAATACAATAAATGCACAATTAATTATTACTAACGTGCAATTATCGTTATAATATATCAACAATAAAAATTAATACAATTACTATTACAGCATTGTATGTAACACTACACGATTATTAATGTTACAACGCAATATTAATAAAAATACTAACTTCAAGGAAACGATTCAATTAAACTAATTACCCTCTTCATCCATCCTCAATCTCACCCTCCCCCCCCCCATCTTTCTTTCCCCTCCATAGCCATCATTACACGCCATCTCTACTCCTTTTAGCATCCTCTAAAATCACTCACCTCCGCAATTAGGCAAACATCAATTAGCGATGTAGATCGCGAACGCGAGCCACGCGGAGATTGTCACGTGCCTAATTGACATTGTTTTCCCCAGGATCCAGCTGGGCTCGAATCACGCGAACGCTCGTGATCCGAGGCCTGTGGTCCGACGACGCGATAGAGGAAAGCGCAGGTTCCCCCTTTTCTTCGATAGTTATCGTTTCACGTCCGCGCGTAGTTGAACACCATATGGGCACCGGTTTTTGTTCCGCGGAGGAAACAACGAAGGGAGGCAAGGTTATTTATTACAGTGTGCTTCTTTACCTACGGAAGTCTGGGCTATTGCACCGAAGCGTCTATTGTCGTTCGAGAGAGAAAGAGAGAGAGAGAAAGAGCGGAGCAGGTTCGAAGAAGGGTGACGTGCATTCGCAGACACGCAGAAGAGCGTCTTTTGTCTTCGTTCGGCCGGACAAATTCCCGAATTTGTTTACGGTCATTTGCGAAATTAATCGCGGCCGAGTTCCTTCGCAGGATTTGACGATCGTTCGGTAAATTGCGGTCGTTACGAGGGTCCACCGGTCCTCTCTCCCCTCTCCATCGGCGGACGACTCGATGTCTTCAATTTGTCTTCGGTTGCCCGGTTCCAAGGGGATGAAATGGATTTTCAAACCGGCGGACCGGTTTAATTAGCGAAATCGGGAGTTTCAAAGCGATGATAGTGGGCCCGAGAAAGAGATTGATTCGAACGAAGAGATGAAAAACAAAAGTGGTAGGCTAAGAGAGTATTAATTAAAAGAGAAGGCTGCTGCCTCTTTTTTCTCCGAATAATTTTAGGGAGACTTGCTCCGAACAATTTTAAAGAAGCTCATTCGCGGAGAAACATTTTGTAGATGAAATTTTGCGAACTGTCGACATTTTTTCAATCGTTTTTACAGCCAACTGTCTATTTTTAATTCAAACTTTAAGATTTAAATTTATCAAACGATACTGGTCGGAAATCTAAGCATCTTTTCAGTCATTTAGATTCCAAAATACATAAAATCAATATGCAAGACACGCAAAAGAACAAACATAAACGTGGTCCGTAAATTAAGTTCGTAAAATTCCATTTGAAAAAAACAAATGATTCCTCTGGATCGTAGGTCAAAGAAACAGACTGACTAATGAATTCGAATATAATTGACAAGTACAATCGATAAAATTAAAGAGGAACTGAAGATTCAAGAGGAAAAATGAAACTCAAGAGTCGATAACTATAATTAACAAAATTAAAAAAAAAAAAAGAATAATAATCCAAGAACTGATGTAACAGGTAAAATTTAAAGGAAACATCGCAATGTCAAATCGCATGTAAACCGAAGCGTCAGTTATAGAGTACAAAAGGCGACGGAAGTACGTGGTGACGGGCAATCTACGATGGAGGAAGTACGATCTACGAGGAGATTGTCCATTTTCCTTAAAGCAATCTACTGACACGGATGTACGTCGGTCAAAACACACGGAACGTCACACAAGACTGCCTACGTCGCTGGATTTGATCTCCGGCGACTTCCTCGCTACCTTGCGGTTACCCCAGCCTTCTTACTCGTGACCCGATACGCCACTAATTTCGTCATTACCCTAGCAAGGAGCACGCTGGCGTAGGGAACTCGATGGCCTCCTTTGTTAACCGATAAATCCGACGTTCGTTTACGCGAGCTTCTACCGCAAATGGTACCAAGATACACGCATTGTGCAACGCCAAGGTTTTTATTCCGAGAAATATGCCATTCCGGCCATACCTCATCGTAATTGAAAATTGAGAAAATACGAATATTATTGTAATATTAAAATATCGCGAACTGGAGGAAATTATGAATGAATACATAGAGGGTGTCGTGCAAATCTGCCATCTCAACGCTAGAACTATCGACGTCTAAAGTATAAAATTTCCATCAGAGACGTTAAAGGTAAAAGAAAGAGAAAATCTGAATTATAATACACGATGTCTCATCCAAAAACATGGTGTTTTATATCTATAAAGTAAATAAAAACTAAATATTCAAATGGTCATTTTGACCATTGAAGCAATATTAAGAGCATCGTGGAACGTTACGTGTGTTTTATTTGGAAATTATAATTGAAATTCTTTATGAAACTTCTATATTTTTAAATAATTTACAATTTACGTTTGAAAAATATCACGCGTATATTGTCAAGTTTCTATCGTGAAACATGATAATTGAAAAAAAGAAATTACGAATTTCAACATTCGAATATTCATAGAAAATTATTACGTAAATAAATAAGTATTCGTCTATACAGAACTTTTAAAGTAGAAAATTCGTTCAGCTCTTGTTAACCTACATCCCTAACTCGATGAGCGTAAAAGATTCCGATCCTTCTATAATTACATCTTTCTAAATTAATCAAAATTACCGTTTCAAATTACGATTATTCCTCGTCGTTATTTTAGAACCTACATTCAGTTCATTGATACAAGGTTTTGGATTTAACTTACTACCTACAGTGAAATTTCAAATCCGATTCTCGTGATGAGTCCCGTGGTTTTGCATTTAAAATATAGAAAAACTATCTTCTAAATCAGTTCTCGCAACGATTCTCGAATTTTCCAAATATCTAAATTGATCTCTGAACGTCGATTTATTCGACGTGTAATTGCGAATCACCCTGTATATTTGACTTGCAGAGGAAGTGGAGATTTCTGTGAATGCATCTGCTTGCCATGCAGAAGCACATCTTAGGCTCGGCATTCTCATTCTTCTCCTTGTAGGCTGATGACGCCAGCGAAGGAAGTTGCAGCATTCCTGCTGGTAAAAATCCCGTTCCTGGTGCACAATACACTCACAAAAATTTCACACTAGACAATGTACGCTACTTTCACTATTTTTTATTTTATTTTATGGAGTTAATCCAGATTCGAAACGAATGGCTCAACTGGATCCCTCTACTGACACTTACAATGGCTTAAAAAATTGGTTGCATGCTCAGATATTAAGTGAATTATAAACTAAAAAAAAATAAATCATATTATTCTTTTATTTTTTTTTTTAACTGACAATAAATAACTTTGATAGTGACGTCTAAAGTATTGCCAGTGCGACAAAAATTTAAAAGTTTTTATGATGTTTTTAATTGATAAATCTAGAAATTTATAATTAAACTACGGATTTTTAGGCAAATTCAAATTTTGATGAATTAAAGTAATTAAAGATGTTATGACATAACATTGGACGTTATAACAAGTAGCATACTTTGGATATTTTTCTAGTTATGTTGAATGACCAACTCAGACAATATTGGACCTATGCTAATAATGACAACGAGCTAGCAACAGTCCACATAAAAGTGGAATAGTTAGTCATAAGGGCAAGATCCAATACTTGGTCATCCATGCTCCTTCCCCTTCCACTTGAGGATGATAACCAAATATATATAAGGACATGTTTTACAGTAGAGAGTCAGAATACTACAGTAAAGTTAGACAGAATAGAATATTACAGTAGATAGAGACAGACTAGAAGATCACAGAACATTCTATATCATTCTATATCATCCTACATCATCCTACATCATACACGACCACGAACAAGGAATAAACTCTTCAAAATTATAAGCGTGTTGACTCCATTACACAGAATCCAACAGTTATAATAATAATTACTACCTCTATAACAATTTAATAATTTCTCGCATTAATCTACCATTATACACTGATCTATTCTTAAAAAGATTTCACATAAAATCGCGATATCAAACCCATATAGTGATACATATAGTACCATATGTATAGTAACATATCGAGGGATAAGACAGTTCGAATCGAGAAGTTCGAGAAACAGAGGTTCACTAGCCGAAGCTCATTATCTAGTTTATACAAACGATTTACAGATAAACTGAAATTCCACTGTAAATTCTTCCTCTACCTCAAAATCGAAATTTTTAACAAGGCTAATGACACGAACACACAGGCTCGAACGACGCGTGATACGACACTGTACACGAACTCACGCGAGCGAAGTTTGACACACGAGGCCTCTCAGCATTCTCATTCCAACGATATACGTAATTCTCACGCAGTAAAGTATGACCGCGTTGATCATCCCTTGGTTCGTGAGCTGCACCAATTACGCGAAATTCTGATCGCTTTAAGCTTAAATTAATTTAATCTTCAGTCGCGAAATCAAACTTTAAAAGCCAACGCAAGGATCGTTAACATTTTCCAACGGTTGATAAGCGAGGCGATGAAACGATCACGCGAGTGGCTCGGGCTCGCTCTGAACATTTATGCTTAATGCGACGTGAAACCGACAACCGGAGGAAAATAATGCAACAACCATAGATCCACTGGGGAATCGTGGCGCGTTTTAATTATCGTAAATGTTCCTTTCTAGGGGATTTCGTTCTAGGGGAATGTGGTAGCAAATCGGCCCGATTTCCCTTGGGTCGAATGGCTTTTCCATGATAAGCGAAACTCTGGGGGGAGGTGCAAGGTTCCGCTTGAAATTGTAATGCGTTGCTTTAGGGTCGTGTGTGCGTTTAGATAGAATATATTTCCTGAAACATATTTAGATACATTGTGTGATATTTAGATATTTTATATGTAAATTTAAATATTTTAGACATTTTATATGTAAATTTAGATAATATATGCATTAGGAAAGAAATATACTGGCTCGCGAAGGTATTTGAAAACTTTGCACCTATATTGTATATATTATGTAAAATGTTTTGAAATTTCATTAATTCTGCAGTGATACACGATTATTGTTACTATATCGATCAAATTTGACACTCAATGTGGAAGTGTATGTAAGTGTGGCACAAGACATTTATTACAAACAAAGATTACAGATATAAGATTTAGAATAATTAATTATAGTGTCACCCGAAATATTAATATCATTTCACGAATATTTCAAATTTAAATTATCGTGACGATACAACACTTTTAAACATTGATTACAATTAAAATTAAATTTAAATGTATCATTTTTCTCTCGAAATCTTAACCTGCTCTAAACTTCTCCGCCTATTATTTTTTTACACTATCAAACATCCAGTCACATTTGTATTTGCTACGTTAACAAAACATCAAATCATTAATAACTAAATTATCAATAAAACTTAAAGAAACTCGCGGTTCGATTTCCCCGTCACGTCAATTTTCTCTAATACATGATTTTTAATGGCAAGAAAGATATCTCGCTCGAGATGAATCCATGTTATTTTTCTTAAAAAAAAAAAAGAAACAGGCAAATATTTCTCCGAACCGTGGCTACGTATGGTAAAACCAGTTCCACGCGATTATTGTAAACTTCTGAAACGACACGTTCAATTTCGCCCGGTCGTAAACCATGGCAACGTGAGCACATTTTTAATTAATTTCACGATCGCTTCATTACTGCGAAATGGAGCGGCCGCTAAAAATCCAGGCAAGGTTTGTTGAACTTCGAACAGCGCTACAGGTGCATATCTCAAATACGTACTCGATCTTGGACGAGCGACATTCTTTCGAAAGCAACGTCGACCAAAAAGTATCGAAACGTCAGAACGAGCAACAGGGCGAAAAAGGAGAACGAAGTTGAGCTCGGAGAGAATTCGATAATGAACCGCCCCGTTTCGAAACAAAAATCTGCATTTTCGGCCGAGGGTTTTTTTCGGGACGGTGTCGTTTCGCCGTTTCTCCGACTCGATCGAAGATCCCTTTCGAGATTTTATCGTCGCGAAAAGGACGCTGCTGTGCTAAAAGCGGCACGGCTGATTCCGTCAAATGACCGTCAATTATGCTGTTCAAACGTGGAGACAAGCGCGGAAGATAAAAAGAACTTGAAGCGAGTGGCTGAAGTTAAGTTTCGAATCGGTTCAACAAGATTAACAAGAATGCAAGAAGGTGTATATACAATTTTAAATCCGTGGACGACGAAAGCTCTTAAAGTTTCTCACATTTTGCTTGATCTTGATATTCGAAGTTCAATAAAATCGTACAGCAAGTTTGACAGGGAGGTTATTTTTTTTCGGTCTTCAAATTCCAATAATAGTAGACTCAGTCGTGAAGAAAGTTTTTCAAAGTAACAAACAAAAGAGAAAAATAAAAAGAATTATATAAAAAGTAAAAGTTTATATAAAAATAAAAGTAAAAGTTAAAGAAAAAGAAAGACTGGCAAAAATACACCGAAGATTTCCTCGACTTCCTCGGTCTCCTCCCTGACTCACGATCCATCATCCCGCTGCTCTCCCCGCTCGTCACTCTTCCATCACTCTCTCTCTCTCTCTCTCTCTCTCTCTCTCTTTCACTCTCCGTCAGTTCATTGAGCACATGTCTGGTATGCGAGGACTTCTTACCCTGGATCGGGCTGGGCAACCTAATGGCCAGCCACGGTGCATCGCAGGAGGCACGTAAGGATCCTCGTGAGCGTGAAACGGCCCGGCGAGAGGGCAACGATGGCCTTCAACTTACGGAGCCAAGGTTTGGAAGCCGGCGGGGCCTCCTATCAACAGGATACGCGTGCGGAAAGGGACCGTTTCCACTCTCGAAACTGTACGAGGCGCACAATAAGCGTGTATGTGTATGGAGGAGGATGCCGATGAAAGGACACCGCGAATTTATGATTGGCTGACAGGTGGCCGCAGTCGGGAACCAGTCCCTGGATTTTAAATCCGACTCACGGGCTAACAGAGGATTGTTAAATTATTGCCCTAGCCAGCCTCGTTCCCCGCGACGAACTCCCTGTGTGTTTTGGGCTAATCGATGCGGAGAACTCGGGATATGCGAACGGTGGGGCATTTATAAATGAACTGACGATTCGATGACTGATTTTTGGAGATTGTTTGGAAGCTTGTGTTTTCTTATTTTTCCACTTTTATGTGAATATTGACTATAGAACTTGGGAACAAGATTTTTGGCAATTGTTTGATGTTTTTGTTTTATTAAGGACTAAGCAACAGTTGTCTCGGTTTATTTAACGCTCAACTGGTGTCATTGAATACCAGAGACTACAACAATTTAAGATTGAATTAGGTAATTTAGTATAGTGTTGAATGTAACGGCATTTTCGCGTGAATGTAGAATGTAGAACTTGACAAAAGATAACGACATGTGCCGATATCTAGACGTTACATTCATTAATCCATCAAGGGCCAAAGAATAATTTTCACAGCGTGACAAAATTTTGCAATTCCCAGCGTTCTGTGACTTAACTCAATTTTACAATTAGTCTGTATCACAGAGAGTTTAAACTTCATTAAATTGTAGAATCTACGAGGAAATACGACAAAAGAAACAATCCAGATCTTCGGTACAACATTGGAAAAATAAAATTGCAAAGTAATTGCGTTGCTTGCAACGCAACACTGGTGCCCGATTGTTTAACGAAATGACTTAAGAAAGGCAAATTTTAACCGACAGAGGGTTTAATAACGAATGAAGAATACGCGGGGCTTATTTGCATGAAGGAAACAACTTCATTGGCTGAACGGTGCCAGCCGAACGGCGCCAGCCGAAACAAAAGCTAACTTTTGAAGCTCACGACGAAGTTTTCGCCTTCAATACCCAGCCAGGCCCCAAGGAATTCTGCAACTCGCTACATTTGCATGTACATATACGCAAGCAACAAGATTGTTCATCGTGACTGCACATCACGACCTACGTACAGGACACCCTGGCACGTCAATGATTGCAGCCGACTTCCTGAAGGCTATTCACGGAGCAAAAAAGAGGGGGGGAAAGAAAAAATACAAAAGAGCAAAGTGCAGTTTCTCAACGGCACTTTTCAAATACTCTTGCCATATTTCTCGCTCCAAGTTCCTGTTTACTTTTCAGCGAACGCAGGAATAAAGTTGAAGTGTGAAATTCGATTTTTCTTCAACAGGCGTCACCTTATCATTTCTCCTTCGTTTTTCATCGAGATTCGTGAAAATTTAGATAGCCTTAATTCGAGAGTACTTGGGGAGAATAAATTATACTTGTTCGCAATTTGCGATCTCTTAAGGATTATTTTTGGAATTTTTTCTTCGTTTCTCAATCTGAGAACATCTTGGAAGAGTATTGATAGAAATACTGAATGTAAAATGAAGAACTTTGTAAATGAACCAATACAAAAATATCGAACGATCATTTGAAATAACCCTAAAGTAGATCCACTGCAGACCCATTTAATTTTGAGCTAACAATAATTAGATCATGTACTGAGGCAGTTTTTATCGTTTTCGAAAATTTACATACAATCCTTTATCCTCTCATTACAAAAGAAAAAGTTTATTTCTCTGTGTAACTCTTTTCATCGTACAACTGTTAAACTAAAATCGAAAGTCCTGAAATCAAGATCCTACAGAATCCACTTAAAAATTTTTGGAACGTGCACGTTGTATCCCAAAAATACTCGCGGCTGCTTCGATCGAACGTAATTTCAAATTAATTCTAATGTCGCGAAATAACTCGGTTCCACCGCGTGCCTTCTCGACGCACGAGCGTAAAGAATCGTACGGCGAGATCGTTCGATTCCAAGAAACGCGGCCGCTGAAGCCTCCGGTAATGAGATACGTTACACAGCAAAATATCTGATACAATATAAACTTTACGTATTCGTTATCTCGCCGTTTATCATGTTTTGCGTATCACAGCCTGCATTGTAGGTATAAACTGGTACCTCGGTGATCACACGAGACCACCCGGGGCCTGTCTCGCGCACCGAAACAAGAAGAAAGGAAGAAACGTCTCTTCCCTTCCCACAATTTCTCAACGAATACCTCCAAAACTCCATTCGTCGGCTAATTCAGCCGCCAATCGCAATTCCAACAGCAAAGTACTCTGTTAGACCGATTGGAAAAGTTCGCTTCGAATTTTCATCTTGCAATTGGTCTTCCGTTTCTTTTTACAAACACCGGAAATTGTCAGTCCGTCTCAAAATTTCGCTTTCTCCTTTCACTTCAAATTTTCATCCATTAGCCTTCGATCGAGTAATTTCTTTCTAAGGTTTGTCTATCTCGAACGGTGGAATTTCGATTCATTGTTTGCAAAAGAAGAAAAAGCAAAATGGCTTGCTACAAAATTCTTGAGCTTCGATGAAGCGGTGGAGATTCACCGAAAGTTATCCAATTCTATTCGACTGACAGAGTTTCGTTGCTCGTTTCTTCTTTGAAGCAAACTTTAATCACTTTAATTACACCACAACTTAATCTCTGCTCGTTCAATCTATCATCAGAGAAAAAGAGAACGATTAAACGAGAAGAAAGAAGAAACAAAACCGACAATATCCAAAATCTCTGGAGCTGGATGAAACAACAGAGAACGACGGAAACGTGACTCATCGAAAGCTATCGAAACTATCTACTATGTGGAACCAGTCTCGAACACCTATCAAAACAGTGGTCAACAAAAAGGATCTAGCAAAATAACCTATCCCGAACTGTGTAGAACAGCGATTCGGAGCGCCTAAGAAAACAAGGAACCGCTCGGGCCCCAAAAATCGAAAAGCCGCGCAACCTTGACCCCGAAGCGGAGAAACGGTACGTAAGAGAGAAAAAGGAAGCAGCTAGTTGAAAACTAGCCGCTGATGCATATTCCATGAAGCTATTTTTAATACCGTGCAACTATTCATCATGTCTGAGCATCGCGCGGGTCACACGTAACCGCGACTTCTAAAGGCTGAGACCTGACGAAGACGACTAAAGAGAACGAGAGAGAACGAGAGACAGAATGAGGGAGGGAGGGAGGGAGAAAGAGAGAGACAAAAGGAACGAAGGTTCTTCTTCTTCTTCTTCTTCTTCTTCTTCTTCTTCTTCTTCTTCTTCCTTTCCTTCTGTCTTTTCCCTGCAATTCCTTCACGAGCCTCGCCAAAACATCCTGCATCGGCTGACGCCTTCTTCTCATCCACGTACAAAAGCTACCAACGGTCACGATGATGCCCGTCCCGTATGTATACACACGGGTTTTATGTAGACAGAGCCGCCACTGGCAGCCACAAGCTCACATGTAAATCACGTGTGCCACACACGAGGCTGTTTCTACCGCAGACGCGCTCAGGTGAGAGAAGAAGACGTTGGAATTGGATGGCCGAACGCGCGCCCTCCGGATTCACATCCCAACGAACCAGACGTGCCACGCAGAAAGAAAAAGAGAGAGAGAGAGAGAGAGATCGTGGGGGCATCATTTTTCTTTCGATCTTTTTCTCTTTTATCAGTGTACCCTCCCGGTTCTTGTTTCGGATCTAAACTTCCAATGGTGGTACAATTGAAGTCCACGGGGCTTCTTTCGATTTATTTTCGCAAGAGTAACTCCCTCTAGCCGACTGACTAGATCTCGTCTAATTGGTACTAGGCTAATTTACGCACGTTTTTGAGAAACTTTTAATGTAATTTTGTTACCTTTGATTTTCTATTCTATTCCTGATTATTACGTTACAGCGCGAATATCTAACAGAAATTTTATGTAGGTTAGGTTTGGGTTAGATTTAGGTTAGGTTTAGATTAGGTTTAAGTTTTGATAGAAAGCTAATTAGAAATTTTATGTGTTGTATAAAACAGTTTGATATTTCATCAACATCATAATTAGAAACTAATTGTAGCACTCTAATTACAATTATGTATAGATGTTTAGTGCAAAGACATATATTTAATAAAACATTAGTATGCAGCAGGAGCTGTTATCTGGATTACGTAACAAGTATTAAACATGATTCCACTATGATTCTAATATTGATATCTAATGGATTATAACTGTTTAAATATTTTTTGTGGTTATTACTAAATGCTTGTATTAAACATTCTCCTAAATTTATCTCAAACTTGATAATAATTCAACCTTATTACAATATGAATAAAATTCCAAACTGTTTTGTACATGTAATAAAAAGTTTCAACAAGTATTCGAATATTTCCACGAACAACACTGTATAACTGTGTTATACATGTTCTGATTTTGATTATTCTTTTTCAAGTCCCAGATTCTAAATGAAAGATACGTCCTTTCCATATAGTCTACAATCAATCTTGCAATCTTTTTAAAATTTTTTGAAACGATTTTTTAAAATAATTTTTTTCATCAATTGCGAAAACCGGGTGCATTTCATTGGTTTGTATTACAGAAAGAGAAGAGGGAATCAGGAATATTAGAAACCGAGGTGATAGTAACACGCCAGACGAGTTAGACGAAGCTAGAATGCATACCAATTACTAGAATGCATCCGTTGTATGTCAATAAGGAAGAACGTAAAGTAAATGACATTCGTAAGAATAACATTCCGTGTCATGATACGTGAAGCTTCGTATAAATGGTACATTTAAATAGTTACAACGTGTTTCCAGAACGTGTTGGACGAATTAATTACGCTCCGCATCCTTCCAGATCCTTCTCGTCCTGTTTTCAAATTATTGGCATTAGAAATGAAGCACAGAAAACCTGAACGACGTTTCGTGAGAAAAATATTCAGTTCAAAAATTGAAAATTTTACTAATTACTCCAAATGTCTATATCTGTGATGAAAGTTTGCAAAATTCTAGAATCATTAAGATTTAAACGACTTTAAACGACTTAACCGAATTCACGATCTCGAAACTTACAGGCGAACATTTATTTATCTAAAGCTTTCAATTCATCTTTCTAAAATTTGTAAAATTACGAAGCAACGTTATTTTTCGAAATTTAAAAACGTGTTAATATATATATATATATATATATATATATATATATATATATATATATATTGTTATTTATCAATTGAATTGAGACTGTTTCAAACGTGCTTCAATTAATATGTGTCACCATATTTATCATTAGACGTCGGATTTTTATGCATTTCGCATTTTTGCGAGTACAGTCAAAGAAATCAGAGAGTCTAAACAAAAATTTACTTCCTCCGTCAAATGCAATGAGCGCGCCAATTTCAAAATCTTTTTTAACAAAACAAAATACATAACAAAAAGATAAAAATGTGGAAAGAGTGCTACAAATCTTTCAATCGTCAAACAAATCAAAACTTAATCAGGCTGTTAAACGAACCAAATGAAACAGAAGGAACCGAAGCCTCGCGATTGACAAAATGGAAAAAGCCAAAAGAACCAAATGGAGAATAAAAAAATTTTTAAAAATGAAAAAAAATGAGACAAAGACACGAAGTTGGCGTGCCTAACAAATAAAACGTCCCACGTTGATAAATGAAAAAAAAAGGCAAGGCTCCTAATTATCGAACGAGAAAAATAAAACAAAGATAAAGAAAAGACGTGCCCAATGGGTAAATTATATAGATAAAGACGTCGAAGGTGGCGGGCAAGCAATTAGCTGTTGGCGGGCCAAGTGCAAATCACGCGAACGAACGAGTCTTTCTCGTTCTCGAGAGAGAGAGAGAGAGAGAGAGAGAGAGAGAGAGAGAGAGAGAGTCACAAGTGTGCGTGCACGCGTGAATGACGCCTGCTACTTTTCAAAGAAGGCATCATCTTCGATGCGGCGTGCATAATCAAAAGCAGAATCCCTTCGGTGGGAGAACGGCGCTTGTTCGATTAGCGGCCCCGTCTTTATCGTACTATCGCATCGCATACCGCGACAGTGTGCTATAGGATGACTGCCATTCACGAATGAAATCTCTCACCGACGATCTGCCAGAGATTCAGACGAGGCATCGTCGTGTCATCCGGTGCTACATGCGAAACAATCGCGTCGCCTATCATCTTTTATTTATAGCCACTGCGCCTTGTGCTCGCCGACTCGTTTTTGAAGATCGACCAATTTTCTGATCGGACGAGAAGAATTGCACGTTAGTTAGTTTCGGACATTTTACGAATTTTTATTCCGGTCATAGATCGTGGTATTCTTTCTTTTTTTCTTTTCTTTTTTACAGAGATTTAGATTTTTGAGAACACAATCGATCCGTGATTCGAATTCACTCGTTGAATTTGAATTCTCAATCTTTTGTGAGTTTCTTGATTGGTTTTTTGCATTTAAACGCATCGTTTCATTTCTAACTGAAATCTAGTTCCATCGTGTTTGAAAGAATTATTTGATATTAATTTGAGATTTATTTCACATTAATTTGACTACTAATTTCAATTTCGTGATTATACAAATTTCATATGGAGACATATATATGTATATATGTAGAAAAAAATAGATGTTTATAACATGAAAATTTGTATATTTTTGCACATTTTGTAAATTTCTCCACAACACACAGTGCAAACTATCTAAACACAATTTAACAAAAAAAAAAAGTATCTAAACACAGAAATTCCATATTTAAAAACTCGGATTCAAGAAAGAAGTCTGAGAGTAAATAAAACGTGTCCCCCATAAGACAGGCATCCTACGCGATTTTCAACATCTGTCAAACATCCTCAAGCCAGAAGCTGAACATCCTAAACTGCAAACGTACCTTTCGCGACAGTGTCACTCAGACACGCCAAGTAGAATTATGATGGGACACCGTTAGAGATGTCCTTTATTTTTCAAGCACACTTTCTACATCAGCACCACGTGTACGACAAAATGGAATTTCCAGGGTGACCAACCACGTCAAGTAGATATATACGCAGAGAAACGTACGATCAAGTAATACCACTTTTTCTTGCTGCTTTTACCGTTGTGGATCATCCTTACGGCATTCTCTCACCGATTCCCACATATATTTATTGGCTTGTCCTTTATCCGGCGAATGATTAGCGTAACAGACACGTAATTATAACTAGATTGCGGATATTTATGCAGATTCGTATTTTTATAAATACGATTAATAGAAAGGGATTTATTTACTTGAACGCTGTGGTACTTCCTTTTTTATGTTGCAACAATTACTTAGTTGCTTTAATAATTACTCCATTTTAGGTACAATATGGGTCTTTATATATTGTTTATTAATAAATAAATTTTTGTATCCCTGAATCTCTAAAAAATTGAAATCCACAATACAATTGTGTAAAATAACTATAAAAATAATTTGCAAATGTAACGGTAGATAATATTAACGAACAAAGTTAGAAGAGATAACGAAGAATAAATTGGTTAGTGCATATTTTCAAAATTATATGTATTTCAATTGAGGTATACAAAAAATGTTATTCGGAAATGTGAAATTCCAGAACAGATATACTTGTTCAATTACTTGTTAACGTTGTTGGCACTAATCTATACGAAAAAGAAACTAATAAAGTATTCTCTACTATGAAAATAATTATTTCACTGTCGTGAACAAGATTCTAAGTGAAAATTCTCGAGAAACAAAGAACATTTAACATCGCAAATCCCGTTGTTAGAAATCAGTGTTAACAATATCTGTATTACACGACGAAAACACATATGCAGTTCGTTATAGTGTTAGATCACACATTAGAAAGTGTGCTAAACCACGTTAAAGCTCCATTACGATCAAATTGATGGCACAGGTGGAGTGTGTCGCTGATAAAATTCATTGGAACAGCATCCAGCGAGGTGAAAAACATTTTGATCGGCGTTCAACCTGTTCCAGCTAAACATTGTAGCATCTACGTTCGCACAAATGGACGGACGTATCTAATAGCGAGGTTGGATCTTCCTCGATCTAGAACAGAAACTGGACTCGGTGGACTCTAAAAATCGAATGTCCACCGAAAGACTCGATCGGGAAAAAATCGAGTGGATAGACCGATCTGGTTAAACCAGTTGGCTAGCGATTTGCCAGTCTTCGCGAATGCTGATTGCGATGGAGATCAGAAAAACCGCGAAATTAAGTCGTTGACTATCCGCGGATGAGCTAGCCATTTCTTTTCGCTATTCGAAGCGTGATAGAATCTGTGCTACGGCTACGTCCTTGGAAATCAACGCGGTGATAGTGGTACAGTGGCTCTCGATTAATTTCCATTTATCTTTCTCATCTTTCTCGCCAGAAACATCTTACGTTGTTTGGAAGATTGTCAGCGAGATTGGAAGTTGTAAAAATTAAATTGAGGAAGCATCCACTTCGCGAGAGACACTTTAGCTGAGTTTCTTGCGTTTTTTCTCTTTTTTTTTTTTTTTTTTTTTTGGAATATTGTATTTGGGTCATTTACTACGTTTGGTCGCGAGCGTTTTTCTCGATAGGAATTTGCATTTTTTTCTCGAGTTCTGAAGATGCTCCAAGTAATTCGTACCAGTTTAGACCTTTAAATGGTTTTATTTTGTTGTTTTACGTTTCATCTTACACGTATTTTATTCCATCTCTCCTGCTAGGAACTTCCGTCTTTTCTTGTTTGGCAACCCATAATTGGATTGAGATGATAAATAAAAAAATTAAATTGAGGAAACATTTGTTTCATGAAAGATATTTTAATTAAGTTCAAGGTACAAGTTTGTACTTTGAACAATTTCATTTTGTTATTTTATACTTTATCTTATATTTTATTTCATCTTTCTTATTAGGAACTCCTTGTCTAGAATACGATTGGAAGTTACAAATAAAAAAATCGAAATTAGGAAATATTTTAATTACAACAGTGAGTTTGGAATTTTTAACTGTTTTGATTTTACTATTTTTCATTTCACGTTGAGTTCGATTTGTTGTGTATTTGACATTAATGTAACGAAGTTGCGTGGAACTTTTAATTTTGCAATACTAGTTAACATTTTTATTAAAAAAATTTTTATATAATACTAATTGCAAGCCTTCTTTTATTCGCCATTAAGATAAGACATTGATTTTATACTTGAATTTTTTAAAAAATTTCTCTTTTAGTAATAAACCGATAAGTATAATAAGTCGAAAGAGACCGTTTTACAGATGACAGTCAAAAAAAATTCCAAGACCAACTTCGTTGATTACTACCGCTTTCAAGAGGAGTTCAACGACCTATGTTACAAGGCCATTCAAGGTCACTGAAGATGATC
Source organism: Tetragonisca angustula (assembly GCA_036937485.2). Taxonomy (NCBI): domain Eukaryota; kingdom Metazoa; phylum Arthropoda; class Insecta; order Hymenoptera; family Apidae; genus Tetragonisca; species Tetragonisca angustula. The sequence continues at coordinate 1,696,826 of JAWNGG020000063.1, read as the reverse complement.
ACCACCTCAAGAAGCGATCTTGAAATTGCAATTCTCATCGACATTTTTTACTTACAACTTCATATATGAGATTAAACGCTGAAACCCTGAAATATCTATACATATAATAAAAAATATTCTATAATACCCATTTCAGAAAGACTAGTTTTTCCAAGTGAACTTTCTTCCTTTGGTAATAAGCATATTTTTAAGACTTTAATTTCATGTTCTTAGTAAATTTTCTTTGTCAAACTGTTACTGTCTAAATATGCATATGGATTCACAATTTTTATCAAATTCTAACACAGCGTGTGCGTGTCCAAGAAAATTATTACTATCCAGATATGATGTATGACGCGTGAAAGCGTAAGAAGAAGAATTTAATAAATGCTGCACAATGTTTATCAAATTTTAACCCAATGGAAACGCAGAAAAGATTTCATATGCATGGATCTATTAATAAAAAAACTAGGCAGACTAGGAAATAAGCAAGCATAACTTTCGTTCCATTTTTCTTTCAGGGATGGGGACACGATAGACACGATCGATCTGCGAACAATCCCGAGTCCTTTTTATCCGGGGACGGCTCGTGTCATCCAGGGCGGTTGGCTCGATTCGGAATTCCGAGGCGTACAGGCCTCGGCCAGGATTGCACCTCCCGCATTGCTAAATTCCAAAGGACCGAGTGGAACCGTCGAAACAGTCATTGCATTCAGAGCACACCTCTCCGATGATCGTGCAATTAAATTAATAGTCGGGCCTCGGCGACCTTGAGTCAACACACTCGATCGATAAACTTTCCGCGTTTCCATTAACGAAATCCAGCTGGCCTTTCAGTGTTTTCGACGGTTCGAAATTTGCTTCTTTCTTTTTTTTTTTTTTTTTTTCAAGCTCGGCACGTTCCCTTTTCGACGCTACTTTTTCGTGTGAAAAGGAGTTGAAGGTTTTCGAAAAAAATTAAAAGTTAAGACATTTGTCACCTCTTTCTGTGCAATTCTTTTAACTCACGACTGACGACTAAAATAAATTCGACTAAAATAAAGAGTGCGTGAAATTAATTAAATATCCGGCACATGCAGTACGAATTTGCCATGGTTGACTGTGATAAATCAAGTAAATCGATAAAACTTGACCCATTAGAGACTGAAGAATGTCACTAGCTTTAATAACAATATTATTAGAACTTGATATTTTTGATTGAGATTCTACAATTTTATAAAATTTCATTTCAATAATTATGATATAATTGGTTCTTAATAATCCTCGATTCGTAATCGATCAAGCCAATTAATACATAACAGCACCACGAGTAGACTTCCTTTTGCAAACTCTGTTTTTCAACATGAATCAGACTAAAACCAAACAAAAAACTTAAAAACTCGACTGTCTTTCAAGCAAGTGCCTAAGAATAAAATAATACCACCATTATCAGTATCATTTTCTCCAAGATCAACGAAATAAGACAGGTTCCCAATGATCACCGACGATTTTCCCTTATTCGGCTGGGAAAGGGAAACGAAAAACAATTGGAGCCCACGTAGGAGACGCAATTCCCGAAAAATCGGCCGATATCGCGAGATCGGCCTCCCTTTTTACGGCAATTACGTCAGGGGCAGGACGCGGCCCAGGTGGAAGTAACTCAGTTAAGCGAAAGGCACGCGCACCGTGCTGAAAACCAGCGGCAAAAACCGGCCTAAGTATTTCGGTTTTTACCAAAAGTGTACGAGGAAATCGGCGGCGCGTGTTTTTGCCCGGCGCGTACATTTCGGCACGGGGTAAAAGAACAAGCGCAGGAATTCGATAATCTCTTTACCAGGGTGTCACGTAGGTGCTGCAGTTGCTGCGGCAAGTTTTTTCGTTTATCACGTACGAATCGGGGAGGGCTGTCCACCGGGCGGACCGTGGGATCAAACAGGATTTCCGACAAGCTACGGTAACCGAATACACGGCCGATCCTGTTCGAGGAGAGAGAGCTTCGCCCCATACCGACCCGCGGACAGTATGTATCCCTTTTCCAATTCATTTAACAAACGTTAGCTAAGTTCTAAACTGGCCGAGCCTATTGTAATACATTGGCTCCGACGGATTCTGCCAACCTGAATCTGTTAGTTTACGGAAACACTTGGAAACACACTTTGGACTTGGTATCTTTGTATCTTCTCTTTCCTTGATTCTTATGGATTTCAGATATTTTAAATTGCAATGGTTATTTTCCACGAAGAATTAAGCGAACTCCAAAACTGAACTGGTTATTCCAAAGAAAGACCAACAACATTTTGGATTGTTTTTCACGAGAAATTAGACAGATTTCAGGGAAATATCATTTTGGTATCTTGAAGATTGGGGATTTGGTATCTCTGGTTTGTTGTATTCTAGATACATGTATATCTCTCTTTCTTTGATTCTTATAGATTTAAGATATTTTAGATTGCAATGGTTGTTTTCTAGGAAGAATTGAGCGAACTCCAAAACTGAACTGGTTATTCCAAAGAAAGACCAACAACATTTTGGATTGTTTTTCACGAGAAATTAGACAGATTTCAAAGAAATATCATTTTGGTATCTTGAAGATTGGAGATTTGGTATCTCTGGTTTGTTGTATTCTAGATACATGTATATCTTTCTTTCTTTGAGTCTTATGGATTTAAGATATTTTAGTGTGTAATGGTTATTTTCTATGAAGAATTGGGCAAACTCCAAAATTGAACTGGTTGGGTATTCCAAGAAAAGACCAACAACATTTTGGATTGTTTTTCACGAGAAATTAGACAGATTTCAAAGAAATATCATTTTGGTATCTTGAAGATTGGAGATTTGGTATCTCTGGTTTGTTGTATTCTAGATACATGTATATCTTTCTTTCTTTGAGTCTTATGGATTTAAGATATTTTAGTGTGTAATGGTTATTTTCTATGAAGAATTGGGCAAACTCCAAAATTGAACTGGTTGGGTATTCCAAGAAAAGACCAACAACATTTTGGATTGTTTTTCACGAGAAATTAGACAGATTTCAAAGAAATATCATTTTGGTATCTTGAAGATTGGAGATTTGGTATCTCTGGTTTGTTGTATTCTAGATACATGTATATCTTTCTTTCTTTGATTCTTATGGATTTAAGATATTTTAGTGTGTAATGGTTATTTTCTATGAAGAATTGGGCAAACTCCAAAACTGTTAGGTACTGGTTAGGTATTCTAAGGAAAGACCGAGAACATTTTGGATTGTTGTCTCCACAAGGAAATAGATTCCAATTAAAGAATAAGTAGATTTTAAAGAAACATCATTTTGATATCTTAAGACAAGAAACAGAGTTTTGAAAAATTGTTTAGACTAATACGTTCTGTTTCTGTTTAGCTTTTGTAGATTTTGGATATTTCAAACTGCAGTGATCATCTTGAATTATTTAAAACTGGATATTTCATACCAAGAATTAATATAAAAGAATCGATATACAGAAGAATGAAGCTCTATATAGTTACCACTAACTACTTATATATGTATGCTTTTGAAAATTAAGGCTAATTCTCTACAAGGACTCTCCACGGTTAGAATTTCGATTAGTTACAGAAAAAGAAGATTATCACTTACTCCAATTTTAAATTTGGCAACTAACACCATCTAATTTATTTTTCTGATAAAACATGATGATGGCGCAATATACAAAGTAAAATTTTCACGATGTAGATATACGAATATGTAATTACGTAATTAATGTAATCCATATATCACAGATATAGATATATGAATCTGTCAATTTCAAATAACTTGCAACAATTAAATAATAAAATTCATACACGAGGAAAGAATACGGAAGAGCGAAAAGTTATGCTGAATATCGGTCAGTATAATTCAGTAAATTCTTGGCTGTCTCACGTTCTATTTTCACCATGTCTTCCACCGTTGAAACATTAATGTTATCAGTATGCGCGCTAGCGTGAAACCGTAATACGCATAGAATAGCACGGCAATAAACAGCATGAAAAGCAATATCATTGGCCAACCGTGACAAGAGTATCGCATTGTAGAGTGGAAAAACCTGACGTATATCTTGTTATGACTGTGGAAACTGATGTTTTCGACCGCGGTCAATGACTAGCGTCGAACCAATGAAAGAGAAGCAGAAACAAATAGGACAGCTGTGTAGATAATACCATTACCGTAAGCATGACTGTTTGTAAAAATATTTCAATATATAGAGAATAAAAAATATTTACATTATTGAACTTTCTAACATTTGCTACGAAACAAAATTCCAAAAATTCGTCCTGCAATTTGATGGAGTTTCAAGAGATTGAACGTATTTGTGATATTACGATAGGCTAATACTTGGTATTTCTATATGGAATGAACAAACATTTACAGACAAAATTCTAAAATTTTTATTCTAATTACATGCTGTCAATTGTACAAAATTTCAAGAAATCATCGAACTTTTAACCTTCGAATATCAGAACGTGATGTCTACTAGTAACCAGAAGATCATTTGCTACTAAGCAGACATTCTATTCTATTCCACAATTAATACCATCATGAAGTCACAATTAACGAATTGTTAATCATTATCTCTGCGACGAGTAAAAAGAGCAAAGACACGCCGCAAAATTAACCGGAACCCTTGTCAATGAGGGCCTAACTAACGAAACGGTGGAAGCCACGATGACATCGCGTCGCGAAGGATCGTCGAAGAGTCAAAAAAAAAAAAAAAGCAAGCAAAGACCAGGACTAACCAAGGCCAAAAGAGAGAAAAGAGGTGCATAGATATATGTACCGCGTATCAGGTCAGTTTGAAACTGGTCCACCGCGCCAGTTGCGTGCTACTTTGTTTCGGCTTTGATCAAACTCCGAATACCTACAGTCGGATGGCTCGCCGCACCGTGGCATAGCAGCGAGATTAAAATTTCACGACACTGTACGCCGAGCGACAATGTATCCACGAGAGCTGAACACCAATTAAGACGTTACCTGCGCGGCTGAAACTCGATAAGGGCCAAGGAATGGTCCTCGCTGGCCATTTAGACGAGGAGCCGCGGCTGCGTTGCGGAACAGAGGCCCACGGAACTGCTTCACCATAGGGATGGGATCAAGTCTTTCGAATCCGAGCCAAGTCTTTCGTTTCCTGAGTTTTTCTCAACAGTATACTCGATAGCGTTTATGCGTTATATACAAAGAAATAGTTTCTTTTTATCTTGTTTTTCTTTGTCTCTATCACGTACGTGCAGAATATTTACATTTTTTTTTCAGCAGGTGTAAAAATTAGAGCATGGTCGACAATCTTGATACGTACACGTTGCTTTCAACGCACCCAGAGTTCGAAACTTTAACAATCGAAATTTTTGGAAATCGAAATTCTACAGAGTTCTAAGAGAAGATTCGACGTGAAAGTGACAATGCTTGTATTATATACGTGTGATTCGTTTGAAATGCATTTGTTTCCTTTCCAATTGTCATATTTCTACCGATACAATGAACAAGCATGTTTCTGTTTTTGTATTTGCGAGTCTTGACAAAATCTCTGACACTAAAAATTATCTATTCTTCTTCATTAATTTTCAGATTCCAAAGCTACAACAACAGAAGAAGGAAAACTCGTAATATTTCGTCCTTGCAAGTATAGGACGCATGCGCGTTAGATGCACATGTGCGAGACGCATGCGCGTTAGATCAGCGCGTCGGACGCACGCGTGAACGTAACATTTGAAATTCGCGTATAGAAAAACAGATATCTTCATCCAAAATCCTTGACACTTAACTGTCGAAACACTTATAAACGCTTATAAAAAAAATTCCAGACTTGAAATGTTCAAACTTACTTGCGAGGTATTCAATCCTACGTCTGTTCGATCATAGTAACTACTCGTCAGACGTTCAAAATTATTTCGCTTAAACTAACCATTTTAATTTATCATTAGAAATACCAACGAAGAGAAATTCCAACGACTAAAGACACGAGCCTACTCGTGAGATGCTTGATCCCATCTCTACTTCGTCAGGCTAGGAGAGAAGCTACCTCTCTCATCAACGTGTATACCAACGAACGAACGCAACGAAACGAACCAACCACGACGACGACGACGAAGAAGAAGAAGAAGAAGAAGAAGAAGGGGAAGAACCACGAGGAAAGAGAGAGAATTGGCCACTGAGGAATGGCGGTGATTCTCCGGTGTCACACATGCCGCCGCTCTCTTGGAGGCCAGACCAGCTCGTGTTTCGGTTTTCGGCTTTCCGAGAAACGCTTGCAAGACCCCGTCATCCTCTCTTTCTCCCACCTGACACTCTTCCTTGCTCCTCTTCCGTACACCGTACGGACATTGTCTTCGTACGCTGCACAATGAACCAACGTGCTTTACGGGACCACGGGTTAAAGTGATCGAGGATCTACACACCGACGCGGTGGCCACCGGCTGCGGATCCTGAGAATAGATCGTCGCGCGCCCACCTTAATGAGAATAACGTGTGAAAGTCTGGAGAACCTTGGGAACGCGGAAAGGGATCTTTCTTCCGGTTGGAGGAGCTTGTAAGGAGTGAAAGAAACGAGTTCACCAACGTAGACGTTGTAGGGGTATAATTAAAAAATTCACTTCCACTTCACGGAACTTATCGATGTAGAAAATGTAGCAATATTGTCTACCAACCGTGTATATATCCTTGTGTATCCTTGTCCTTGGCCAAAGTACCTACTTTAGGACGATTTATACCTGACTAATTCCTAACAACGTTCATGTAGAAACTGATACCTTGGAATTATCTGCACATCAGCATTTACGATTACATCTGAATCTCTCCAATCTCATTAAAAAGTCCAAACAAGTCTGCTTATTGGTGACAATTGTGTTTCATGAAATTTTCGTTTCGTTTTCTAGTTGTATTCGAAAGATCAGTTATTCGCGTGATTAGACCTGGATTAAGTCCAAATTTGATCGTTTCATTATTTTTAGCTTACAGAAAGGAGCTAGAAAGATTCTGAAATATTTTTCCATTATCGTACCAAAAGTAATAAATGACAATGATAGTCTACATCCAAACGCACCTTTCTATATTCTTTTCACATAAATCTATCGACTCACATAATGAGAGAATATTTTATTCTAAATAAGTACCAATATTCGTGTCTCACACAGGAAACTGTAGAAATATTTTCAACACTTTAGGTTTAACATCGCTGGTCCTTCGAAATTACTTAATTTGTAGAACTTTTAATTTTATGTCACTCCACTAGAAGAATCTAAAATACAAAATAGAATCAAACACTCTGAATTTATTTATTTAGATAAATCACCTACTACCTACAAATTTTACACATCTAACTACCTGACAACCTAATTAAAGCCTGTTAACTCCGACAAAAACGAATCGATAACCAAACGAGGTTAAAAGCGTGTCGACAGTGACGAAACCGAATAGATAAAGGGATCAAACGAGCTCCAATTGCGAATCAAGGAAATATGAATAAACACGAATAAGCGTGTGCGTAAAGAAAAAGAAGAAAAAAGGAAAAAAGAAAGTTGAAGCAGAAGAGCGGCGAACGTTTCTTTCAGTTGAACGATAGCGTTGTATCACGTCTCGAACGGAAAAGAGAGAAAGAGAAGAAGGGGGAGAAAAGGGAGCTCGTCTGGTGGCGCCCGCAGACGACTGTTTTTGTTCCCTTATAATTTGGCAGTAGTCGACGGTTCCTTCGCAGAAGGACAGGATGCGCGCATGCCTTGCAAGGATCGTGAAGAATTCGTTGCCGGCGTTCACTCTAAGAAATTGTATCGTCTGCCTTTTAAACTACCTTCATCGACATAGGATTCCTATTCGAGCGTTTGTACACCATCTTAGCCCCGGGGAAATGTTCACTTGAGCCAAGGAATTGGCTCAACGACGGACAAACGATTCCCGGAGGATCCAGGAAATTTCTCGGCTAACTGACTCCCCGAGAGAAATCTGTCGCCAGAATGCGACAATAACTCCTACGTACGCCAGTGTGTTTGCCTTTCGTCTACAGGGTGTCTTGTCCTGCTTGATTCTCGAAAGAACATGATTTTCTATACAAGGGAGTTGTTCAAATTTTTGGACGATGATTGATATGGATTTGAAGATATGAAAAAATATGAATTTTGTTGATATAAATATATTTTCTATATTTATATAAATATATTTATAATATATTATAGTATATTGTATAGTATATTATAGTATAATGCCAAATTTTATATAATATTATATTTATATTATATTTATATTATAAGTATATTATATATATATATATATATATATATATATATATATATATATATATAATTATATGCAATAAGTGTATATTACAAATATAATAAGTATATTATATTTGTATACCAAAAAAATACTATATTTATACAGTATATAAACATATTTTCTGAGAGTATAACTGATATAATCGAAATAAAGCGTTTAAAATTACATTACTGCTTAAATTTATTAATTTAAAATTATTAATAAACGTATGTGGGACTAACATAGAGCAGAACGACGAAAGCACAGACTTAAATCCCAAAATTAAAGATGGATTAAATTTTTAAGTTGTAATCAACTGACGAAAATCGTATCGATTCGATTCTGTCGGCGCGCTTGATTGAAAATCGGCGTCGAAGCAAGCCAATGAGCATTCCAAGGATCGTTTATCGACCCATCTCGATCGGTTCTGAATTAAAGAAGGAGAAGAACCGGAGAAAAACGAGGAGAAATTCGACGATGAAAAGTTTCCAGTGACCATTGAAAGAAAGCTGCGCTCGGTGTGTGCCGCGGCGCGCATAACAATGCCGCGGCATACCACGATTTGCGGTTGCGAGGGGATAAAAGTGCGGTGCAAAACACTTCTGAGAAAAATTCTGGCAAAGCTTCTTCTTCGGGAGCGCGACGCCACTCCTTTTCTTATCGAGGACGTTTTTGTGAAACGCAGAACGTGAGACGCTTGAACTTGAGAGGGGGGAAAAAGGAAAAAGGAAGAGGAACAAGAGAAAGGGAAAAGAATTGGCGATTGCCCCTGGCGATTCAATTCGATTCGAGGAAACTCAAATTCAGATTAGGTGTTGATATTCCGCGTACATCGTCCTCTTTAGAAGAAACCAAGAAATACCTGATTCGCTATTTGACATCTTTTAACACTGCGACGAAATGAAAGTGCAAGGAAAATTTATAACGACAGCTTTAAAATCAATATCACTCGTTCGTGAATTAAAGAAGGAGAAATTTATAGTACTCGATACTGACAAAATTCATAATGAAAATACAGAACTTCATTATTGCGACGCGAATACCGATCTGTTCTGTACATTTATGAACGTAACAACGTTTCGATTTATTTTTGAAGAAAGTTCCGCCTTTTTCCAGCCCTAATCACTTTATGTTAATTAGTAACTTTTAGTCACATTGCTAGTTCTAGTGTTAATGAGAATTTTAAAACTATATAATCAAATTTGAACATCAAATTTTTATTTTGACTAATCAGATTGGAAATTTTCAATAACTCGTTTAAATTATGTGACATCGTAATAAAAAATATACATTGAATACCAACATTCTAGGAATAATATACAAGATAGAGAAACTAGAATATTTTAATATAAATTAAACATCTCATACAAATATTGTAATTGGTAATGAAAATAATGTTTAACATCAATTACTTCACCAAATAGTCAGATACTTGTGGGCGGTATAAAAACGATGTAAATATTCCATTGTGTGAAAATTGTATATTCAAAGAGTCACACGCTGCTAGTTTCTGTCTCGTGGCAGCCTTATGGCGACTTATTCTCACTTTTAATTTCATCAGGCGTGACATCATTGCGATAAAATCAGACATTAAAAATACGTTGGCTTCTTGCACTGACAATGAGCAAGCAACGTAGAATTACGTCATTCGGAGTTGTAGTAAACGTACATAGCGGTAATTCGTAACAATAGTAGTACTACACGATGACCTTGATGATAGTCTTGAAGTAGTTTATGCGTACGCTTTCACGTTCGAAAGCAAAAAAGAAAAACTATCATCTGCTCACCACAAAAAGATAGTCTCAAAAAAATGGAAATAAGAACTAAATAAAACCAGAAATAAGAAAACTTGAAATAACTGGGGTTAGAATACGAAAGCTTATGTCACTCAATTTGTTTAGCAAAGGACTTCTCCCCCGATAAAAGATATTAATCTATTTTTCAATTTTGGTCATTTTCGATGTAACAACAATTGTAATAATCCTATTTTATCATATACTCCATAAATAATCCTATATACTTTATTCGAATAAATTTCTGTGCAGCTTAAACTCCCAAAAATGGCATTTCCATTCTTATATTTCGGAATAATAAAAATAACATGAATTTCATCGACAAAAGAACTTAACTAAACTGTAAGTATTAACCTACTCACAAATTTTTTAAATCTCAACAATCTATGTATATTTCCTTTAAAACATCAAAGGATAGACAACATTTCCACAAAAACAAATTACGAACACGATTCCCTTAAAACCATGATCCCATGGTCATACCTCGTCATTCTTCTCGACACATCTTTCTTCTGTTTTTCACTTCTCTTTATTAAGCCTTTCCAAGTATAAGAGAAAGTACAAAACCGTGCATAAAATGAGCACCGCTGACTGCTAACAGCATCTACGCTCCATGAATGGAACGGCTTCCACGAATAGTACAGCCCACTCAAAAATGCCAAGATACCAGGAGGAACAATGACCAGCAACACGTTGCACGAAAAAAAAAACGACTAATTAAGATTTCTCCCTCGTTAGGCTCAAAATTACCCCGCGCGCCCCTAAATGTTTGCGTTTACATTTCGTCTATCGTATTCATCATCGTGACGCGTGTAATCTAGGATTCGAAACTGCTTTAAACCATTGCCCCGTGAACGTTTCTCGTGCAATTTACGGTAATTGTATTGCATCGCAACCGATGTTGAAAGAATAAAAGTTGCTTGACCCCGTGTTGCCTCCTGCCGCTAATTTGTAAGCGTTCGCTCCAAGCGGATTAGAGCCTTACGTGCTATGAATCGCGAGGATTGAGAATATTACTACGAACTGAGGTGATTTGCGAATTAAGAATGTTCGAACTGTGTCTTACTTGGCGCATGAAGATATTCGAGGAATTAGTCAATTTTTAAAAAAATTTGAAGTGTAGTAAAAATACTTGTTATTAGATGAAGTATGTACTTGTCAATGTGCTAGTTATTAGATTAGAGCTTCATGTACTATGAATTGAACATATATCATTTTTGATCAGATTTGTGAATCGCGAATATTTGAGAATTGTCGTAATTAATTTGTAACAATTTCGTCGGAGATATTCGAAAAATCAGTCAGTTTTTGGAGAATTTATTATTACTAATATTACTACAGTAAAACGTTTGTTTATTGTTACAATAATTATTAGTGCCATTATTACAGTGAAGCATTTATCAAATAAATTGCATTAAAAGTAGCTGCTTCACGTGTAAAACCCAAAGGTTTGCTTTTTTCCTTACTTTCAAGCCTTTATTTTGAAAAATTACATTATATAGATAGGCTTCGTAAATTGTTAAAATCGTCTTTTTGAATTTGAATTTGTACATAAAAAAGGATTTGTCAATTTATCTTCGAAACAGGAGAAAATACAATACTTTCAAAATTATTTTTATGCTTGAAAAAGTTCTAGTATAGTACATTAAAAGTACATTGATTTTAATGCTGATTGTAATAATTAATTCAGAGTGACATTAATGATAAACCAATGATGATACGATAAAATGAAAGACAATGACGCCTACAATAAAACTTCCTGATTCTAATTTGGTTTGTCTCCATTCACTGCGTTATACAGATATAGCACCGAGACTAACGTACGTATATAGTTATCACACGCATTTAATAAATTTTTAAAGTAATAAATGGATTTTCTTGTATCCGGTCAACTTATATTTTAATTTTCTGTGGTAAATTAACTACGACAACAATTCAAAATGGAATATTGTTCAATCGTTATTTTTACGAATATTTTATACAAAAATTAATAACAATGATTAATAGAAAACTAATGTAATTATTATTATTATTCAATGCAACATTATTGTTTCTAGCTAATATTTTAACAAATTAATTATAATTATACGACAATAGTACACGAGTTACATGAATTAACAATAATATTAAATTGTATATTTGTAAATAATATAAAATAATTAATAACAGATTATAACAAACACATATTGAGTAAAATATTCCTCGACTTTGTATGTACGTCTGTCTATGCTGATCTTTAAAAAAAATTTTGATACAGAATGTGAGAACTTAGGGACCACCCAAAGAAATTCTTCGTCTCACTCAGTTATCGTGTCTCGCTCACATACAAAATTAGGAGCTTAAATCGCTACAGGTGCTACGATTATCGAGCATAGATTTCTTTATAAGATAGATCGAGATTTCTCCTTAAAACAGTTTTGCGTGAAAATGAAAAAACAAAATTGTGTTGCTTGTTGTGTTTCAGTTTTGACAGAAAAATTCTGAATGATTCGTAGAAACATAGAAATGTGACTTTCATAATGTTATGTCACAGAATATTTTTTAAACGGAAAAGAGAATATTTAATTGCTTCTTTAGAAGATAGAAAACATGGAGGCATCGAATAGATTAAAACACTAAAGCTGATTCAAACCGTGCAAGTTGGGAACACCATAGAAATTTATAGTTTAGAAATACTTAGAAAGAGTTATAATTTCTTCTAATTGGAAGAATTGACTTTCGAGATTGCGAAATTCAACAAGTCTTTGACTTCTAGGCGAGAAGTAGCAATTAGCCTCTGTTTTATGTTTTAGAATACATTGAACATTTAAATTTTTAATTATATACTATGATAATAAATTTAATATCTATCTTGTCAGTATATTCAAATTTTATATTAAAACGTTTGAAATATACATGTGTGTATGTATAAAATTATAGTGTCCCTGATCAACTTACTTTACTGCAGTAAAAAATGAATCTGTCAACATAAACAACAATCTATCATCTGTCTCTGATTTCCATAACTCTTTAACATGTTCTTGTTGTAAAAATTTTAATCGAGAACTCATTGCGTGGAAGAAAGAATGGAAATTTTTTTGGATTATATTCACGAAAATACGAATATGCATAAAAACCTAACATTCATCTTAAGAGTTCATAGTAAAACTACGAATTAAAAAACCAACGAAATACAAATTCCCAAGGCATTGTATTTCTAAAGGTTTTTATCTACGATAAAAAATAATCGCTCTCAAAGTAAAGCCCAAGAATACGTATAGGCCGTGAGACATTGGTATTTAAAATCTCTGGTAGATCAAGAAGAATCAAGTTCAGAAGGAACAAACTGAATTGGAACACGTACACGTGCAAACGCGTGACAGATTTTAAAACGTCGCGGTCCCGATAATGTATTCATAAACGCATCTCTGCCGCCCGACAAAAGGCAGATACTGATGTGTTAAAGCTGTTCCTCCTTCTCTCCTCCCTTTCTTTCTTTTTTTCTTTTTTTTTTTTTTATTCCTTTCCGTTTCCTTCGCGCAAAGATTCTTGTTTGCCTGTTTTACGCGCTCGACTGACCCAAGTCATGTACCCATGACCTTGCGTTTAGCTGAATAACCTTTATACACACGTACGACGCCGAATTGAATCCAGTTCCACGAAGCAAGACGGGTCTCGTCTCTCCGCGTCTCTTCTGTACGCTCGCTTTCATCGTTCGGTCAAATGCCCGCATTATATTCACGGATATTAAATTCACGTTAGAGAGGAGAAGCCCGGGGAAACATCCGGGGAGGTCTTCCTCCCGTTAGTTTTAATTCGTCCCACATAAAACGAATTTCACTGGAGGATTTCTACGTACAATGGTCCGCTAATCGGCTGTGACACTGTTCGTAGCGAATGTGGAATTTAAGTTTTGTATTGGGTAGTTACTCAATCCTCCAGCCGCGGTCGATCTCTGTATTTCCGTTTGTTAATAATTACACGGTGTAATTTAGGGATTGTATACAGGCTTATCAGAAGGAGGTTTATAACCGAAAGTGGAATATTTTTTATTCTCCGAATAAATCGCGAAGGGTGCTTTATAATGTTATTATATTTTAACTATGTTTCAAAATAAATTATATTTTTTTAAAAACTAAAAATTCTTTATAGATTTTACCTAGCAAAAATCTAAGGATTCCCTTGTTAACCTTCTCTATCAAAAATCCAAAGACTTTTCACGAATTCTATCTATCACAAATCGGACGATTTTTTTTTATAAATCCCATACAAATTTAAATTAAAAGAATGAGATATCATGTTGAATGTGACGTGGGATATGAATCTTCTTCTATTGATATCATAGTTTTCGGAACAAATTTAAACTACGAAAAATTTAGAAAAATTGTATAAAGTAAATATAATTAATTACCAGCAATATTTCTTCTGTAATCACTCTCTTTGATCCGTATTGTTGAGCTCTATCGACGAGAAATTTAAAACTGTAACAATAAACTTTTTTAACATTAGTGTCAGTAGCAAACAAATTTAGTAGGCACCAAAATATAATTATCCACTCAATATAAATCCGAATAATATAAATTAAAAGTGAAAAATCGTTTACATTTTTTAATTCTCTGAAATCAGATGAGAAATAAAAAATTTTCAAAACAAATCGCGAAGAGTGTCTTTCTACCTTTGCAAAAATATTTTTTAAATAGAAAATTCGCGAAATTGTAGCAGAACATTTTATTTACTCGATATTTACTCAATAAATATTAATCTATGCACTCATGTTCAAATATTCGCAACACTAATTATGAAAAGTTAGCACAAAAGCTATCTTGTAAACTGCTGACAATCACTTGTATACAACTTCTTAAATACATATAATTCTAGAACACATGTAATTATGGATACTTTCACAATCTCAGTGAAAAGAATTTAAGCATTTGATAAACGCTGTTTAAAGAAACGCGATCACTTATCAATGCAACACTATTTGAAAGATTAATTGAAACAATCGCGATGTGACAGTCGCAACACTAATTTTTAAAATAGAATTCAATAAAGACTACTATGTTTGTCTATAAAAGAAGTCTAATTTCTCATAACAGTCTCAAATAGCAATACTAGAAATTTAGTTAAAAATTAATATCTTTCTAAAATTCAATTTTAAATAAAATAAAAAATTTTAATATTATTCTTTTAAAACTTACAACAATTTACGACAAAATTTGCCAAAAATAAACGCGATTTCCTGTAATTCGCAACACTAAATTAAGGATCATCGTTACCGTGACTCTAACGCAAACCGACATAAATATTCTTTCGTAACACTAATCCACAACGCGGAATCTTGATTACTCCACAACTCTAATGCAAACCGTAATTAATTTCTCGAAACACTAATAAAGTACAGCGATTTGCCCAACGTAACAATGGGCCGACATATACATCGGCCAAAAAAAAACAAAAAAAGAAAGACAACTAATACATACTACAAATACTAAAAGCGAGCAAAGTGACAAAGTAGTAACGAGAATGACTTCCCATACTCTGGATGGATTTCCCATCCAGAAAATGAAAAACCATTAGTAGTTGCCCTCTTCTATGGCAATTTGCCGGGCCTCTTCGGCTCACAGCCTCTTCTCTCTTCGGGCACGATGCCCGCTGAAACTTACATCTAGGCTCGAGTTTTTCTAATCGTGTAAACAAAGTGAAATGAAAAGATAAATCGCGGAAGCTGATTCAATTACACACGGACGACCATTAATCACAGTGATTGTTGTCCGCCCGCATGTACGTGCTCGAGCAATACCTACATACATAAACGTTCGTTTCGGGACCTACTCGCGACCTATCCGCGACCGCGACCGCGATACTAAATTCGAAAAATCGAAGAGTAAAACCAGGAACAAGTGGCATGCTTCATTTGTACCAATTTCACCGTCGATTTTTCAAATTGTATTTCCAGAAACAGGTTGGACACGCGAAAAGGGGACACGCGACCAGAGACTGTGCCAACCTGCCCGGCCCTACCTACTTATAATTAAACACAGGCACACCAGAAAGTAAGCTACCTATCCTGACCAATCGCCCTATATTTAAAAAATGGCAAAAATCAGGCACACCAACACACTCACTCCACGATTCTCATACATACCACTCGGGCGCAGACCTAAACTAGAGAGGACGTCCCGGGACGCCTCCGACATCCGAGTTTGGCACACAACATTCATAATTCATTTACGTACCATTTCCCTGAAATCGACTGATGAAGGCTAATGACCATTGCGTAAAATGTAACAAAAATGCGTATGTATTTGGATTTTTATATTTCAATTTCAATTTTAATTTCAATTTCATAATGTGTCTAAATATGTATATAAATATTCGTAATCATTTGTATATTATCTGAAGAAATGATATTAATAGCGATACGAAATTTGGTACCATTACTGCATGCTTTTTATTATCATATCATTTCATCAAGATAAATAATGCTACTATTCATAATTTGCTATAGTTAACAGCGTAGTAAAATTTATTAATACTTGAAAATTATATTACTCGTAAATACCAAAAACGACGCAATCCCACAGTCTAACTATCCACACACACACACACACACAAAATGTGGAAAATACATCGTGCACGATACACTAACGCATCATCAGTCGCTTAGAAATAATTAAACTTACGAACTACGATCATCATGCCCATTCCCTATCTCCCACCCAAGTAGCACCTGGGCACGTGAGTGAGATCCTGGCAATGAACACGGAAAGGATTAAACCTGAAAATCCTGAGCTAAAAAGATGATTAATATATTTATTTTACTAATTTATAACGAGCTAATACTTAATTTACTTTAACAATTTAATAAATGAAATAGTATACTTGAGCAAAAGGAATCAGTAATGAATGTATTTATTGAAAAAGAAATTAAGATTCAATATTATAATATAATATAATATAACAATAGTACAATATAATATTCAGTAATAATGGACTCTGAAAATAAATAAATAAAATATTGATAAAAACATCCTCAGGTGTTTCCTTCATCAAAGCACATCTTTGAAAATACAAAAAAAACACCATTGCTTTGATTCTGAAATCTACCTGTCGCGAAGTGTCTTCTTGCACATAAAATTTAATGCATTATGGACCGATTGAAATTGAATTTTAATATCAATTAATAAAATAAATTCATATTACCATAAAACTCGAGTTAAAATTAAATACCATTTATAATTACAAATTATCATTATAATAATTTCAATCAAAATTGCAATGTTAATTTCAACGAAATCGCATCTGACTTCTCCATTACAAAATAATCAAATAAAATTATTCGTCATTTATTCGAATATTTATATTTTATTTATTCACACAGATAGTATATAGATACTTTATGGATATTTTATCTTTACTAATAATCGCAGTAAATAATACTTTTACAAATAATTATAGTGAATTACATTCTGTGATTTCTTAAGTATCAGCGTTATGTATTTTATTTCAATCTTTTATATTGTAATATTACTCATATTAACTATTAATGCATTATTATTAACATTGAACAACGCGAT
Organism: Tetragonisca angustula; assembly: GCA_036937485.2. Classification (NCBI taxonomy): domain Eukaryota; kingdom Metazoa; phylum Arthropoda; class Insecta; order Hymenoptera; family Apidae; genus Tetragonisca; species Tetragonisca angustula. The sequence continues at coordinate 1,679,265 of JAWNGG020000063.1, read as the reverse complement.
GTGCAAGAAAACCTATCCTGAACTAATAAATAACACAGACAAGAAAATATTACTACTCACGGGTATGATAAATACCCATGGTCACTTTGCTCGCAGAAAATTCTATGTAATACAACTAATCACCCGTATCGATTTGGACCTTTCATCCTACGATATGATTGAGTGATCAGAGGAACAAAAATGCATGCGACTCACAATTAGATGCGAAAATTGTTACTGATGTACAATACTCATGTTATGGCTCAGAAGAAATCATCGTCAGGGGACATAACTGCTGAAATAAAATAAGATTCGACTTATTAATTAATAATTAATATACGAAATAAAATTAAATAAAATACAAACTTACAATCGTGGTTTTCGAAGCATCACTACATTCCTTCCAGAAAATAGGTAGAAAAATCTTCAATTTTGTGAAGAATCTTTAATAAAATGTGAAATATTATAATTTATTTTTAAAATATAATATTATTTTCAAAATATATTGTTTGAAAAGTTTAATACAATAAAATCTTGTTCAAAAATTCTAATAATAATATCTCTAAATATCAGATATTAAAGTTTCAAATATATTTCGTACTAATCAAATATGGCGTACTTTTTTATTAGTTTAACAAAACTGCGCAAAACACAATACACAGAATATATTCAAAGGTATTCGTGATTGTTCAAAATATATGTATGTCGATAGAATATCAGAGAAATAATTATAAATGATCATAAATATCAAATAAATACTAAAATAGATGCTGCTTTTATTAGAATAAATCAAATGTTATCGTACATCCGTTAAAATCCGTTGAATTTATCGTAGAACAATGATGGCGTCCTTTTTGAATTTTGTGGTGTCCCTCCGATACTTCGACACTTTCACTTGCACTCAACCAATAATCTGCACAAAGGAAAAGCAGAATTTCCAAATAAATGTATAAAAGAAACAAATTATATAAAAATAAAATAATGATCAAGATTATGTGCAGTTCTGAAAGTTCGTAATACAAATAATATGTCGTGCCGCATACCGGCAAATGTAACCACCAAAAAAAAGACGATCAAAGAAAAAAAGATAATTTAGTCATAATAATATTCGATAAATTATTGAGTACTTACAAACGTACGAACAAATGTTAACAGTAGCGAACAGTCTGCGAACGGTGAAAAGATGATGATGAAATTATTACACAGTTAATAAATGTCACACAGAATGATACGTCTTAACACTCCGATTTACAACAATACACTACCCTCCCCCCTGCGCAATAGGTTTGCGTCGCGAACTAATTTCTGGGGGAGAGGGGAGGGGGGAGAGGCTCGAGTGTGCACAAATAAGATTACAAAAAAAACAAAACATTCTATGAAAATATTTCAATCATACGTATGAATGCACAAATATTTACGTATATTTACGAGCGACAATTTAATTTGGTCGAATATTTCTGGAAATATTAGATAGGAATACTTGTGTGTCCATTTCTAACCAACACTAATTGATGAACTGAACATATACATATATAATAACTAATAATGCTTTCTAATGATGTTCGTACTATTCTAAAACATAAAAGTACTCGATAATACGAAAACAAGTTTAAAAGCTATTAATTATCTCTTTACCTGACAATTTTTCGGGCGACTGTGCTTCGCGCCAATCCTGCTTATCCTGCTTCCCGCCAAAAACAATGCATCACGTGATCAGTATTATAGATTGGTCGCGAGAACTATTGATTATGATTGACATCGTAATTACGTATTTCACCGTTGGCGCTGTAATCTTTATAACAACTCAAATTGAAACTTTGAAATATAAAAAATATTACACAGAACTCCTTTCTTTAATTCTTCTCATCTATCAAATGAGGCAAGGGACTTAATGAAATGTTTCAAATTTTATTTTTAAATTTTGATATATAAAATATACATACCTAATTTAGTTATTTCATTAAATAACAAAATACTGTTTTTTCAGTTTGAATGACTTTATTCCTTGAAATAATTTGCATTATATTCAACAAACTTTTTTTAGTAACAAATAACAATTAACTACTTCACAATGATACCATTTTAATGGCACATACAATCGATTCTGTGCGAATAAAGATATTTTTATAGTTACTCATTTTATCACTATTCAATGCGTTAATGGAATAAAGGAATAATATTAAGAATCCAATTAAAAGAATGCAACTATAACAATTTACAAATTAAATATCTTAATCAGTTTCTTTTAGAAATAAAAATTTAATCAATTTATGAACATTGGAAATACTATAGCCATCTAGTGATAGAAAGGTGAAACTAATCTTTTCATAATGAAACTTAAAAATCAAATTTTGAGCAAAATTTTTTCATTCTTCAGGAACCAAATTAAAATTTTAAATTTCAGAAATTTTCTCTATGTAATATTATTTTAATTTCCTACATAATTAATTAATTAATTGCAATTGGTACAAAATGTTTTATTTTGGTGATGCTATTATGGATATTAACAGATGAAATCTTATCTATAGTATTAATTAATACGAAAAAATAATTAAATCAAAAAATTGTATTAATTTCTATTAATATACTCTATATATTAAAATTTTGGTTCTTATATTACAATCTAAAGTTTCAATAGCATTTTGCAATTATTTCATAAACAATTCAATGAGTAAATCGCACTTTAAAAGAGATAATATTGTCCTTTTATATGATTTTTAAAATAAATACTTGTAATAAATAATACTTTACCATGTTTTGTTTATTAATGCCAAAGAGTTCACAAAGAAGTTGCAAAATTGTAAAATATGCGTGAAGAATAGAAATATTTGTGATTTTTATATTAGAAAACTAGTTCCACCATTCACCGTTAGATAGCTATACTGTTTCAGTGTCCGTAAAACAACTAAATTTTAATTTTAAAAAAATTTCTTACGAAACAATTTCTTACGACAATTTAATAAATTGAAGAGTTAATTTCAAAGTATAAAGAATACTTAATTACTGGCAAATTATATTCGAAACTTAGACAGAAAAGAAACATAAATTTTTTTCGAAGTTGGTATTATAGAATGTAAGGCACAAAATTCCCTATAGTGTCACATCTATTTTGTCATTAGTCAATGACTTAGCCTTAGTACGAGCTATATATTTTTCAGTAAATAAAATATTTTATATTAATAATTTTATTGTATTGAACTAAAAACATGTCGGAGCGTAAAGTCTTAAATGTAAGTAAAATCTTGCAGTTAATTACACTAAATTGAATGAAAAAATGATTTTTTTGTACATTGTTTATATATATTAATATCAATTACAATTTTTGTATTTCAGAAATATTATCCGCCGGATTTTGATCCATCGAAAATCCCTCGTATGAAATTAGCCCGAAACAGGCAATATACAGTTCGTTTGATGGCCCCTTTCAATATGAGATGCAAAACTTGCGGGGAATACATTTACAAAGGAAAAAAATTTAATGCCCGTAAAGAAGATGTTGAAGGTGATGATTATTTAGGAATACGAATTTACAGGTTTTATATAAAATGTACTAGATGCCTCCAAGAAATAAGCTTTAAAACAGACCCTAAGAACACGGATTATGAGATCGAAGCAGGTGCCACCAGAAATTTCATGGCTTTGAAATTGGCAGAAGAACAAGCTCAAAGAGAGGAGGATGAGGAAAAAGAGGAAGAAGCTACCAATCCAATGAAACTCTTGGAAAAAAGAACATTACAGTCGAAACAGGAATTAGAATTGTTAGAATCATTAGAGGAATTAAAAGACCTGAATCGCAGGCAACAAACTATTGATTATGATCAAATGTTAGAACAATTTGATACAGAAGCAGTCAAACAAAGAACAGAAAAGGAACAAGAAGAATATGATGAGCAATATGTTAAAACAGTATTTCGTAAAAAAATTATTGTAGAAGAAGAAATTTTAGAATTAGATGAGAATGAAAATGATGAACCACCAAAAAAGATGATAAAGAAAAGTAAAAATAAAAGTGAAAATAATAAGGTTCAGTCTGTAGCAGAACAAGAAAAGGTAAATATTTTAATTCTTTGATTAATTATGATTATTAAGTATTTATAAATATAATTGTCAAGTATTATAAAGTACTTTTAATTTTTTTATTGAAGCCTAAGGAAACTCAAAGAATTAAACCTTCTGAAACATCATTATGGTCTGAAAGTACACCATCATCATCAAATAGAAAAAACTTGTTGGGTATAGTAAAAAAGAAAACAAATTTAGTGAATACCAAAGTAAACTCAAAGTCCACAATTACTAGTACTGATAAAGAAAAAACAGAAACTGTGACAAGAGAAGAAGCAGATGCTTCTAAGGAGAAAAGTACAAATTTAAAAATAAACACATCTGAGAGTACGTATAATTCAACAGGGAACAATAATAATGGTCTGTCTTTATTGGGCGCATATTCTGGTAGTAGTGATAATGATAGTAATTAACGTAGTATTTAATACATTGTACATATAATTTAATTTTATAAATTTTATTATAAAATAAACTATACAAAATGTACAGAGAAAAAATATAAATAATCTCATCGAATACAATAGTGTAAATTAAAGTACATAAATGATTTTTTTAACTTCTTTTTAACATTCAAGGTATAAAATTGTTACTACTTAATTTGAACGTCTCTCTTTTAAAAAAAGCATTATAAACGATATAGTTCCGCTTACCAAAGATGTAATGGCTAGTAACACAAAATAATCTCTTTGATTGTGATCAAAGATGGGGATCATTTACGTTGACGTTGTTTAGAAAGTTTCCTTACAGGATGCCGAAGCCCTTACCCCTAAAACATAAAAAAATAAAATCAGAGAGATAAAGAGATTAGAAATCGGTCTGTTTCAAAGGCTAGGCACTCTGTAAGGAACTTTTGTATCAACGATATAACTTTGAAAACTCGGTAGCAGGGAGTACCTAGCCTATTAAATCAGACCTTATTAATACAACATACAAATTTATTTACAATATACTTTACTAATTGTTTTCACATCAAACTATGCTTAAAGGCTGTATACGGAAAGAAATTTTTACTTGATTATATCAATAGCCACTATAAATGTTATTTATAATCATTAAATAATATACTTATTGTAATAGTTTCAGAAAATTTAATTGAATTAAGTTCAATGCATTGTTTGCATCATCTGTCTGTATCGGTTTTGTGCAAGAAATAATTCAAGAGAATTATGTGTGTGAGATTTAATAATACCACAAACCCAAACCATTTATCCCTATATTGATGAGTCAAGTCCTCCATTGCAGAAAGGTATTGTGTGTGTTGAACATCAACAATGAGAAGCTATATATAGTAGTTTACAAGGTGACACCATGAGGTACAGTCCTATTTACCAAGGGCGACGGAACTCGACGATGAAGATGATGATACTGATAATATTCTCTCTGATAAGGATTTTGCGACTCCCTGCTACTATCGTCTATGTTATCGAACTCTCTACGTAGATTATACATCCTGGAGGTATATATCCTATTTCTATCTATCGAAGGTGAATCATAAAAATATTTATTGTTTTGGAAGTCGCGAATATTCATCGAATTTTGATCTATTTCCAGACTAGACGCGTTCGGTAACCAATTACGAGAAAATTCTATATTTTCGGTGGAATCGTTTTTGCTCAACCAAGGTTCGTTTTTCTCTGCGAATGTTTCTTGTCGACAACGTTCACAAATATAAGGTTGGTCCTCATCGGAGGATGTCTGTCGCTGTATATAGTCTCCGTAATTGTGTAACTGTCGGTGATGAATTTGCGAAGGACCGGTTGCAGATAAAAATTCCGATTCCCTACTAATCGAATCGTGCTGATTAAACGAAGGCAAGTTGAAGGAATCTTTCGAGAGAATTTGATCAGAATCGCTAATATAATCCTGCGATAATCTATCTTGTTCAGTTTCCATGTGAAACTTTATAGAAGATGACGATTGTTCCCTAACATACCGCTGTTCTTTGTTCCTTTGCAAAGTCAGCTCTAGTTGAGCAATGCGATTCTCCAAACGCGTGCGTTGAGCCTGGGCTCGATCTTGGTGATCCTCCATCAACTTCACCATCTTCTCCAAACGCATGATCTGCAGCTGTTTGTTCTCCAGCGTCGTATACAACTCTTGAATCGCCTCCGTTTTGGTGGCTATCTGTTCGTGAATCTGATTAGTTAGAAAACCATTGTCCAACTTCTTTGAACAGATCTATTCTTTTAATGATAAAATGTTTGTAATTATATGTTTAATTGAGTATAACAGTGTTTCTCAAAATTTATGTGTTCTATATTTCATGTTAGAATTGTCAAAGAATGTTAGGAAGTAATTTATAAATTATACAAATATTTTTTAATTATAATTTCTTAATTATAGAAGTTGTTCATTAAAAAATTGTCTAATTTATATCTGATATAATATATATATATATATATAATATATCTGATAATAACATAAAAAATTTCTAATTTATATATTCTTAATTTTATGTTAGAATCGTTAAAGGAAATTAGAAAGTATTCTATAATTTAGGAATTATAGAAAGTTTGTAGAAATTTTATTATTGAACATTTTTTTAATTACCTGTTCGAGATATTCGTTGTTCTCATTACTATTGGATAACTCTCCATTCTCTTGTTGTGCTTTTCCCTTCAAGATATCAAGCAATTCGTCTCTAACTTTCAGAAACTTGCTCTGCTCACGCATCACACGATCGCGCTGTTCCAACTCCAAATGCTTCTGACTTAATGCAGTCTCCAGCTCCTCTTTTTGCTGAATCACTTCTACCAAATTATTGCGCAGATCGGAAACCTGTTGTTGAAGCTCAATCGCATGAGCGCTTAACCCAGCTCTTCCACCCTCCATGGACTGTGAATGCAGCCGTGTTTGAATGTCTATCAATTGCTTTTCTAAGATCCCATTTTTTTCTTGGCTAAATTGTCCGATGAAAATGTAGAGAAAGTACATTATTCAAAGTGCTTTTGTACGAGACAATTTGAGGTAACTTTTGATGTTTTCAAAAGTAACAGTTGGACTGTGGATTTTTATACATTTTAATATTTCTGTGATCATAACTAAAGATGGAGCTTAAGTAGAAATTTGTGTAATTGATTAATCTGTATATTATAGAAATATTCTACATTGTAAGCATTCTAAATGCATTAAAAAATCTGCAGTCTGATAATAATTTTATTTTATTGTAGTCTAATCTTTTTTATATCATAGCGAATTTTACATCATAGCGAATTTTTTAGTGAATTTTTCGGGAAATCAGGTAATTTAGCATTATGATAATACAGTACACTAACGGTAGAACAACTTACGCGTTTTTTGCAATCTTTTTCAGTTCCGAGTACTGTATCATCAAGTTCTGGAGTTCGTTGGATTTGAATACCAATTGCGCAGCCAATTTCTCCCTCGAATCGTTGTCCTCCTCGCGACACTAGCTCACGAGAACAAACGAAAAAGAAATAATTAAAAATTATAATCTTCTAATTGATTAGAATAAAAAAGGATTTAACAAACGGAGAGATTAAAATTGAACAGCTCTTATGACTTATATGAGGACATGTCCCGAAAGTAGTGCAAACTAACGGCCGCTTGATGCATTACTGCGATGATTTCTTCTTTCTCCTCCTGCAGCTTCGAGTTCATCTGCCTCTCCGCTTCCAGTTCGTTCTTGGTTGCCTGCAACTCGTTGAACAGGCGTACTTCGTTCTCTGTATGACTACCCTCTGGTAAGTAAAACGAAACTTGCACGTTAAACCTTCGTTTTAACGTAATAGATTGCACTTTTTCTTTCAATGCAACTAAGATTACCTGTAATAGTGAAGTCTTTGTTCTTTTCCGCAAGCTCACACAACTGTTTGCTCTTGTCTTCGAGATTCTTGTACCGCTCCTCTAACTCCATAAACGCGTCTTCTGCGTGTTGCCTATTTCAAACATCATATCATTTTATATTCCTAAATCCAAAGGAAATTAATTTTCGTAATTAAAAGAATTCTGTTCATACTTCTTCTCGTGTTCAGCTCTAAGATCGGTGGTAACTGCTTTCAGTCTTTCAGACAGCTCCTTGATAGTGTTCATCGCTTCATTTTCCTTGCTATTCATCTTCTCTTTAAGCTCCACCAACCTAAAGCGAATCAAGTCAAGGAACCAAGTAAAAGAGGAACTTTAAAAAAACGGAAAAGAAAAAGAAAGCAACCGTGCTTCAAAGCTGTCCCTCTGCTTTTCCACTTTTGCCACGAGATCCTCGTTGTTTTTCATCGACTTTTGCATATCCTTCAATCTAATATCTATCGCCAGATCCTTTTGCTTCATTTGACCCTCCATGGTTTTCATGTTACCCTGCAGCTGCTGAATTTTCTCCTTGTCATTCATCACTTGCGTTTCCATCTCTCTGATTTTCGTACGCGCCTTTTGCAGCAACGACTCCGTTTGTCGAAGACGTTCTTTGCTCTGATTGTTTTTCTCTTTTTCCGTCTGTAACTCCTCCATCGTGGCGTTCAATTGCGTTTGTAACTTTTTCTGAGCCTCCGCCGCGTTCAACTCTTTTATCTTCGCTCTGGAATGCTCGTACTCGTCAATCAGATGCTTCACGTTCCTCGTTAACTCGGCGATCGACTTCTCCTCGATCTCTTGCATCTCGTCTATACGCGATCGAAGCGCGTCGTTCTCTCTTTGGTGAACCTCGAGCTTCATGATTACCTCCGAGTTCGCGTGATCCGGCTCGTTCACTTCCGAACTGGCTTCAATTAGGTGCGTGGTAACGAAAGCCACGAAATTCGACTGTTTTTCCAATAGTTCTTGACAGAAGTCGCGCAACTTCTTCGGGATCTCCCGCAGCCTATCCTCCAGAGTTTCGAGCAGCTCTTTCCCAACGGACAGTTTCTCCATGTGAACGTTCGCTGCCTCGTTATAGCTCGGCTCGGCCGGGGGAAAGTGTTTAGATCCAACTTCGAACTTCAGAGTTTCCACTTTGCCTGGATCTCTCGCACCGTTGGTAATTAACTTGTCGCGAAGCTGCGACATCTCGTTGTAGAGATCTTGCGCGGCTTTCTAAGGATATTTCGAATTTAAATTGACGTTGGTCGTTTGGAAGATTACGTTGCTCGGATTGTACAACAGAAAAAACAATGGAAAAAATATTTGTTGATATTGACAAAGAGTACTTGAAAAATATACCAATTTTAAAAATAAATAAGATATAGTTTCTGGGAACACACGTACACTTTCTTTTTGAGAGTTTTCCAAAAAGAAAATATAATAAAAAATTTAGTTCTAGGTGAAAAGAGAAATGCACAGTCTCCGTGCGCGAAGATATAAAATGTAATAATTGAAAAGAATAATGTACAAAATTATATCAAATTCCAATTCAATCGATAACATTTTGCTCGCATAACCAAGTTTAAGTAATTTTTACGAAAATCGAAGAATCGTGAAAAATAATCACATACCTGTTTGTCCGTCAGTTCCTTCTTCAGTAGTAAATAACGTTTCTTTTTCATTGCATATTGATTTTCGGGTCTCAGCGTTGATCCGGCAGGCAAAGTGGAGGAGAGCCTCTTCGACGAAATTGGGCTGACTGATGATTTTGCTAGCGTACGTCGAGCGGAATTGCTCTGCGATTTATTACTAATGGAAGTATCTTCCGTGGTATTACTTGCGGAATCTCCCTGAAATTGCGTTTATATTTTTCACCGAATTTTTCATATCTCGATTGTTTTGAATATGTCTTTAATCTACAAATTCTTGACGTTATTAAATATTCGATCATTAAATAAAATTGCTTTAACTCACTGAGGGCCAGGCAAAAATATTCGTAGAATTGCGATAAATACAAACCTGAGTCGAACTACGTCCTGACTGACCATATAGAAGTTTTCTTTGATATGCAGACTTGGTCCCTGAACTTGACATCGCACTTTTCTCTGTAACGCTGACGGATTCTTTGTTCTCTAAAATTTTTCAACAAACATTCCACATTCTTTAATTACAACTTACAATTACAATTATCAATAATAATATTAATTAATCGATTTATTTTTTTTTTGTTTAAGAAAAAAGAAGAAGCTGGATTTTTTCATCATATAGTAAATTGTAGTAAATCTTATTAATTACGAACTTTACATGAGTCATTTAAATGAACTAAAATAAATCAAACGTAATTAATCATTTATCTCCAGCTGCAATTTAATATTAATTTAGTTGTAACTTCTCGTTCATAAACGTTAATCCCTTCATTTTTCTCTAACCCATCCGCAAATTTCTCAATCAGTTTCTAAAAATCTTCTCTAAACTTTCCAGTTACGCTGATGAAACGAAACGAAATTGAAAATTCCGAGATCGAGGTTGAACGAAATGAAACTAAACATTTCAGAAACAGTATTGGTGAAATTAAGCGAAACTAGAAGTTCCACGAGTGAAGATCAGTGAAATTAAAAATTCCAGAAGCAGCTGATTAAAACTGATCCAGCTGCTTCTTCGGAGATAAATGTATAAGTAGAAGTTCAGAACAGCTCGTCCGTAGAAATTCATATTAACAAGTTTAACGAGTTCCTAGGGTTAAGAAAGGATGGGATTGCGTGGAGAGACCTGACGGTTGGCGAGGCGCGGTCAATTGACTCATTATCGTGGTGGATGATTCGGCGTCGGGCGGACACGGTGCACGGGGTCCGGGTTTCGACGTCTGCGACACGTGGACGAATTTGCGTTCTCGGTGATGCGGTCGGGTTTCGATTTCATGTTCCTGCCGGTCGGAAGGCAGCGATGTCGCACGACCGTCCAACTCGTTCAAGACAGTCGACGACTTCGCGACATTGAACGCCGCCACCGTACGCTTCCCTCTGGCAAGCGGATCGCGCGATTCACCGATAATTCTCGCGGTTTAGACCATCGTCGTGCATAATCGACACGTGGCACGCCGGACAGTTTCGGTTGTCAGGTTACGTTTCCAACCCCGGGGCTCTTATCGGGATGTACCGCACGATGATTTTCAACCCCCGAATTCCGTCCGAAACGTCAAAATGAAAGGGAAGAACAACAACGAATTGCCTCGATGATGGGCAATTGTCAAGTGATATTTTGGTAGATTCAGAGGGGATCTCATTTTGAGGTTGAATTTAGGGAGTTGTGTTGTAATTAGTTTTTGAGGTGAAAATATATTCTAGGTTCTATAAGGTTCAGTTAAATTCCGTGTCGTATATGTTTATATTTATTCTGATGTATTTCATGAGAACTATGTAGAACTATGAACACAAGAAAAATATAGTATAGATATTATTTGAAAGTATGATAGACTTTGATTATTTAAATAAAAATATAATATATTTGTATCGTCGGTTTTTGTATTATAATTTAGTCGAGTAAATTCTCATTGAATTAAAAGTTCATGCTGTTTATGATGTATTTTATTGACGTATTTTATGATGTCACTTTTGAAATAGAAATAACTGATTGGTTGAAATGATCCATTTTTTACTTGTATTTTAAATAAGCAATTTGATCGTAGCACGCAGCATTTGAGAATAAAAGATTTGAGGCAAGTGACGATATTTCTAGAAAGTCTGGAGCTAAAAAACAGTCCAATAAAGACCGACCTTGCACCCGGTTAAACTCTCTCGCCTGTTCTGCTGTAAGAATATTATTTGATAATTATTATGGCCCATATTTTATTTTTGGACGCGTGGCCAATTAACTACAGTCCGGCCTTCAATGATTCAAACTACGAAATTCAATAGAAGATTGAAATCATTTTGTTAAACATTAAATTCGAAGCGACCAAATAAACATAGTAGTTTGGTATAAATATATTTAATTAATATTTGCAATCACTTACCGCGGCTGTTTATAATAATAATTTAATTCACGAATAATTGTAACTTTCTCGCTATATACGAAGTAAAATAAACATTAATTTGTAATTTCGACGTTTCCGAAATTGCTTTGCATATATTCCTAGCAATATAATAATATAACTTTAGCCCGGAATAATTGTGCACACATATAATTAATAAATTTCTGTAATTAAATTCCTATTAAATCCCTATAGCAAATTAATGAGTATTTACTAACGAATAATATTTAACAAATTATACTGTTAACAAATAAATTTTACTTTCTTTAATATTCCAATTACGTATCGTGTAAGTAAAAAACCATGATTTATTAATGTTTAATTTTAAAATCGTATCATTTCGCTCTTTTGATGTTTTCGAACATTTCATTTCAAAATTCATTTTGTAACGAAATTAACTTCAACTTAACGAGGAATTTTCAGGAAAAATCCAGTCTTCTCTGTCAATCCAAATGAAAATAGAAAGAATGCATAAGTAGCCGCGTTGGAATAATAGGAATACATATAGAGCGCGCTATGTCTGACCCTAGCGGGAGAATCTACTTTGAAACGCACTGCGCATCCAATCTGCGCAAGTGGTGGGTTGTTAGCGCGCCTCGAGAAACGGATTCAGTTGACCGAAGACTCGCGAACGTGATGGTTGTTTTGAATGTTTATCTCGATTGTGTTTAATACACGTGACATGAAGCACAAAAACTAACCGTTTTAAGTTTACTATACGTGTCCACTACGCTCATACACGAATCATTCCAGTTATCATTATGGTGAGTACTGCATTTCTTTATCTTTAGCGGTAAAGTTTAAAATTTTAAAACAACTGCGCATAATGTACAAAATATTGGTGGTGGCACCATTGCAGACTATAACAATTTAAGGTTAAGTTTAGAATTAGGTTTTAGAAATAAATTTGATTTTGAAATTTTTAATTTAATCTTGCTTGATTACAAATATTTATAATGGGGAATATAAAATTCAAAACAAAATTAAATATCACTAGTTTTATTTTACTTTAATTAAACATAATATATTAACATGTAGGTATTATAAGCAGGTATTATAAGACTATAGCAATTCATGTTAGACCGCTCAAACAGTATTTAGTAAAAGAGGTTAGGAATAAAATTAAATAAAACGTAGTTTTTAAATGTAATACTGTGTGATAGAACGAAGAGTTTCATTCTTCACTTTATTCTATTGTCATATACATGATTTGAATTCAAACACATGTGTGATGATCTTCATTTGGTCAACTTCATTCCTTAAACATGCATATCTTTCTAATTTAAACACGATAAAATCAATGGAAAATGTTATAAGAGTTTCAAGTTTTAATATTAATCTGAAAATTTACGTTAATAACAAATTAGTTATAAATATTCTATTTTTTAAATAAATGTTCAGAAGTATTTATCAAATACTTATTTCTCGAATAATAAACAAGAATAATAAATTGTTCACATCCACCTTCAAAGCGTTTGCGAAATCAGCTTTGATGGAATCATTCACGCGCAAAGACTATGCAAATATCGATTCGTTATATACAATTTTACACGATTTACCGAGTTTGTATTGCAAAATGTCATAAGTACAGCAAGCATAGTAATGATCTCAGAAATGACATCAGATATCTTTTTTATTTTAAGATACACTCTCTCTAACTAATTATACAAGCAACGTGATATTTACAAATATGATCAATATTTGAATAAACATATCGACAATCTCTCTTATTCTCTAGTATCTCGTTGTTTTCTTTAAGTATTGCTTCGTGTCGAGAATCAAAATTGAAAGTAAATATCAAGAAATCAAAATGAATATCACCGTGACGCACGCGGAATGAATTTTTGCGAAAAATAGTTTTTTATTGCATTTGTGAGAATTGTACGACAAGAGGTGTATTTCAATTTTTCCGAAACGAAATATTTGCTTTCAGAGTACAGAACTATAGAATATTGAAATTGTTGATTGATCACGATGGTACGAGTAGGAACAATTGTGCGAGAATTTTTATACGATACTGTTATAGAGAAATAGATGGATGGTTCTGCATAAAAATGAAAAAAAAAACACGATACATGATTGACGAAGAATATTAATTATCGCAGTAGCACTATTAAAATATTATTATGTAATAACATAATATAATAAAAGATTGTAACATATGAAATACTTATTTTCAAAGTAATAAAATGATAAATTGTTTTCAATAAAATAATTCTCTATTAAAGAAGCAACGTCAATAGTATAATAGAAAAATCAAAACAACCAGAGTTTAATGCAAGTTCTATGATGAAAAATGTAGAAGTTCGAGTGATAAGAATGGAATAAAGATTAATTTAAAAGAACGAGTAAATATTTTTAAAAAGGGAAAGAAAAAAGATTGAAGAAAATTGAAGAAGTTACAAAATATTTTTAAAGAAATATCGCCATGACGACATCGTTGTCAACGGTGGGAATCTTCTTCAAACTTTAAAAGCCGCGTCGCAAATGATAGAGCTGCTCTTCCTCTTCAACCATTTGATCGCGTTCATCAATCATTTTCGTGGAAAGTTGTGCCCCTTCATATTTTGTTGATCTCCTTCGAAAAAGTTGCGAAAGATGGGACATCGTCTTCCGTTTGTACGAGATCTTGTTGCGTCTTAGATTTTCGCGATATTATATATCGACATATCTATAGAAAAATAGAATACCTTCAACTGCATCGAAAAAACGAAATTAAAAGTTTATAGAAAATTATTTTAATCGATAGTTTTTAATAGATTGAAAAACATTTTTAGATTGTTAGTATGTTGGTATTTCATATTACGTTTGACATTTCATTTTATCGAAATTTTTACATTTCCTCTTTCTACACATCGAAATTTCAGTTTTATTTTTAAAGTTTGCAAAGGGGAATGTTGTACATAAATAATAGAAATACTTACAAATTATTTAATTTACAACAAATATTTTATTTCATTATTATTCATATTAATACGTCTATATCATTTACAACACTTAGAAAACTTTGTAAATAATTTATATACTGTCGTAAATAATAATAAAGTAAAATATTTATATTATAAATAAAATACATATCGTGTTTCTGTTATTCTGTATATACGTACAGTACTTCTTTTTACAATCAAACGTCAAAGATTGAGGTTTACCTTATAATTATATTTTACAAAACAAACGAAACTAGAAGCAGCAGAAATAAAATTACGCGGAAGAAAAAGGAAGGAAAAACGTACATTTAAATACGTTTAGTCAATTGAAAACAATTTCTTTCTTAATTTCTGCATTCAATGTTTATCAATGGACGTTTAATCGAACACCACGGTTTATCGAACACGCAAGTTTTTGACGTTCGATTGCGCATTCATTCCCTAAATCCGCGCGTTCGATCGCACGACGCTTCAAGAAAAGCAAACGCAATCAGACCTTTATTCGACCTGACTCGAATATCCGTTTCCGCTTGAAAAAGTTCCGTTTCCAGCGATAGGCGTATAAATGCGCGAATGCTTGGCTATATCGTTGCACAATTTATCGGATCTAATGCAACGATATACTAATAATCGGAACAAATCGATGTAACTCACAGTTCGTAACAAGAGTAGTTAGATACAGAAACAGCAAATTATTTGGTCGAATAAACAGCTTATTTGATCGAAACATTAAAGGCTATTCCGTGGAATGAAAACAACTGTCTTTAAAAATGTGAAGACAAAACGAAATGAAAATAAGGGAAAATAATATAAATATTATTATAAATTTGTTTGTTGCGAGAGAAGAAAGCACGAGAATGCTAATTATATCACTCAGTTTTGAAATTAAATTTATTTGATTGAATTTTATTATGACTCTATATGAAAAACAATGTAAAATATAAAGTAAAATCAAATAGACAAAAATAGTTACCTAATATAAATTATTATAGTCATCTACCCAACAATATTATTCAAGAGTTAGAGTATTAAAGAAAGAAGCATAAGAATGCAAAGAAAATTAAAAAGAATTGCAACAATAAAATTGGGAAAAATGAAGATTCTACAAAATTTCAGTAATAAAAATATACAAGATAAGGCAACAAAAATTATGATTGTAAATGCTCAGAATTGAGAGAATACTTTTTCGAATAGGATTTGTATAATAGGGACCATTGTGTGTGAATTACTCACCAGGTGTGACATCTCTATTTTTCTTCACGGCGTAGTATATTTCCATGTTTGTTCATTAGCAGCAGCTCTGGAAACGAATGTACCGAAACACAAAGGGAATACAAAGAACCACATAACTGTTCTTAGCAAATAATTTTACTGGAAAAATTGTGCACTTTGAAAATATTCACTATATTAGTAGGCTCTATAGCTTCAGATATGAAGGTCTTCATATTTAGATTAGAAACTTAATATTTCTATGAAAATTACCATTGAGAGGTCAAAAAATTCTTCTTTCCCAATTTATTCTCATCGACAGACAAATTGTCACGATTATTATAACAATTCTTGCAAATAAATTTGAAAATATTCACTTATGCCGATTTTATGGTTTATTCTTAATGTTTAGATAAGATGTTAGATAACATTTGTCCGAAATTTAGTGACAATATTTCTACGAAATTTGGAAACGTTCACGATTTAGTTAAATTCACATTAACCACATTTCTATGGAATTTGGAAATATTCATGAGATGATCGAATTAATCGAATGCTCTTACGATTTTGTAACTTTATATACGAGTGTTTATTCGTAGTGTTCAACTTAGAAATGTTCTGAAACTTAATAGCGATATTTCTACGAAAATTACCATTCGAGGTGAAAATCCTCCTCCCTCAAGTTATTGACATTCGAATGACGTACTGGCGACCTTCGCAATCTGTCTCTCGCAGTTCCACTCTACCCGACGCAATCCTCCTTGCTTTCTCCTCTCCCATTCTTTCTTTTTATTCCACTTTAATCACACTTTCAACTTGTTTCCGCGCCTACCGTCGTATAATGGGGGTAATTTACGTTCCACTCTCGATTCTGGCGAAAAAATTGAATACCGCCTACAGAACTAAGGTTAGGCGCCGCGATGCTCGAGAGAATGTTCTTCTCGAGCATCCTTATCTTTCTAAATTTAACCTTTTGATGTCTGAATTATCAATTAATATGTAGTGTTTCTCGTTTTATATTAATTTATACGAGAGCTAACTCTTTTTTCTATTTCGAGAAAAAATTGTAGGAACGTTGTAGATTACAAACAGATTTTGCGTAACATGATTTTTACCCGTATGAAAAGAAAGATCAGGAGAATCGTCGACACGTGTTTTATGTTTTTCCGAACGAAAAGTAAACAAAGGTTATAAAATTAAATAAAATTTTATTAATTTTTATAATAAACAGTCTCTGAATGTCAATGTATCGTAAAACTATCGATATTCTTCTCAATCTTCTTAGATAGACATCAATTATTACAATTATTATTATTACAATTATTATAATTATTATAATTTGTTAGATATCGTCAAATATGAAACATTGAAATGTTATACTCAAATTGGAATCCGTAAAGAATTCAATTGTAAAATTCCATGAGAATCTTAAATCGAAAAACCATAATTCGTACCGCCACGAACGTGACTCGATATTGAAAAGATAACACTCTAATAATCGTTCTCAGACACCTCGTTGCCATAACTTTTGTTACGATTCGGGGAATAAGGATGCATTGTGCAAACCTATTAAACGAACCGCGAGTGTTTCGAGTCGTTCAATAAAAATGAAAACAACAAACATCGAACACGCCGATTGAATCGAGCTACGTGAACAGAGTTGCGTAAACTCTTGAACAATGACGCGACGTGTAGGAAAATCATGGCCGTGGCTTAATACAAGGTATTGTTTGAATTCCTGTACCCGATGCTCTGCGGTCGAGGATGCACCGTGAATGGCAGAATGCCAAGTCGAGTCAAATACCCTGCCCTATATGTATCGTCTTCGGCCAATATATTTAGGCATGCTGAATTTATGGCTAGTCGGCTTTTTTGTTATTCTCCCCATTACTGCTCTGCAATTGAACGATTGAGTAATCGAAAGCCTGTCGAAGGATTTAGGAAGCAAGGAGTATCGAAAGTAAAGAGATCTTTTGAAAAAATAAAAGAAAAAAAAAGAAGAAATGATAAAACGATAGAAAGGTAATATGGAGCAACTACTCTTAAAAGTCTAAAAGTCTTAGAGCACTTCTTAGAGCTATTTTTGATGTATCGATATTTAACATTCAGATGATAAAATTTTTAATTTGTGAACTTAATTATTTTCATTATAAATTATTAATTTATCAACTTTGTTACTAATTTATTATTTCTAAATTTGTACATTTGACTCTGTTATTAATTTATGAACACTTTGCAGATCGGTTATTGTATATTTAATTTTTCTAATTTTAGTAGTACTTGTTAAAACTTTTGAGTGGAAAAATATAGTAAAACCTTGTTAAGACTTTCGAGTGGAAATGTAGGCAAAGGATGAAGATGAAGACTAAAGTAACAATCGGCACACAATACGTGGTATACACAGAAGCAAAAGGACAGAGGTTTTAAAATTACAATAACTAACCGAATGAACAATATAAAATATCAGAAAATAAAACATAAAACAATTAATTCTCTCTGTTATATTTATTCATAATGCCATAATATAAATTTAAATTTATGAAAATAAACACGTGCAAACAACAACGTATATAATGGATATAATGGATTCGTAATGGAGCATAAAGCAGCTCACTAAGAAGAAAATGGTCCGATGCATTTTCAGTATATATCTTTGCGATGTATTAACGCAATAAAAAGAAAATCGTGATGCTGCATTCTAATAGCACGTGCGTTCGATGTCTTGGCGAATATTGATATTTCTTTCACTTAACTCCGTCATCTCCATTTCCTTATACCTTACTTTCTATTTACTGTCATTTTAAAAGGCTGAAAGGTTTATGAACCTCGATAAAAATGTATAATAAGAACTTAGTGCATTTTATCGCGTAAAAAATTGTATCACTCTATTGGCTGTCAGTTTTAATGTATAAATGGACTGTAAACATTGCATTACTGTTTTTTTCCACGCTTAATCTCTTAAATTGTATTGTAAAAACTTAAATTTGACTACTTTTATTGACTTAATTTTTTAATTCCATAACTATGCGCGTATCTGTAGATTCATATTTTGCAAAGATTCAATATAAGAATGCAAAGATTTATTATAAACATTATACTAATATAATACAACTAAATATTATGTTCCATTTTCGATATTTTATATTATTTGTATATTATATATTTATATATTGTATTTATATTATTTATATATTTTATATATTGTATTCTGTGTATTTTTGCATTCTCAGATTTCACGTAAAGAATAGAATAATCTCCGCACAGTATTGCATTTGTCGAACAACGTTAAAGATCTACCTTGATCTTCCAACCATTGGATGCTTGAAATAGTATTAATTGAAACAGTACAGCCGACGTTAAACGCGAATATGCCTGTAAAATCGACATGTGAAAGTAAACAATTACTTCTCAACACCACGTAGGAAATGGTCTCTATAAAAATTTTTTTAAGTTTCATTTTAAACTGCCGACATTATGCCGCGCGACGCCACGCACTAACTGAAAGAAAAAGAATAAAAGGGAAAGGAAATTTTTCGCTCTCACGCGCTCTGTAGCTTTGCCAAGATGAGTCAGCCAGTGGCTAATGTACGTGTATAAGCATGCACGAAGTAGTATGGACACACGTTTTCTCGCACGTGTCGAGGTCTGGCCGGCGGTTCACGTGCCTCGCCCGCGGAATATTCGTATTCTAATTTAATAGAAGCCGGCATCCGGCAAAGTGACATTTCGTGTTGCGGACATTTTCGTTCTGTCAGATCCGCCGAATTTTGCATTGTTGCACAATGCGAGGTCGTTACGTAATTAACGAGACGCAACGTGCCGGCAAACTGGAAATCCCGTCGTCGTCGTCGTCGTCGTCGTCGTCGTCGCGACGGCTTTTATCACGCGATTACGCGAACGTTGAATAATCGATTTGGTTAATTGTCGTCGTTGCGCTGAGATAATAAATCTTTGTTAAGCAACGTAACTTCGTACATTGTTTCGTGATTATTTTTCTGCTCGTGTTTCACCTGGTTCGTTGATGAATCTTGCGAAACGAAATTGTCCATCTTCAACACGTGTTCTATGTTTCCTCGCTTTCATTTCATCGACGAGTTTCTGATTTAAATAACTGTTATATAAGTGATTGAAATATTTATTAATTTAGTTACCGGTATCGTTTGTTATTTTTATGCATTTAATGAAATTTGAACGTGAATTTATACTACACGTTAATATATCTGCTTCTACCTTTATTCAAATTTCTGCTTTTATTCAAATAATAAATCTTTAACTCGATAATCGTTACAATAATTGAATCGTTTGTTAATAAATTGCGAAATTTTATATATTTATGTGAAATATGCAAAAATCTATATATGATAACATATATAAATACGCAAATTATAATAACTATGCAAAAATATATCGAATACACTCATATTATATTACACAGATAAAATAATTTTCTACAAAGGCTACATTTATTTAATTACATTTACAGAAACATTAAATTACATAAATACTCTAGTTATTAACCAATTCATATTTTATACGAAAATTTTCGTAGATAGCGATACATATTTTATATCTCTACAAGTGGAAGTTTCACACAATTTCCTGCAAAAATATCAATTCAAGGTAGTTTATTCAATTGCCTCGTTCTTGCTCGAAAGTTTGGAATTTGCAAAACGTGACATCGGCGAGAAGAGCGAGATCGTAGTTCCCAAGTCGTTCCATTTCCATTTCGAACCAAGTCCCTCAACACGGTGGCGGGAAAAATTCGTAATAAACGGGGCACGGCTGGAGATGACGTTCCGATTAAAACTTTCTTTCCCGTGCCTGTTGTCCCGATTAATCGGCCGTGATCGCCGGTTGAAAACTGTCCTAAAACCGGCGCGGTAAATAAGAATGATACGTCACCGGGTGGCGGGATTAGGATCGGAAACCGATTGACCCAATTTGTCCAGCGACACCCACGCACGGACAGATGGTGGCACGCGGCGAGTTTTCATTTCACGCGAATCGTTTCTTTCCTCTGTCCGGCGGCCATCTTGGGGGGTGGAAAAAGCCGAGAAATTCCACACATTCGCCGCTCCATCGTATTTTCTGCTGGACCTCCGTCTGCGTGAGAAAACAATTCTCTCTCCCCCGATATTTTTTTCCGTTTTTCCTCGCGGAAGAGGAAATTCCTCTCGGAGCTATGTTCCCGCGGAGAGAAAATATAACACGGAAATTAATTTCAGTAATCTTGCGTTCGTGTACTCGTCGATTTTATGGTTTGAATTTATGTTTTCTTTGACAGGATACGGAGAGGGGGATGTTATGTACATTGAATCTCCAATATTTGGTTAAATTTAGCGCGCGTTTGAGAATGATATTTTCCCTATTCGTACGAATAGAAATATGCAGTTTGATCGTGAAAACATTCGTATTCTTTTTTGAAGATTTTGGAAATTAAACATATTTAACACTGTAATACGAGTAACTGACTGTAAGATCTAAAGATATGTAGAAATTGTAGGATATTTGATAAAAGGATATATTTCGTAGATATCACAAAAGTAAACAGCTAATTGTCCATTATTTATAATACACTTGTTGTATTAGTAAAATCATTTTTAATACTTATACAAGTAGAATCATTTGTAATACTTGTAAGATAGTTATTCACGCTAATTAATAAATATCTTGCAACTTCTACATATATTTGCGAATTGATTTCAAATCTCTCGTTACAATGTTAAAGAACTTTTATTGTTTTATATAACAATATATATTATTATTTTATAACAATAATATATTATATAATATTCTAATATATATAATATATAATATGACATTCTATTCTAATATTATATAATATTCTACACAAAAGTTTTCCCCACGAAAAGCGTTCGAATACTTTCGCGAGTCACCGTGTATTCTCACAGTAACAGTATCGGAGAAACGAAATAAAATGTAGACAGAGATTTGTCTCACACTCTTGAGAAACATAAAAGATAAAGAGAAAGACGCGTAGAATGTTTTAGTTTTCTATGAACTGTCGAATGATTTCGCTTAACCCGTTAGGTTGCGTGCTTTATTCAATGGACCGATAACTCGATTTGCTCTTATGTAATTTCCGAGGCTCGCGGTATCATTGACGTTTGCCTTGACGGAGATCTTGGCCGTGATGGTTGCAACGAATCCGTTTACGTGGCCGAGAAACAACATTGAGTGAATTATAACAGACGATGAATCACGAGCTATAATAGAAGCGCGAAATGCATTACGAGATACATATTTATATTATATGTTATTATTAAAAATGTTATATCTTTTTCTTTTGATCAGAGAAAGGCGTAAAATAACGATTTTCCTGTCACTTGGAGAAAATTATAATATTTGCATGATTATAATAAGTTTCTGATAATTAAAAATCTTGTTCGTTCAATTTCTTACGAATTGTATTTGTAACAAATTGAACTGTCATAAATTAAATTAAATTAAATTATCAAAAAATGTAATATAAATTAATACAAATTTGATATTACACTGAATCTTTTAATATTACATTTAAATTGATATCAATTTAAATATACCATCGTTATATATTATCATATATTTCTATATGAATTTGCAATTTAATAATTTATTTTATTTCATTACATATCAAACCGATACGATTTGCAAGAAATTAAAGGGACAGGTATAAAATTTTCATTTGTCGACAGTTGGTGAGAATTCGTAGCCTATAAATTAAATGGCAGTTTAGACGTTGACGAAAATTATAAACAGAGTGATTCAGAAGTTTGCGGCTTAAATGAGGGGCTTGCTATGTTTCTCAAACGCAGCGTAAGGCATAACAGCTGTCGTTTGTAATTGTCAGGGTAAGTTCGCAGTTTAACAACAGCCTTGTACTTTCTTTTTACAGGGGATAAAAAGCTTCAGAGACGTCCGTAGTTTTTTGTTGCTGTTGGCTGCAGTAACGAGCGCAAGTGCATCAAAATGTAGCAGGCTCATAGACGGCACGACCGTGCCGCGTTCTAACGCCGATGGAAAATACCACCTATTCGTCACTCTATTCAATCGAACGGAAATGGTGTTCTCCTACATGCCAAATACCAGATATACCGGTGAGTATTTCAAATAATGTCGTTTCTAAAGATTGACGAAAAAAATTATGTTTCCTGTGAACGCAATTTTCTATTTTAATTTTCGACGACGGGAACGTATGGATCTTTTTCACGTTTATAAAGAATTTTAAAATTTCACGTATTATAATATATATATATATATATGTTATGCTACGTACAATTTTAAAATATATATATATATATTTTATATTTTATATATATATATACACACACACACATATATAATCCTTTTACATCGTTTTCACGGTGCTCCCATTTTGTTTGAACTATATTCTCGAAAATGTGAATCCGTATAAAAACGAGAACCAATTGCAACTGCTTCGAACGTTTTAATTTGCCCCTACGTACGTAAAAATCGACGATCTACTAACCAGAGTTTCGTTATCTATGCATCCACGCGGAAGTTTCAACGAGCACGAGTCGTTTTGTTTTGCTCGCAAATATTCTCGTAAAAGCAATTAAACGATATAAATCTAGAGCGGGGGAAAAAAAGAATTCACTCACGCATGGTTTGAACGAAAACGCGAATTGACGCCGAAGTGATGAACTTTGTCCTGAAAAGTTGAGGGGGGGGGAGCGGGCTCGGATCAAGCCGCTGAAAGTTTTAATTCTCTTCGCGACTACTTCGAATAGTTGGATGGATTCGCAATCCGAGGAACCAGCTTGCAAATTACTTGTTTACTCGACGATTCTGACAGGGAAATTACCTTAGTGCGCGATCTTCTTAATTGTTATTAGGGTCGACGAAGAGAAAGGAGCTAAATTTCTTTATAATGCCTCTGAGTTTACTACTGATAGTCAAAGTGTTATTTAATTCAGACAAACGGTATAAGCGAACCAATAATGATGGAGAATTATCGATGTTTCAAACTGTTGTAACTTCGCGAAAAGAAATCGTAGAAAAATCCCACTCATCTTGAAATTTAAATAGCCCCAAGTCGTTTTTATATCATGTCGATGGGGAAATAAAGATACTTTCATTCTCGAAAATTGTCGAGATACAAACTTCTCCAAACACATTAGAAAGTTTGTTTGCACTGTGGTCCTCAAACTTGAAATTTCCTCTTTACGCCTTAAAATTTATTGTACAATATTTTTTCACTATTTTATTAAGAAATCCTAACATTTTCTCGTTCAAAGAAACGACGAAGACAAAATCTCACGTCCAATTATTTGGATTTTTTTAAATGAAGTTATAGCAGGTTAAAATATCAAAAAATTTTCATCATTAACTATGAAATGTATAAAGAAAAATTTTCTCTAGTGATAAAATTGAATTTCTGGCGAATTTTTCACGTTACACATAGGGTGCTTTCGCAACAGCGTACGAAAGAAAAGAGAAAGAACTGAAAGGCGAATAAATTTGCTCAACCCTCGAATAATTAATGACAGCGGAACTCCAGAACGAACGACACTTTTCAACTTTTAATAACCTTAATATATCACCGTAGCTAATTCCATCCAAAAAACAACACACGTTTTATTCCCGTTGATGATAAATAACGCGATTTCGGTGCATTTAACGCGAGCTTTTAGTCAAACGGTGATATAGATAAAAATTTGCCATTTTACCTGTTGTTTGCCTCTGTCATTTTATCACAGATGAGTGATAATGTATTTAAAAAATAAATTCCTTCATTCAATTATTTGAAACGTATTCGCTGCTAAAATTATTTCCGTTCTATCGTCGCATGCTTTATTCCAAATTACATATAACTATCGCCTCTATTTGTATCATTCATTTTATTATTTTCACGTTCGTTTGATCATTTTCGTTTACCAATTTGAAGTTATCATTTTATTTTGTTACTCGTCAATAATTTGTTTCTCGAATAACACATGGAAATTTACCATTTTCATTTTTACTTGAAACGATCGTTCGCCCCCTTTTGCTCGTCATTCTTCACTCCGAAACAAGAAAAAGTGTCCAATTCTGATTTAACGCTCTCACGGTAGTCTCGTTCATCCGCGAGCTATCAATCGTCACACTCTCGCCATTCGATATATCTCGAAGAAGAGCGCCGTTCAACGTCTGAATAGACCGCGCCGAGAAGAAAGAGAAGAAATTTCTCTCGAGCTACTTCTTTCGACCATAATGACGGCAATTATCGAAAAAACCCGAGGAACTTAGGACGTATCATCGCACTGCGCGCGATATTCGCCGGATTCAGGGCACACTGGCAATTCAACGCTCGTCGAAAAAGCGTTTCAAGAAGATAGAAAAAATGACCGTGTAATTTCTCGAAAAACGAGGGTGTTCCAGTTCTTTGACTCGACGTCAAAGTTTGCTCTCGTTCTCGTCAAAAAACAATTAATAAGATCTCAGTCGAGACTTTTGCGAATAGAGAAACAAATTGTCAACATCTGCGATCTCTGTTGATTCAGTGGTTGAAAGAAACATCTACTTAACAGCAGTTCTACTCTGTCGTTTGTTTTCATAAAAATGTAAATTCGTAAAAATCGCAATTCATAATAATTCACAATTTCGTCAGAATCATAAAGATATAACGTAACGTGTAAAAATTCGAAATTTGTATAAAATTTGTGCAAATTTTGATTAAAATTAAACTGCCAATAGCAATGTATATATGCCCTTGTATTTCTCCATCGTAAATGAAACGAGTATCTATTGTTCGTTTAATGAAAATAAAAATTCCACGAAAAAGATAGATCAGCGATCCGTAATTATTAACTCGAGTGTGTTGCCTTGCTCGAGAAATAGAATCCCACGTTATTCCATACTCCGAAGTCTCCACATCGATATCCACAAACTCAGCAAACTCGTCTTCCCTCAACAAACTCGTCCTAGCGGTCTCTCTTCTCCCATAAACTAAACTTCACCCCATACTCCGGCGCTTCGCCCCTCTCTGCTCTCACCACCACTCTCTGTCCACTCGCATTCGTGTTCCATTCCAATCTTTCACCGATTCGCAATTATGTCACTCGCAATTACATCCAACGACCGATAGCTCCCTGTCTCTGTCCTTCGCTGAAAAAATGATCGGCCAAAAATGAATTCCACCCCGGCGAAAAAATGAAACACACCGACACGTTCCATTCTTCATTCACAGAGAGCGGCCATGTCCGCGGAAGGGGTTTCCCCGTCAATTACGTACGATCGATCGCGAACCGTGCTCGCGTGCCTCCTCCGCGATTAATCGCCCGTCACCGAAGCGTGTTTAGGCCCAATCTCAGCCTACGATGACGCCCTCCCTCTCTTGACAGGATATTTTATACGGTGGAATTAATAGAACAGTGAACAGAAATAGAAAATTGGGGATTTTTTTCGTGATTTGAACGATGTTCAATGAAGCTTCTTCTTCTACGCGTACTATATTTTGTATTTGCCGGAGTTAACAGAGTTGCTGTAATAAAAAGTTGGAAATTTCCTGTGGAAATTTGATCGACTCGCAGTGGTGTGTTTTTAGGGATTTTTTTTTTTTTTTTTGATAAAGTTCCACATCTTTTAGTATCCTTATTTAGCAGTGTTTACGACGATATTCTACTCTCTTATTTTATTTGACAGAACTATATGGTCGATCAGGTTATCAATAAACATTATACTATTATGATACTGGAATATAGTATTTCGATCAAAGAAAAGAAATCTCCATAATTTTTGACACAAATGATCATAAATATACCATGTTTGACGAATATCAATGTTTCATCAATTTAATTCAATTAATTTAATAACTTATTATTATATCAGTATTATACAAATAATAAAATCAATGCGTTAAATATTTTATGAGAATTTGGTACATATAACACGTATTTCTGGAAATTTAATCAATTTCCGGCAAATTTCTCGTATGATTCACGCCGGTCACATTTAACAGTAATTGATTATATTTATTTCGAACAATTGACAATTGTCGTTAAAATTTTTTGTCTTGTGTCGTTTGCGCGTTTGCGCGATTCGGCAGTTATATTTCTAATAGCGCGACCGCACGCACTCGTGTGCATTGCATCATTAAAAATATTAACCCGTTGAATTGCATAGCGTTATCGCGACGGCATCATACCGCTCGTCTGCATTCGTCGTGCCTTATATTTCTAATAGCGAGATGGCACGCTCGCGTACATCTAACTGAAACACGTATAAAACTTTTGTCAAAAAAAAAAAAAAATGAAAAATTTAAAAAAATACTGTACAGTACCTAGTACATATTTGTACAAACAAACAACAAATTTGTGTATAAATTTTTCTCTTCAAACGATTCTTCTCTTGAAACACTGTTGATTTTCGATAAATTCTATAAATACATTCCCCGTTTCTGTATTCTGTAAGCATGTCTCCATGTCGTGATAGACCTCCATATTTAACAATAAATACCGTAAAACTAGGAAAAGAAGATTAAGATTAAAAAGTAAATATTTATTTATTTGAGAGATTCGAATAATTTAATTTCTTCGATTGGAATAATTTTGTTATTAGAACACTACGTGTTTGTACGAATCAACATTATTTAACAGTAAAAATGTATGTATATACATATAATAGTAATATACAATTATATTATTATAATACATACATACATATATATATATATAATACGTACGTACACACATGTAATAATATATATTATATATATTCATAAATTGCCATTACTACATACCATACATCTTTAAGCAGCGCTGTACGTGGTTGCTAAAACAATCTAAGACAATGTAATTTCATAAGAAGAGTGTACGAAATGAACGGAAGGGGTTGGATAATTAATCCCAACAGTAACAACAACATCAACAACGAGTTCAATAACGAAAGTGTCAAAATCCCACGGTGTAAACGAACGAAAATTCCGTATCACGGAATGATCAATAGCTGATGTTGACCGGCCTGATAGTTCTAGCGTTAATCCACTTTGTCCCGGGTATCGAGCGGAACGTTCAGATGCAATTATCGAAAACTAAACCGTCGGACGTGGACCGTAGACGACCCGCTGCTACTAACGCATGCAAATCCTACGAGTCGGTGAATTAATGCGTTACGTAATCGTTTGGCCACCAGCCAGGTGCCAAGCACACGCTCGCGGATGCAGTTGGACGAATGCACCGGGTGCAACTGGTGCACAGGTCGGAATCGCGAACGTTTCGACGCGCGAAAGCAAATAGGGGATCGGTCGTAATGGCGGAGAGATCGGAGACGAATCGTTTTCGACATGCGCCTCCTCAAATTTATCGGAGTGTTTTACCTCCGTTTGCGCAAACACGCCAGTCTCGCGATTGATAAATCGCAGTCGCAAGTGAATCGCGAAGATCGACGTCGGGAGCACCCATGTGAGAATCTCTGTGAATTTTCTTTCTTTTCGTTTTCTTTTTTTTTTTTCTCTTGGTAATCAGATGTGACGTGAACTTTTCTACCGTTTCTTTTGATACAAGTGAATTTTTGTGCGTGTATATATATACGAGATCTATGATGATTTTGTTGTAATTTATAACTGTATGTATAATAAAGTGTTTCAATGTTTGAAAATATACAAGATTTACTGTTCCTCGTGGTATACTATTCTTTATGTTATTTTATGATATTAAATGGTTCCGTGGAATTTGTGGTTTTCTTAATTGAAAGAGGTCTTTTATTTTTTTTATTCCCTCGAATGTTTTGGTTCAATATTTGTAAATTTGACAAATGATTTTTTAAAAATTTCGTAGCATGCGTCTTTCTTTTGGACTCTTTGAATATATTTGTAAACTTAGTAAACGGATCAATTTTTGGTTTTAATAGTGAAATTTCAATAATGGAGGATAATGTTTAATAAAATGTTTTAATGCTTGAAAATATTTTCATGTCCTTCATTTTGTCTCAGCATTCGAAAATACACGAAAATTGATTTACAATTTAATCACAGATTTAATGTTTTTTCTTCGGAACATTTTCGTTTGATGTTTGCGAGCTTGGCAGATGGATTAATTTTAGTTTGAATAGTGAAAGTTTGATGACAGAGGACGGCGTGGCTCTTAATGAAACATTTCTGTGAAGAATTCGAGCTTTCTCGGAAACGTGCTTGAAGTAATACTTCTCGGCATTATTGGCGATTTATAGTTCACAATTCTCTGACTCTGAATGCTCAATTTAGAACACTGTTCTCTGAAATTATCACGCTCTCACGTACACCACACCACTGTCCGAAAGTTCTTTGGCATTCCTAGAAATCAGATGCGTACCTCGCTTTAAACCGAGGTTACTCTACTTCTTTTCGTAACTGAATAAACATCTATTAGCAATATTTGATAAGAACATTGTTTCACGAGATATTTTCAAGAATACGATATAAAATTTTTTAGATTACGTTGGACCATCTTTGCGAAACACATCGCTGTTTGATTTTTCGATCTGTTTGAATAACCCGGAACAATTTAATAACTAATTGAATAATTTTTGGATAACGTTAGCAATGCAATTTTAAATTTTTTAATTTCTGTCAACTGAAATATTTCCAATCTTTTGTGCAACATTCATGCTTTCCAATAACGTGGATATTTTAAATCTATCAAAACATATGAACAACATGCTTGTTTTTTTCATTTGTCAAAAATTCTATCTGCAGAAAAAATATTTTGACAGAATTTCAACAAAATCTTTTTCTCACACAGCTGTCATAAACCATGCATTGTCGCCTTTTTCAGAGAAAAAAAAAATTTTTTTTTTTTTTTTGTTTCTTTTAATTGAAACGCTAGCGAAAACGCTTTAATAAATAAAATTCGCTTACTACCTTTTTTTGACGCTTCCGAATACCAGTTCTATTCCAATCGATCATTTCAATTCACAGTTTTATTCCGACAATCTAATAACTATTTTCCCTCTATTTTCGTGTTTCAAAATTGACACGCAAAATCATAAGAAATAACCATGTTACTAAAAAATTTGAAAATTACAGATTGAGCCTAGTTATATGTAGGAACCTACCATAGAATGTTAAAAAATTAATTAAACACAATGATCCTTTAATTCTGTGATCTTTATTTTGCAATTATCAATTTATATTGTACTAAACCATAATTTCATTATATTACTCATTATTAAATAAACCTTTAATAAACATTGTAAAACAAAAACAAGAAATGAAATATATATTTCTTTCCTTTTTTTAAATTGAAGTCGTCAAATTAAATTTACTCAGTTTTCAGATCACTGAAGCTTCTGCATAACTTGGTCCAATTAATTTCAATAACGTTAAAAATTTTATTTGCCAAACGAAAGGAAGAAACTTGCTTTTGTGGAATTTGATAACAAGAATTACGATTATTAAATTAGTAGATTTGATTGTTAATAAAAAAACAATTTTTTTGTCACGATTTTTATACAAATCTTTTTTTTAACAAAACATCATGTTTGATTTCTTTCTGATGTGCGTGTTCGACGCGTGCCCGGTCTCTTCCGTTTCAAACCTTCAGACATATTTCTCTTCTACAGAAACAACTTGTAATAAACGCGTTGTAATTTCACTGACTGAATTTACAAACAAAGAAAAGAAACTGTATTCGAGCGAGAGGTACAGGTAAAAATTTGAGGAAGGAGTTTTCAACTTCTCCGTACAACTCAGAGTAATTTCAACGTAGTAGGAAGAGACAGTAATGGCGTGGAAAATGTAGAATATGGCTTATGGTCGTCTCTCGAATTTAGTTCCTGTGTTTCTCCGTCGACAAAAAGACCAACGAATAATAACGGCGCGGTGCAAAGTCTTCCCGTGCTGCAATTAAAACCTTCCATTCTTCCCATTTGTGAAATATTTAGTTTGCGAAATATTAAGTGCTGTTTCACTTAACAGCGCATTTCGCGTGTGTTATTTCTAAACTATTTTTTTGTCCATCTTTTTCGTAAGGAACTTCTCAAAATTTAATTAAAAGCTGAAATTGCGTGTATAAATTAGCCCGGTCTTCGTGAAACATTTTTATAAATAAAGTGACTTTTGCTCATGAGGCAACATTTAATTATGTTATTTTTTAATACGGAATAAAATTGAATATTCGAAATTTTAGTGCAAAAAGGCACACGGTGCGTAGAATATGTAAAAATATATAAAATTTATTACTATTATATATAAAATTCATTATTTATGATCATAAAAATATAAAAAAAACGCGTGATATAAATGCAACATAATAATGGTCCGACAGATTCCTACGTTACATAAATAAATGAAACATCTATCGAATTATAAAACGAAGGAAGAAACCATTATCATTTATTACTTATTTACTAATTTGTTATTTTTCGATTTATTAAAACGAGACACTCCGGATATTTCCTTTTTATTCGCAAAATATCTGTCGCCCTGTTGATTTCCCTGTTGCATGTCGTAAGTGGCGGAGACATAAATAATAACGGCAGCCTGCTTGTAATTTAACTGTCACGGCTAAATCTAATTACACGCTGCCGAGCAGATGGAGAGCTCCGGCCATTTAATTAAACTTTAAACACGGCAAAAATGTCAGGGAATGATCGTCTTGTTAGGCTTTATGGTCATCGAGAAAAGTTATTCGCTTCCTTCCTGCAATTATCGACACACTTATCGATCTGATTGATTAATGAAACTTATCTGGTTACTTGGATGAAAACTGACACACGAATCGTCAATTTCGAAGCTGTTTTAAATAAACTTGTACATTTGTAATGTTCCTCTCATTTTTAATGGAAGCTGAACTCTCGGATAATACCGTTATTATAGTAATTATTATGTAGTAATAATTATATAGTAGTTATTATAGTAATTTATTTGTTAGACTACTAGAGTTTCGAATAGTTGTTATTAGGATAAGATATTTTTATTAGAATAACTTTGTATTACTTGAAAATTTCGGATTACTTGTATTTTTATCACTGAAAATTAGGAAAATCTAGGATTACAATATTTTCACTAGGATAGGATATTTTTATTTGGAATAACTTTGTATTACTGAAAATTAATTCTATTTTGTTATACTTTTGTTTACACTTTTGGACAACAAAGATTCAATTCGCTACAATTAAAATTCAATGAAATTAGAAATTTTAACACTAAATTATCACGATGTCATGTACATATGACGATATGTGAATCGAACGAGTCCAAAATCCTAGCCAATCTCAATTAGATTATTATTATTAGTCTTTGCTGAAGATTGGTGCTTTTATAGAGTTTCAGTAATTGTTAAATCTTTTCAATAATCTTTTTTTTCACATTACACATTACAAATTCAATCATTACTCCGTAACGCATGTATAGAAACGAGAAATGGAAAGAAATATTCTGTATAGTACACAATTCCTTACCAAAGAAAGGAAAAGAGGCGTTTCATAACGGTGGAAAACGACGGAGAACGGTCATTGAATTCGCGTTAAAGAGAGTCTTGATTGATCATGTAGAAGAAAGGAATGGCAAAATGGCCGGAAGAATAGGCAGACTGGCAGAAAAAGGAAGGGAATAATGAAGTGAGCTCGCGTTATCGGGAATTCGATTAAACCTTGTCGTGCAGGCAACAAATCTCCGCGATTTACGTACGAAGGGTTTCTAAAGAAGTAGGTATCGGAGAAGCGATAAACCAGTATGACGTTTTTTCGAGACATTGAACAGAGTGCGTGATGACGTTCTGATTGCCGAAATAAAATTGCAAAGATAATCTGGCTCTTATTCGCAAAAAGAAATATTCCCCTTTCGTTTCACACAGGGTGGGCCAGACATCACTTCCTGCTAAAGTAAATCCGTAATTTTTCTTAATCATAGATATTTCTTTATTCGAAAGAAATAATTTCTAAAACATGATGAAAGAAATCATGCTTGAATTTAAATTTAATTTAAAATTAATGAAATTAGTTTTTTTCTATATTTTGATGTTTTGATAAAAAAAAAAAAAAAATAGGTACGAAGAAATTTTATTATACATCGTGATGGTCAATCGTGCGAACTTGCGACAATAAACTTGTACAAACTACGGACTCGTAGAGCACGAGTAACATGTTACATACACCTGTAATACTTGCACAACTGTACCGCGCGAAATGTCATACGAAATTACTTCGTTACATTAGATATACAATTCACGGGACACGTGAAGTTTAATTTCATTGTCAATTGCTCAAATTTGAAATCGATATAAGGAGTAAAACATAATGGTAGAGCCAAGGAAGCAAGTCTAAGGTTCACAGAGAGAGTGTGTCGCCTTAGAAGTATTGCGGCTAATCAAATTAAACAGGTTATGCAGCGGCACCCTAAACGAGATTTTCCCGACGCACAATTGCGAAAATCGTTTGCGAGATCCTTTATAGTTTTCGTTTCTGCGTGCCAGCGTGGGAAACACGATACCGCGACGAAGGTTTCATTTAACTCTGCTCTACCTCTCTCCCCCCTTTTTCCACCAGTTAATTCCTCTAATTCAGGGTTATGGGAATGATCGTGAGAGGTCACGTGTCACTGTTTGCTGCTACAACTTTTCGGTTTTAAGTCTGGATTTATTTAATATCGTTCGCGTCTAGACTCGAGTGCCCCGAGAAGAATTTAACTCTCCGGCCTCGACACGCCATGTATTTTAAGTATCAAATGTCAGGCTGAAATCTTGAACGTTGCTTATTTTAATTATTAAAGGGGATAATTCGTGAAAAAGAAAATTTTACTCAAATTTTGTATTGTATATTATCTTGTATCATATAGCGAGACATAATGGTCACAATATTTCTTTACAATTATTCGTTCCTTTTAATTTTGGCTATAATTATTGTTTCTTGCCATTTCAATATAATAGTATGTTTCAATGTAATAGTACGATACGAATATCATTAATATAATACTGGATCATAATACTGTATTTATTACATGCAATAATAATACAGTATTATGTTTAATACACTAATTAAACTTTTTATACAAATTCATATTTTTGAGAATATAATTTTAAAAATTAGAGAAGGTGCAAAAATTGTTTTATATATAAAATATTATTGAAAGGAATGATTTGATAAACATAGAAAGCAGATACTCTGATATAATTCTATTTTCTATATTGTATCGCGTTCTATTCAAATTTATTAAAATATGATTTCTGAAATGAAATAAATACAAGCGAAATAGTTGAAGAAAGGCAAAGATGTTTCATATTGCTATTGTTTAATTGTAAAAATATAGTAAGAAAGACCATAGAAAATTAAAATTTATTAGATTGTCAATTCTGTTTTTCCAATGATTATTAGAACTGATAAATTAACTTTTAATACTTTGATAGTTAATCTTTTTCAAATACCCTTCCCTGTATAACTCTCTCTCTCTCTTTCTCTCTCTTTCTCTTCTAAATTTTCAGCACATTTAAAAATCCCCATATTTTCAAACATTTTGTAAATTCCGAACTCATTCCGAATTTTTGTAATTAAAAGTTCGCAAAAAATTGAAGGTTTTCAAAGTTTCCAGGTTCCATCGCGACTAGCAAATTTTGGAAAATTATAAATTATTCGAATAATCGAATGTATATTCAATTGATTGATATATTGAAAACCATTCTTTCCGGAGGCATTAAGTTAATTATTTAACGGAAAATTTACTAAGAGTTACATTCGGTATGCTCCGAAATGCTTAAAAGGTTTAGGTAAACAAGGTTTACGCTGATTCCACGAATATTAAAAGGTTGTTTGAATTTCTGTCGGGCATGCTATATTCTTCAAGAAGTAGTCACTTTCCCAAAAGAGAGTTATTTATATCTTCACGTGTATAATTTATAATACGATGTGAAACAATTATTCAACGACATTGAATATATCACACGTAACATGATAACATTTTTAACAATAGTTTTAATATAATTTGTCATTTATCATTGTATATTCTTGTGTGATTCAATATATTTTAACAATATTTTTACTTTACTATTTTTTTTCTTTTTTTTTAAATAGAAACATTTACACATTTGCGAGTTAATTACGATTTTAGTGGTAATTTGTATAATTCATAATTTCTCATTATAATTTATTATAATTTCTCTTTAAACTCGATCCAATTCAATCCCAATCAGAAAGGTTACTCGAAGACTATGAAACTTCAATGAAAGAGATGAAAAATTGCACACGGAAAAAATTGCGTGGAAAAATATTTATGATCAACGTTTAAGTGACAACTGAGTTATTCAGTGAACTAGACGCAGTTTGCGAAGACCCGTAATACCGGAAGCCATAAATGCTCTAAACATCTGCGTGTTACGTCCCTGGCGTACACTTATACAAGCGAAAGAAAATCGACTGGAAGGGAAAGGACAATTTCGTGTGTCTACAGGGTGCTCTTGCAAAGTCGTTCGAGTTCATGCAAAACCATAACCGAACTCGATAACTTGCCCCGTTGCATTGAAAACTCGCCGATGTTCGTCGATTTACATGCTAAAATGTTGCCGCTTGGGAAACGATCTTGATAATCCCTGTCGATTAACATAATTCGTCACACATATTTTGAACAATATCGTGAGCAACTCAGTTGGTTATTTTCCATCAGATAAGATTGTTCAGCTATTTCTACCAGCAATATTGTTACGAAAATAATTAACGTGACTCTCGTGCATATTTCTCAGATACAATGTGTGGAATAATGTAAGCAAAAGTATAGTTAGCATAGTTGAGTAAAGTGTAGTTACTTATTTTCTGTCAAACAAGATTCTGTTATCGATCATTTTCGATAAAATGAATCATATCGTTACGTTGTAATTAATTATAAATAAATATTGTTACGTTAAAGTTAATTATATTAATTTTTGTAATTATATTAATTATACTAATTATATTAGTTTTGTAAAAATAATTAATAGACAGTATCGTTGTGAGAACAATTAACGTAACTCTCGTGCATACTTGCGTGAACAACGTTGCGAGCAAAATTAATTAACTAATTTCCTATTAAATAAAATCGTTCGACCATTTTCGTAGAAATAATTTGTCATGGCTATAAAAATTGTATAATGGAATATTTTATAATTAAATCGTCAACGTAATTCTACGCAGTTAACTGCATTCACGCATCGTCGCGACTTGTTATTCATTGTTCACCACGTGCAAATTATATTTCCATAAAAATTCAAGCCTGCAAAAAAATGGTGCTTTCGAAATTTCGTAATTTTCGCACAAATGGTTTTCTCCCTTTCGTTTGAGTAGCTCGCGATCAGTTTCAATATTTATCGCGCTGGCCTGCTTTTTCTATCATATTGTTTGCTTTTGAACGATTTTGTCAAATATTCTGAATTTCTTCTTTTTTAAATTAATTACTGACGGCTGGAAATGTACATATAAACATTTGACATAACGTATATGCAGATATTAATTCATATTGCATAAAACAGAGACTGGCTGCGCGTAGATTTCGATAACAATTCACGTTCGAATCAGCTCAGAGAAAAGCAAAGGAAAGCAAAAAGAAAACAATTGGCTTCAATACCACAACGCCTGCAGCCAATGTAATTTCCCTCGATGAATCAGAAACGTTAATTTATTATTTTCAATGTACGTTTGTCAACGTTTAAATGCATGAAAACGTTTAATCGAATCATTAATTGCGAGGATTTTCTGAAGAGAATAATTTTTCAATACCTATGTTTCTTTGATGAAACGACTTTCCTTTGAAGAAATCAATAAATTGAACATTTTTATTTTCTTACTACAGTATCTTTATACTATACGTATATATAACACTAGTACCTATTCTTTATATATATATTTTTCTATTATACATCTTTCCTTATTATAGTATTGTTACAGTTATTACAATTTACCTTTTTATCTTTCTCTCATTATAACTCGAAATTAAATAATTAAATGCACGTTCGTTGTGCACTCGTCGATTTCACTTTTTAAATTATTCGAGCGTTTATAAAAATATTAT
Organism: Tetragonisca angustula; assembly: GCA_036937485.2. Lineage (NCBI taxonomy): Eukaryota > Metazoa > Arthropoda > Insecta > Hymenoptera > Apidae > Tetragonisca > Tetragonisca angustula. Next base: position 1,642,319 of record JAWNGG020000063.1, on the reverse strand, counting down.
TAAATTACTCGAATATAAATATAATTAATTTCTGGAGATTAAGTGTAGAATTTAAAAGAAAAAATTGCGTTTAGAAAGAGAATCGGAAAAGTTTAATAATTGCTACCTGGCCGAATCCTCTCGGTTCAATTCTCTCAGAGTGTCAATTAATATTTCGTTGTTTCTTAAAGCTATTGTTGTCTTCGATATTTTACTAAATTCACGTTACATCCGAGTTATAAATATCATATTTAATCCAAGTTATAAATAGTGAACCACCGAGCTACGAGCTTCGATACTTCTATTTCGGACACACGAATATTCCTTCGATACATGGGGATTATATAAACACACGAATTTTCCACTCGCTTCGCGGAACAACGTTTGTGCGATATAAAAATCACAACGTTGACGGATAAATACGTTTTTTGGTTCAACTAAAAAAAAGAAAAAAAAAGAAAGAAAGAAAGAAAAAAAAATAACATCGTATCCGACGACGAAATAGGAATTAATTGAATACTCGTTTTTGTCTCGTCGCAATTCTTTAATCCTCTGTAGCCCGAATTTTTCGGGTGAATGTAAAATAAATTTGAATATCGATCTCTGGATACAAAGTGACCTCGTAATTTTCAAAAATTCTTGACACGAAGTACAAATTGACAATCTAACAATAAATAAACCAAGAGTAATTAATATGGTAAAAGAGATTAAATATATCAGTGGCTATATAGACCTCAAAGTGACAAAGTAATGAAGGGTTAATGTATCGTATAACACAATGAAATACATTAATATTTATTACATTACAATGTAAATTTTACATTGTTGGCATATTACTGTATCCAATCATATTAACACGTGAACTGAAATGTAACCCACTACTTATTCATATCAAGTCCAATAATATTGATTCTCCAAACTATGTTACAATATATTAAATAGTTGAAACGAACAATTATATATAAAACGAAGCGGTAAATAATATTCACGATATCGATACCGTGTGAAAATAAAAAAATGCATACATCGAGTTAAACACGCGTTCACACCGCAGTCGTGCGATTAATTCTCAACTTCTGCCGTATCAATTATAAAAAGTGTCAGAAATTGATTGATACCTGTCATACGTAAAACAAAAAAAAAGTGAGAGAGAGAGAGAGAGAGAGAGAGAGACAAGAAGCTACTTCCAACAAAACAGCGTGACAAAATTCTACATCGGTGCGTATTTGTATCAAACAAATCCGACAAGTTGCGGGAGTTTGCAAACCGTGAGAATTTAATACCCTTTTCAGGAATTTACACGAGACACGCGATTTAACGCGTGCAATAAAAAAAAAAAAAAAAAAAAAAACGCCGTTACATCGTTGCGACACGCGAAGTGCCTAATCCTTTTTCGAGTTGCTATAATTCATTAGGTGTAGAAATTAGCTCTTTTCTGAATAAACTTGCCATATCGTTTATTGCAATCTTCAATCTTGCTCTTGGCTCATATTCAGTATCGCAGGACAAATTATTTTCACACTTGAGAAAAGTTGCATTCAACAACTTTCGAACTTTTGTTTTTAAATTCAATGGGGAAAAACATTTTAATATACGTCTCTCTGTCTTGTGTTGATTAGCTAGTTTAGCACCAAATTATTCGAACATTTATCATAGAAAAAGCTTCGATGTAAGTTTCGTGAATTTTTCAAATTTCATTGCCACCGTGACGAGACGCGACCGTCGTGGATTATATTGGTAAAACTTCAAACCAATCTGAAAATATACACGGAAGGCTACGACGTGTTTATCGCAGACGTACGTTTAATAAAGAATTAGTACACGGCCATGAATAGCCATCTGAAGTTATACACCAGTAGAGCTCTGTTTTGTGCGAACTCCGCTTATTCGAACCAAATTTTAGTCAATACCCGATTAAACGAACTCTTGCCGGTTGAATTCACCAGCCAGGTATTTGAACCTAAACTCCCATTATACGAACGAAAATTACTAACAGAGAGGAGAATCAATGGACTCCTGTTGTATAGACTGTTTGCGCCTCGGCAAGCTCGTGTAAGCGGAATTTTACTGTGAACGAGTGTTAAACGTTGTTTAAGGCTCGTTAATATAACGGATAATTGGCTGTTTCAGTACTTTCACGATGTCTTACAATTTTCAAGTTTTCTTTCAACCTTCATTTTAATTGACCCTCGATGTTACGATGTTAATGAAATTTCGAAATGTTTTGCACAGATGATGCATTTATAAAAAGTTCCTACAAACCAGTGTTGACCCAACCTTCCTTTCGCTTAAGCATCTTTAAAACTTTGACTTATCTTTATTTAAAAAGTGAATTTTTGACGTGGAGAAAGTTGTTGAAACGTTGTTTGAACTATTACGAAATGGTGGAAACAGCTTTTTGAAAAGAAGTTCGTGATTTTTTTTTTAAATTATTAAAATTAATTGAAGAACAAAATTAATTGAAATCGGCACTACGCGGGTTATTTGATGAAATTAAAAAGCTCCTTTGCCTCTTAGGAAACTGAGAACATTAAAAAGAGAAAGAGAGGATGAAACGGGACTTTTTGTTTCAGTGACCGTGCAGTCGGACAGCGTAGGCGTTCTGCCGCGAAAATTCACGAGGTTTCTGATATCCACCGAACCGGAAAGCGAGGACGACGCGACAGAGAGCGGCATCTTCGATCTCCAAGACGAGACGTTGTCAAGGTACTCCGAGATTTGTCCGAATGCCGTGGTGGAGACCTCGAAGGTGGCTAAAGAAGAGATTTCCGTGGCGTGGACCAGCCCATCCGAAGGTAGCGGTTGCATATTTATCAGGTGAAGGGATATTTTAATAACAAGCATGAAAATGATGCGTAATCTTGCATGGAAGTAGCAATGAATTATCCAATCGGTGTCTCTTTCCTCTCGTTATCTAATTATAATTTGTTCAAACGTCGGTGAAAATGAAATTAATTTAGTCGGGTTTACTTGCATCTTTCTATGCGCCTTTAATTCGCATAAACGCAATAAAAATCCAAATAACTTGGAACTGATTATATCCGCACAATTATAGAATTTTAAATTGTTTTAATATCAGAACAATCAACGATTAAAACTCGGTGTCAGGGAAATGAAAAATATTATGCTTTACAAGGAATAGGAAAATATTCATAATACAGAGGAAGCTATTTCATTTTTTATATTTTTTACGAAAAAAGCTCAATGACGTTATAGCGAACGAAATGAAAATAAAGTAAACATTACGCTAGTAACACCAGTAGTATAAAGCAATGTTTCACACGTTGTCCCTCATCGCGATTCTGATTTCTCGTCGTTTTTCTCGCGCCAATCGCCGTGACTCTCTCTCTCTCTCTCTCTCTCTCTCTCTCTCTCTCTCTCTCTCTCTCTCTTTGTTGAACAACGTGCATTTGAATTGAAAAGTTTGGCCGGTTTTACCGAACGCTGACACCTCGAATTAATGCAATCTCGAGGCGGTGGGCCTGGTAACACGTGTTCTTCCACTTGTTTTTCTCATAGGGCGACGATATTGGAGACGCCGGATACATGGTACATGGACGATCAGAACTTAGGGATAAAGATATGTCAAGACTCGAAGGCCCAGGCGGACGACCAGGGACAGGTTCTGGAAAAGTGCAACGCTTGCGAGGAGGCCAAGTACGAAGTTACTTTCGAGGGACTTTGGTCTAGAAATACTCACCCAAAGGCACGTGAGAGCTTGTCAAATAAAATCGACAAATAGAAATGCATAGAACCCGCTATCGATCTTCTTCTTGTTTAAAACGTCGACGGTTTCCTCGATGAGAAAACTACTCTCCTCTTTTTTTCTCTTTGCTCGAAACTTCTTTTTTTTCTTCTTCCTCCTCCTCCTCCTCTTCTTCTTCTTCTTTATTAAACTTGGAATAGGATGAATTACCTGCGGTTTACTTTGACGGGAATGAGATCCTTAAAAAATGTTTTGTGGATGAAATTATATGAGAAACGGATTACTTTGAACGATTCATATATATATATATATATGAATACATTAACATATTGGAACATATAATATATACATGTACATATAGATAACTTAACGTATAACGCATATTATATATACATGTTAATATATATATATTGTATAATACAATATATTATACAATATTAATATAATATATAATATAATATAGTGTAATATAACATATAACGTATTATATAACATATAACGTATGTACGTACGTGGTCTACTGCTTTGCAAAACTCTAAAAAATTGAAGGATTAATAAATTAGTCGAAAAATAGTCAATCTTTGAGCTCTTCTGTAACGTCGCGTTATTGGTTCAGTGATACATACTCTTTGCCGTACAGATAAAATTCAACTACGAATTAATTATAAAGTTATAGCAAATCAAGGAGAATACGTTGACGCACTATAAACGAAATTATTTCAATTTCGATTAAAATTCTTGATGCTGGGTACAATGATGGGATCCTGTTTTATTGATATTGGGAAAAACCGCGAGTTACTCGACGACGTGAAAATGGGTCGGGGGAAAGTTTCGCGAAACTTTCTTTCAACTCGCGACGGTGTGCGGTTACTCGATTGTGTAACAAGCGCTGTAGAGAATCGTTTCCAATGGATGCAGAATCGCATCTGTATTCGTTTCAACGATTTCCGATATTCGGTCAAATTGAAATAAGAACGGTCATCGCGATGCGTTTAGTTTGCGATTACTGAAAAATTTCGTGTTAATCGCAACACAATTTTGTGTAATCATGTTTATCCTTTTTTATCGAATTTCTTTTTACATTTTTTTTTTCAGGATTTTCCTAGCAAAGGGTGGCTCATTCGATTCTCAGACGTGATCGGAGCGTCGCATACAGTAGATTACAGGTTTTGGAAATACAACGGTCTGGCCAGCACCGGTTTGCGACATCTTGCTGAACTTGGGTCTACTAGGAAATTGGAGTCAGAATTAAAAAATAAAGTAAATTAATTCGTCGTCATTAAGCAACGTCAATTTTTTTTTTCTTTTACTTGTTTTCCTTGTTCAATTTTTTATTCGTTTTCAGAAATTCTTTTAAATTTATAGTTCTAGTAACTATAGTTCTTAAAAACTAAATTTATAGTCACTTAAAATTACTATTACTTTATAATCAAACAGATTACATGTTTTGAATTGTGATGTTGATTTTAATTTTGCGTGAATTTCGTAATGTTAATGTTTCGTAATATTAATCTGCGAACAATTTACTTTCTCGTAGAGTAAAAAGATCAGAACAATAATCAAAGCCAGGGGAATAAGTTATCCCAATGTTACTGGGAAAACATTCGCGGTTTTCCGTGTTGATCAAGAACACCATCTGATGTCTTTGGTATCCATGATTGGTAAGAAAAAATACGTTATCAATTCACTTTTCTAATTAAAAAAAAAAAAAAAAAGAAAAGCTATCCTCTAATCAAAAACAAAAAAAAATTGTTTTTGAAAGTTTTAAATATTTCAATGAAAAATTCTATAAATCACAATGGATTGATAAAATTTTGTCAAACTTCAGTAATCTGCTAAAAATGCGAAAATACTAAAAATGATTTTACAGATCCTTCGCCGGATTGGATTGTCGGAGTTTCAGGTTTGGAATTGTGCTTGGCTAATGGCTCCTGGATTGAGCACAAAGAACTCAATTTATACCCTTACGATGCGGGTACTGATGATGGGATCACGTATTTGGTAAGGGAAATCCTTTTTTTCAAATATTTTCTTCATTAATAAAATGTTAATTCAATTTCTATAAACACTACGCGCTATCATTTGCATAAGCATTTGGACAGTTTTAAATATATAAAATTCAAGTACAGTGTTCTTAATTCTTAATATTGTAACGTATACAATAGAACAGCCAGTATCGATTAGAATAAATAAGAAAACAATAATTGCAGGAAGTTGAAGATTGATTTTACAGATGCATCTTAATTGAATATGTCTATTCAATATTAGGAGAATTGAAATATGTTTCCAATCACATTCGAAAAGTTTGTATAAATTTGAATGAAGTTGAGTCATTAAAAATGAACATGGAACTTGAGTGATACAAATATATTCCTTGTTACGGAGTATTCAATATCTCATTGTCAGTTATGTAGAAATTTCATTGCACGAACAATGCAAACGCAAAGACTCCGATATTTTAAAATAAAAGAAGCTTACGCTGTTTTCAAAATAATAAATGATCCAGTATTTAATTAGTAGATTGCGGATTTTTATGCATCTGTGAAAAATTGCAAAGAAATGCATACCATATTGTTCTATTTTTTTTCAGTTATGCTCGTAAAAATTTGAAAATGGATAAAACTCTGAAATCTGGGTTAATAACTGTATAATATCGGGATAAGAATGTGGATTTTCGCTGATGGCGGAAGAAAGGCTTCCCCTTCGACGGAAAAAAGTCCAGAGTAGCAGTATCTCTCGACGCGGAGCGAAAGAAAAAAAATTCGCTCGGAGGAAGGAGGGGGAACGAGAAATGAACGCCAGCTGTCGATCTCGGAAAATCGACATAATAAATTCGACGGCAAGCCTCGAGCCTAACAATTGACAATGGGGTCTGCTGTGAAAATCGCTGACGGAGCGTCGAAGTAAACGTGACTGCGACGCTTCCCCGAGCCGACCGAGAATTTTCCTCGTCACATCGCGACATTTCCGCCCTCTCCATCCTCCGAAATTCTTTGTTCAACGGTTCACGTGCCCGTGATTCTTCCCCGAAACAATGCAAACGTAGATATTCCGCAGAACAACGAAGAACGAAAGATAACGTCAGAGAAATTGAATTGGATTTGAACGGAATAGGATAAATTGATTAACGAGGAGGAACAATCGGGCTCGTTTTGAAGCTCGAAGTTTCTACTTTTACAATATCTCTCGTATATTTTTCCAAAAATGTTTCCACATTTCAAATTCAATTTGAAAGGGGGCAAGTAAAGATACATTTTCCCTCGAAAATTTTGCAAATTCAAACAGAATTTCAGAATTAAACTCACTATGGGTTTGAAGGTTGAAGTCTCTCCTCTACAATGATTCTTCCTTTAAAGGCTGCTGAAATTGTACGAGCTTAAAATATTGATCAATTTTTCATCGAGTGTGCGAATGATTTCTGCTCATCGTTTTCGTTTTTTCGATCCATTTTTACTCGTTGCAGTGAGATGATAAAGTGAAGAATGATATTCAGCGAATTTCTCGGAATTTAATGTCGTCGTCGATGTTTAAAATTTCTTGATAATTACGAATTACGGATTTTATAACGTGGATTCCTCGCGTTTGCAGTCACCGGATTCGCCAACCGAGCCGCAGGAACCCATTCGCAGGATAACTTCGAGCTACCCGAATGACTCGAGGTCTCCGTTCTACGATCCCTCCGGCCTAGATATGAAACCGCTGGCCAGGCTTTATTTAAACCGGCAGAGACTTTACGAGAAAGCCTGCAAGAATACACCAGAAGACGCGGCATCATCCTCAGGCATGGATACATAACAGTAAACGCAAAGACAACAAATATCGCTTTCCTATTAGTCTCCTTTCGTTCTCTGCTCGCAATCGTCATTTTCAGAAAGGCATTGAATGAAAATTTTTACCAATGGGAATGTATTTCAACCCTCTATAGAGCAATAACGTGAGGGTAAATTAAAAGAAAATTGTGGAAAAATTACCTTTTTTTTTTCAATTTTAACGTGATCATTTTTATTACATACCTGTTAGAGCATGATCAGTATATCTTTGTTAAATTTCAATGCTTAGAATGGTCTTTGGAAAGAACATACATATCACGTATAGTATATAGGTAAAAATAATGAAAAGGATTGCAAATTATCGTTGGAACGAAATAAATCTGAACAAAATTAGAGGAATAAGAGATTTCATGCTACTGTATGAATGATGATAAAAATGTTCCGCTCAAATAGCCTATAAATGGTTAAATAATATTTTTCAACAATTTTGACGATCGACTCACAGTAAATTCCTATCAAATCTAGAAGATTTGTAAGAGAATATTTTTAGACATGACATTGACGATGAGTAGATGGTGTAATTTGTAACATATGTGTGATTGCAAATACAGGAGCGTGCAAAATGACACCGTGGGGTAGTTGGGGCGCGTGTTCGACAGCGTGTGGTCGTGGCAGTCAGCTCAGGCAAAGACATTACGAAGACGAGGCAGCTGCAACTGAGAACAAGTGCAACGTCTCGTTAAGCGATAAGCGTTCGTGTTACGGGAATCAGTGGTAATTGCCATAATTTAATAAAAACTCAGATTTATCGTTTGCTTTAATTTAATAAAAACTCAGATCCAGTCGATCGGTCTGTCACTTGTCAAATAGATTTAGGTGTTAAAACACGGTGATGGCCAAGGTGAAAGTTTAAAATTTAATTCCGAATTTTATGAAGCTAGAAGTTAGAATTGGCAAGAGATTAGAACGAACAGACGAGCGTTTGACACGGAGGTGATGTTTAATACAAATTTTGTTTATTCACGTGTAATACATCAATTTTAGATTCATTCTTCTGTTCGCCATTATATATTTATTTAATTCATTTATTATAATGTATTTGTTTGTTATAAGTGATTTACTAGAATCATACAAATTTTGGAAAAATGAGAATGTTCCTTATTCGAAGGTAAAAATAAATTGAAACCAAGTTTGGTACATAATTATCACAAGGACATCAGAATGTAGAAAACATATTGTTATTGCTATCAAAATTATTTATTCACTTTGTTGAATACTCGTATGCCTTTATTCGTATGCCTTTTTAAGCAGATACATTCTGAAATTTTGTCTAACAAATCAATTATTCAAGACGCTTGTTCCCCTCTTTTAGATACAAATAACAACGTCGGTAATGTTTGTCGCAGCAACGGCGAGCGAAAGCCAGAAAAGGGATGCAGCGAGTCGGAGGTACTGCGCGAATGGAGCGAATGGACCCCGTGCTCGACGACCTGCGGCCCCGGAGTCAGCACCAGATCAAGATCCTTCAAGCACAAAAAGCAGACCAAACACTGCAGATCCTCCTATAGCAAAGAGCAACTTCAACAAACCCGCGACTGCGAGAACAAGGAGTGCGGTGAAACGAATAGCGAAGAGGTAAGCGAGTCGCCTGACCCTATGGACGAGAATGATAACAATGAGGACAATGATAAGAAAGAAGATTACGAGGAGGACGAACCAGCGTCGGATGAAGTCGAGGAATGGTCGCAAGTACAGAATCCTCTGATAGTTTTACAAGATCTTACTAATTGTCAGTCTAACTAGCACGAGCCTCGCAAAACACGTAACTTTCAAAAACAAGGGCAGTAGAAAATGAAACTACTAAATTTGAAAGAGTTTTCCGCTTGTCGTATGTTATTATTAACAAATCGTCGAACTCGATCATCGCAGCGACAAATAATAATTACATTTTGAAAGTCGTTTGGATGCAAGTTGGATCGCACAACGTAGTATGCTTGTGCTACATTATGTAGAAAATCTTGTATACTATATGCATGCAGCGAAGAGCGTATACTATGTTGCTAATGATAAAAAATTGACGATATTTTAAATTGTTATAATTTACAACCCATTTTTTGACAGTCTTGGGTTCGTTCATTTTTAAAGATGTTTTTGCATCGTGTAAAACTTTTATTCTCGAAAATTATGAAAATTTAAAGACCTGTAAAAACGTAAAAAAATTTGTTTCGTGACAAGATCCACCACGGTCTTGAAGATTGTAATTTGCTCTTTATAACCACCTCTTAAATCTTACTGTACAAATTTTTTCCATAAAAATCTACCATTTTATCAGTAGGATTAAAATTGAAGAAATCCTAACATTTTGTCGTCTAATCCTAATATTCAAAGTTCAATGAAATGACGAAAAAAAGTCGTAAAACAAGTTTCAAATGATTGTTGTAAAGAGAAGACCTCAGTATTCAAAGCCATTGTGAATCTAGTAATGAAACAAATTTTTCAGTATTTTCAGAGACGTTCATATTTGTGCAATTACCATCCCGCTACAGAATGAATTGTAAAGTACAAAAACTGAAGAAGTTATAACAGTTTAAAATGTCGATAATTTTTCATCGTTAGTGGTACAGCTCTTCACTGTACATCTATCATCACTAACGAATTTCGAATTGTTCAGAATAATCGATTCCACGCGCGAGTAACTATAAAACCATATGTGAACCATTTCTCGCAGAACCATCCACTGGCATCATCACGTAAGTCGAGCGATTTAATCGCAAGGGAAATGAAATCAGCGATCAATTAACTCTCTAGTTACAGAATGAGTCAGAAGCGAACGAATAATCCAGCTGATTGATATTCAGAAACAATTTTCATTTTCCTTTTGCTCACTCGCAGAATTAAGTTAAATTGTGCTTGTCGAGCATTATTATTCACTCTTTGTCACTTCATATTTCATTTAATAACGTCATTTCTTACGTATACTTTGTCAGACACTGATATGAAATTTTATAATAAACGCAGTCGACTAACGTTCATCATACGTGACATCGTTTAGTTCATATCACATATATATGTATGTACATGTTTTTGCTTAATGTTACGTAGTGACTAGCTCGTTTCGTAACAACTTAGAAAAGAAAGGATAAAACTGAAAATTTATTTAAAGTTGACAATTATGTTTAATCGCTGGAACCTTTTCTATGAATTCTAAATGTAGAAAATTCGAATTATTATTAGCGAATGTGTTTGTCATTTTCTTCTTAACATTTTAGAAAAAGAAAGAAATAAAAAATGAAAATTTACTTGAACGTATTAGCGATAATTAAATTTAATCGGTAGAACCTTGAACGAATGAATTGAATACGAATTAAAGATACAAAAATTAGAATTAGATTGTACACATATTTAAAAAAACAAATTCAATTAATTATTTAAAATCTTTTAAATAATAAGATTAAGTGGAGATTAAATAAAAGTGAATATATCAGATATCTTAGCAGCCGAATTAAGAATCTAATTCATCGATCGTATTGATTTTTTAATCAGAAGTGCATCGAAGAACGTTATATGGAATGGTCCCTGTGGTCACCGTGCAGTTCTAGCTGTGGTAGCGGTACCCAAACAAGATTTAGAATGACCCATGAGGATTGGCATCATGATGATGTAGATCCCACGGAGTGCAAGCACGAAGCAGTTCCTTGTCAAGCCAAAATTGCAACGTGTGACTTCACAAAAGAAGAAGCAGAAGGTACGAAGGCTAAAAGATATCTACCAAATGATTTTTCCTTCGAACAAAAGGAAAAATATTTAATAAATTAATTAAATATCTTATTTTTCTTGTTTTTTTTTTAAACTTAAAAGTTGAGCAATAAAATTATTGATTTTTTCAACAAGAACCAACTGCCAACTTTAATTCAACTTTACAACAGATATATGTTCTCTTAACACTATCGCGCAAAATTCATACGTGTTTAATATTTATAAAATATTATATTACGATAAAAATGCACAACAGATATATGTTTTCTTAACACTATCGCGCAGAATTCATACGTGTTTAATATTTATAAAATATTATATTACGATAAAAATTCAACAAAAGCACATTTTTCATTTTATAATATTATATGGTTTCAAACTATTTTAAAACTCATTTCAATCATCCTAAAATATTTTTATGACAAAACATCGGTCGTTAGTGATCACCGTGGCAGTCAACGTTGAAATTATATCAGCTTCTTTTATAAACAGCAAAAGCAGCTCATAATCTTAGAGTAACTCTTTAACAGCTGTAGCAGTTGCAATTAAGCATCACGACGCACTACACTTAACTTATATCGTGACTTTACGAAGCCGACGACGCTGTCTAACTTGCGATTACCACTTTGCTCCATAAATATCGACCACTTTTTTTCCCTCTTACACTTTCGTAACACCCGATTTCTACAAAAATTCGAATTACATCGAATGAACGCAAATTCATTCAAAGCACAAAGCACGAAAATAGGAAAAGAAATAATCAAACGTGTAGATTTTCATTAATTAAAAAGGAAAATTTTGTCTTTTATTTAAAGAGAAAAATGAAAGAAGAGAAGAAATGCTAAACTGATTTCAGAATTTTGCAAGAAACCAAAGGAGGAAGGACGATGCAACAGTAATATCATCCGCTGGTATTTCGATAAAGAGAAGGGATGTAAATCGTTCAAGTATTCCGGTTGCGACGGGAATGAAAACAATTTCCCAACCGAGCAAGATTGCAAGAAAGTTTGCAATGATTATCAGAGTAAGTTTCCTTTTGTGATTCCGCTTTCTCCTGCAGTGAAGAGCATAACTGAACCAATAACGACGAGGAATTATTGATATTTTAAACTGTTATAACTTCGTAAGGAAACATCATCGAACAAATCATTTGGTTTTATTCTAAAGCTCAAAGCCTCTACTTTGACAGTCCTAAGTTCGTTTTCCTCAAAAGTGTTCTTACAATATAGAAGAAGAAGAAAAATAAAATACCATAGTGGAAAGAATTTTCAAGATCATGGTAGATTTAGTGATGAAAAAAATTGTTCAATGTTTCCAAAGACGTTTGAATTTCTACAAAAGTATCCTTATTTTTCTGGTAAAAACATTTTTGAAAAAAAAATAAACTCAAGACTGCCAAAATAGAGGCTTTACGCTTTAAAAATGGAATTAAGTAATTACATGTTATTTTTGTTTTGACAAATAAAAAAATTTTATTTAACAAAATCTTCATCCATGTTCTGCGCACGCTTGCTTATTGCAAAAACGTAGGAGATTTAAGGACAAACTTGTCGACTATGACGAAAAACTATAAGGTCTCCCTCAGCAGCGTTCTCAGCTATCACATACCTGCACAGGGACAACGCACTACGAAGACAAAGCGAGCACACCACGGTGATGCTAATTAACAAATTGCATTACTTCGTCTTACAAATCGCTTTACGTGCCTTTCCAATTCCAATGTCACAAATTATCGATGAAAAAAAGGAAAAGAAGCGTAATTACGTTGTGTAATTTGATTGAAACCCAATATTCTTTGCTCGATACGTTGTTAATAAGTTCATTGCTCGTTTATTATTATTAATTTCTACATTTCAATGTGCTTGCGAATTTATATGTTTTCTTTGTTAATATAGTATACAATATGTAATATCTTCTTACAGAGAAATTGAAATTTAAAGGCATCGAGGCAGACAGTCAAATGAAATCATCATATAATGCGGAAAATGTTGACTGTCAGATATCCGAATGGAGTAGTTGGTCCAAATGTGCGGGATGTCGTGGATATAAAAACAGTACAAGAGAAATCAAGGTAAACAAGTTGTTATAATTAAAAGGAAAATGAACATCGGACTGTTGGAATGTTTCTAATTGATTCGATGAAAAATTCATACGCATCGATATTCTTTGTTTAAAATCATGCTTTCCAATATTCATGTAATATATTCATGTAATGATGTAATTAAATAATTTATTACATTATTTTTAAATAATTTAGGTACCACATAGGGGTAAAGGTAAACGGTGTCCAACAAAATTATATCGTAAAAGAAAATGTCGTAAGGATCCGTTATGTTGTAAGTACCATAAAAATAAAATAATTGAATCCGATTTACTCAAACTGTCTAAATAAAAATAAAATCCGTAGCCTTGCAAGCTGATGAACCAAGACGACGTATATATCGTGATCAAAGATTTGATATAGAAGAAAATCAAAGTAAGTTTTGATTAATTAACATATTTTTTAATTTAAAGCAGTAGGATTTACGATATGGATGCTGAGAAAAAGCTGTTTTTGAAAAAATTTTTAATTGGATAAACATTTTGTCTTAAAAACGATTGCTAGAAAGACCAAAAAATTATTTTTATTACAGTCACAAAAATCAACATTTCTGTGTCTGCACTTTCAATAGATATATTACTCATGTGATTAGTTTCAGTTGACTGTGAAATAACACAGTGGTCTAAATGGTCATATTGCACAGCCACTTGTGGAGAAGCATCACAGCACAGAACAAGAATAGTCAAAGTTCAACCCCTTGGTCCAAAAAGTAAACTTTGCCCTTCTCTGGTAGAGTACAGAAAATGTCGTACAAGGAGATGTCCATAATAAGATGTCCATCCATATCTTTTACATATCCATTTTTTTATTTTACTTCCTTGTCTTTATTATATTTAAATGAAATTTTATTTATGTATCATTAAATCAAGCACTGTAGTGATTCAGCGTGAAATACAATAGAATTTTACAATTATAATACATAATAAAATATTACAATCTCCTGAAATGATGTATTTTCCAAAACTTTTCGAGTATTACAAATAAAAAATGACAATCAATATCTGTTAGGTATCATCTAATTATAATACAATATACAATACTAGCTTCGAAGATGCTTGATGCACTGATACATAATATCTTGGAATTTAATTTTTTCTTTAATCATTTTAATTGCAAAATAAGAAATGTTCAAAACTAAAATTATTATCTTCGGTTGCTTAGATATATATAAAATAGCATTAAATTGAATGTGCATTGAAAAATCTTTTGTTTATAGATAAATATAGGATATTTATATTTATATGATGATTTTTAAAACAAACTTAATATATGCACAACGCACAAAATATCGTGCTACATTTCTTGTCTATTTTTTTGTTTTAATTCTTTTAAATTATTTAATATTGAAAAATGATATTAATAGATGTGCATTACGATGGAATGTATATCAAAATCAACTATATATATGTATGTGGTATAAGTAATTATAATATATAATTACATATATATTACATATGAATTTACATGTAAGTAAATTTTTCAGTCAAAGAGGACTGCATTCCAATTATTCTTAAAAAATATATAAAATAAAAAAACAATATACGTTTTATGTAAAGGAAATATGTAGTAAATCTATATTTAAATTATTACTAAAAAACGTACTGTTTTTCAGATTATTTTAGAAACTGAAACAATCTATGTATAGTAGCAATACATATATTTATCTGTAAGAGTATTATTATAAAATATATATTTGTGGCATTTATTATATACGATTTAAGAAAATATAGATCTCAATTTAAGATCAAATCTATTAATTAAAATTAAATTATTGAAATTGTATATTTAAGATGTAAGTAAAATTAATTGGACAAATTTTATTAACATGGAAAGAATATTTATAAATAAGGAACAGTTCTTGTATATATACTATTATCCAAAGACTTAATTCGATACTGTTTTCAAACAAGATAAATATAATACATCATATTTCAAATAAGTAATTTTAGTAACATTAGCCAATTTTTATTGTTTACACAATTTATTAATCATGGCTTTTTCTGTTTTTTCTTCAACTCTATTTAGGATAATAATATATATGACACATATCGCTAGATAATAATAAGTTATTAAATAAAACACAATTATGTTACTGTATTCACTTAGATATATCTGACAATAACGATTCTGCTAGTATATAATATTAAATAAAATTCAAAATTTTGTTCCCTTCTATACATGTAGTATGGATATAGTTACCAATATATTAACAATATTAATAATATTGTTCAATGCGAATTTTAATTAATGTACCAGTTAATCCTTATAAAGTATCATATTCCAAACATGAAACAGATACAGGAATAAGAGTGCTCCAACACAAACTACAATTTTTAAAAAACATACGTTTTTCTCAAAACAGAATTTCGCCGCCATGTGACCAATGCTCACTTACCAAATAAAAAAACCGTGATAGACATCAATGGATGTGTTAAACTACGATTGCCACATTATAAATAATATTTTGGACAGTATTATATGCTGAAAAGCAATGGTGACATAGTGGCAAAATAATCTTATGAAGTATATATTTTCAAAGTTCAATGACAATATTCAATCATTTAGAACTACAAAATTTAATAACTTTTTATATCAATATAGTAACAAAACTATATATTCTTGCAAATATTCGTATTTTTTAAAAACTGATGACTAGAGCAATTCTACTTCCTAATTCTTATTTGAAATAAAGCACTCTATGAAAATTATCTAGAATATGTACTAAATATTAATTAATCTGCAACAAACCATTTCGATTTAAAAACCAGTAGTTTTATAATGTATATTGTAATACAATATGTAACATATAAAATTACTGGCTACTTTGTTATTCAATATATTAAATCATATTACTATTATACACTTCAACTTTAAATGAGGTAGAATCAATTCTCTGTATATAATAATTCATTTATATTACATAATTTCACAAAATAAATCTGTGTATAATATAATACATATTAATTTATAACTAAATACATTATCGTATAAGCTATATAAAATTTTATTGATGTTTTTGCTTTTGAAATACATTATTGTTACTATCATCTGAAGACATATTTTTATCGTTTAATGCAGGAAGAAATATAAGTATGGTAGTTCCTTTTTTCTCTCGCATTTCTGAAATAACTCCTTCTATTTTCTTTTTTATATAATTTAATGTCTCTTCCTGCAAATTAATAATAATGATAATGATATATTGATGAAATATAGATGACAAGTATTTAATTTAATTTATCTTATAAAATCTCTTTTAAGTATAAAAAATAACTATAATTATAACATTTTTCATACCGATGGTCCATTAGGATGATTAAAAAATACTTTAGCTTTAAAATTTTTTTTCAATATTTTGTTAATATTCTTAATCTTTATATCTAAATCATGGTTCGTTATAGAGTGTTTTATAGTAAATAACTTAAAAGCCTTTAGCTTTTGTTCAATTTCAACTATTTTTTCTAAATTGTTCACAGGTTCATCAAGCATCAAAGAATCTTTAAGTTGATAAACTTTTCTACCACTTTTAGACGACTCAGCTACAAATACTAATTGGAAATTTCTCCGATTAGCTAGTTTTTCTGCTTCTTCCAATGTGGTAACAGAAAGAGTTTTATTCGGATGTATAAGCGTAATTTTACAAATCTTTGGAGTTTTTTTTCTTAATACTTTTTCTTCTTCTCCGCTATCTGCATAATTTTTATTTAAATTTATAGCCTGATTCCATAAAAAATTTTTCTGCACACATTGATTTATATTGCGGTCAGTCTTTGTTAAAAGCAATTTACTCGGTTTAAATAGAAATTTAAACATTTCTGACGAGCGTAACATTTCTTATAAATAATATTTATCATCAGACATGAAATCATTTATCGCTGAAAGAAAATGAAGAATTGAGGTTAAGTATGTTAAATGTCAACTAGACTTACGAACTACTGAGCACTTATTTTTTAATATTATCTTTTCATAATTTCATTTATCATTAAATTTATAAATAATTCGTTCAAGAATATATCTATAATATCATTAGAGACATCAATACATTCCTTTAATGTCAATTACATTACACATTATGTAACGATTATAAGGTATTGAAGTATTTACAAAATTCATGTATAAAAATACATTTAAAAAAAACACAAATAACTTCCAAATATTAAATATTTAAATGATTAAATCTAGTAGATTAAGTCTTATAGAGCATTATTTTACTTACAGTATTTTCTAACCTTTAAAATACTTTTATTTCTCTTTAAATCTTCCAATTTTATTTTTTATATTTTATTTCATATCTTTACTTATTTATAAATTACAACATACGGATTGTATTTTTTAACGTGATAACTTTTCGTATCTTCCACATTGAATATTTATTGTCATTTAATAATCAATTTAATAAACAATGTAGTTGCATACTTCATGCTTTATGCTTAATTTATATAATATATCTGTATATTTTACAATTATACATAACAATATTTAAAATTCTTGACAATTTTTTACCAAACCATTAAGCGCATATTATTTTAATATAGAGTAGAAACTTTCTGCGAACGAATATTAGTGTTGCATTATTTTATAATGCTAATGTACCATTATTTCTTTTTGGTTAAATGAAAAGATACTTTGTTTATAATTTATGTGTAAATGTCTGTCATTTTTCTATAAGTTTAGTACAAATTTATATTTGAAAATAGGTACACATTCATGTAAGCATATTATTTTATTTTGAATTTGTTGCCAAATTGTAATTATACGGCACGCAAATTAAATAAAAAATTCTCTATTGTTTCATAAGAAATGAAAATCACAATTTTAGAGAGATACGTAATTTCTTTTTGTTCAAATGATAAATATTTTTGAAATGGATCTATAATGTAAACCGAACAATGTACGTTGCAAACCTACACAAATGTCCTTCAAATGAGAAAAAAAAAGCGATGAGAATTAATCTCTAAATCCTAGCTGAATAAGTATGGCGATTATCATAATCGCCGGACATGATAATGTAAGTGATTAATTGTTGTTTATCGCACGTACGAAGTGTTTGGCATAATGTATGCGAAAGACAAAGAGGGCAACAGTGTGCGACAAGGATAACAACAAGTTTTAGTTCCACCTTTCTACCGCTACGCGGCGCTAGTGTTTGTGTGTCCATAAATCGATGAAATTTTCAATTGCGAAATAACCTAATTTAGCGAAATGAATTGTGAACTTTGGCGATTGAATTGCCCTAATTAGACCCTTAGCTTTCTCTTCATACTCCATTTGACTCGTAAAATGCAGAAATAAGTATTTTTATAAATAATTAGTACCACTGAATTACCGCTAGATGGCGCCACCATGTCCATTTTGTGGCAGTTCGCACTAATTACGAAAAAAACCTGATTAAAAGGAATAATTTGCAAACTTTTTTATATGCGTCCTTAAAATTAGGCTATCCGCTTTCTATCTGTGTGTGTTTTGTCCTAGAAAAACATGTGTGTAAAAAGTTGAATTTTTTTTTTAATAGATCGAAGAAATTTGTCGCACAGTATTTCTTTCCTTGTCTAGCGTCATTAGACAAGGAGGGTACTAGCGTGCGACAAGGACAGACATATGCGCGCGCTAGACAAGGATAGCAACAGCGTGGGACAAGGACAGGCATATATGCGCGGTAAACAAGGAGAGCGATAGCGTGCGACAAGAACAGAGATATGCGCGCGGTAAAGGAGAGCGATAGCGCGGGACAAAGACATATTCGCGCGGTAAATAAGGAGGGACATAGCGGGACAGGAACAGACATACTCGTGCCGTAAACAAGAAAAGTAATAGAGTGCGACAAGGACAACAAAATAAATTAGTTCCACCGTTTCACCGCTACGCGACGCTAGTATTTTAAAGTATCTGTAATGCGCAAGTCGCATAATAAATATGTAGTCTGTATTATCACCATGTACTTGCAGCGTAGATGGACGATTATCTCGATAAGTAGGACAGTTTTAACAGGAAAACTTGGTTAGTCGAAATCGTGGAAGGTAAACGATTATCTTGTTTTTACATGGCAGTTGATATGAAAGAATTGAAGGAGAAAGGATGCATGAAGTCAGATTTCTGATGAACGTGGAAATAAATAAAATATAAACCGAGAAAATGAGCTGGTTACGAAGTAGTCCCTTGAGAACTAGTTTTAGCAAACAACGTTCAAGAGACTCTCCGCCAAAAGATGCTGACCCGTCCGCTTGTTATGACAGCTTCTGTAAACATTGGCAACAAGCGTACGAAATCATTTTACGTACATCTGTAAGTTCAATTTTTAAAGCATAGCAAAAATTAGAAAATTTTATAAACACGTAAATCGTAACATAATCTTAAACGTGATCATAAATCTTACAATTTTCTGATGTTATTGTAAAATAATTCTAAAAGTGAATAGCACATAATACAAGAGTACAGTATTATAATCAAATATTTCATTATGTTTCCATAGCCACCCAAAGGAATATGTAATCAAGATGACGTTCTTGGAGTTGTTAATCATATAGATCAGATGATAACGCTTTTAGTTTTAGAATTGCGCGATTTTAACTTTTACAATAACTATAGACAATCTACGACAGCGACTCACTCCCCTTGTTTGGAATATTTATTAAGTGAAAATCTTCTTGTCAAACTTTATGATTGGAATAAATATAGTGGAAGGTAAAAATCTTTCAATTTAAATACTAAACATTATTATAAATATAATATTGTTAATTATTGTTTATAATAAAAAGAATATAATCTTGCAGATATAATAATGCCGTTCGATTGGAACAATTAAAAATATATGAACTTTTGGTATTACATAGTGGTACTCTTCTTGCCCATGAACCAGTTGCCAGACCATTGTTACGATTACTTGAAGATTGTGCAAGTGACATTATGCCGTTAGAAGTAGAAGGAAAATTAGTAGTATTGTTAAACCAATTATGTGTTGCCCTAATGCAAAATATGGCGTTACTTGATCTATTTTTCCATTCAACAGCAATAGGAAAAAACAAGTTGGTAGAATATTACACATATATACTTATATGCAACATATATATGCCTTTATCTTTTTTTAGATTTATTATTTTTACATTATTGATACCGTATGTGCATAGAGAAGCTGGAGTAGGACAACAAGCACGTGATTCCATGTTACTTTGCATGTCTTTATCAAAAAAAAATGATGAAGTTGGCTTATATATTGCTGATCATTCTAACATATGTCCTGTATGTGATTTTTGTAATAGATCAGACATTATTTACATTTACTATATATTTATTTGTTTATATTATTATGTTTCTAAGATAGTTTTTATTTATTTAACAATTAGGTATTAGCTACTGGTTTAAGTGGGCTATATTCATTACTACCAAGGAAATTAGATATTGAAACAGATGATTGGCATCGATTAACACCAGATGATGTTAACGATTTACCAGCATTAATGCACTTAATGAATTCTTTAGACTTTTGTAACGCTGTCGCACAAGTCGCACATCCTTTAGTACAAAAACAGTTACTTGAATTTTTATATCATGGCTTTTTGGTACCTGTGATGGGACCAGCTTTATTACAGGTATGACATATATGTTGTTCATTTAATTTAGATAATCTGTATCATTCTGCAAATGGTTTATAAATTAATTTATTAGAAATTTAAATTTATATATATTTGTTTTGTTATTAGGTAATTACACATATTTTTTGTTGTTTATAATACATTGCAATATCTTTCTTACTTTACATATGTGTGGTGAAAGAAGGTACTTGGAACTTGCTTATTTAAAAAAAAGTATGATTAGTAAATTATTAAATATATATATATATAGTACTTTATCTAGTTTCAGAAATTAGTTTTTTTTTTTTTTAATGTTGCAATATGCTAATCACGTGACTTTCTTAATTTTTATTCCATTTCATAATAATTTCAACCATTTTGGCTTATTTCGAGTTATTTAAAAATATTAAATATACAATAATTGGTTTAATAATCAATATAATTATTGAAATTGAGAAAAGTTTAGTAATCATTTTTGTTTAATAGATTCTTATAGATATACATAGATATATTGTTCAATGCATATAACATTGTTATTGTGGTGATGGTAAATATGAATATTAATATTTAGTATTAATTAAATATTAATAATAATGCTAATAAAGTTCGAATCATTTATGTTGCGATATGGTTGTTGGTGGCTATCTGGTGACATTTTTATGGTGGTCAGGATTCTGTTGGTTTGACCATAGAACAACTAGATGCACAAGAACATTGGGTTAGTACAAACACTATTAGTGCAAAAAATCTACATTTTCAGTAAAGCATAAGTCTATAAGTAATATTAACTTCTTTATTATAGTAAATTATAAAATAATACGTTATATTATATATTATTATAATAATAAAATATTTACATATTAATTAACAGAAATAGCTCTTTCAATTTTTATAATATTTGTCATGAATAAATGTCAATTAATGATAAACAAAGTATTTAAATAGGGTATATATACACAATACCCTGTTAATATTATATGAATATAATATTAATAGAGGCTTAAGCTTTCACTGAAATTTTATATTACAGTTAGTTACAAAACATATTTTATACATAAAGCTTTTGTAGATAACTTATAAATCACATAAATTATATTACAAAAACCTTATATTTAGTGATTTTACACAAAAAAATTTCAAATACATCTTATCCATAAAAATTATATCTTTTGTACATAAATTTTTAATGTATTATATTTCCTAAAAACAATTTTATTCCTATTATCAAATTACATTGACTAAATTTTTCAAATTTTAATGTACCTACATTTTATGTTTTTATTTTCTGTTTTGGCTTATGCTTTGTTTTATGTTTTACGCTTTACTTTTTTTTGCTTATAATTTTAATATATTTATTTACAAATTTTTGTAAGTGCAATATGTCCCTGCTCCTGTTTTATTGTGTTAAAATATTTTTTATTGTTTTATATAATTGTAAACCAGATAAGTATTTAAATATTATTACATTTTACAATATAAATAATTTTTACGTATTATATGCATTTATAAGTTGTAAGGAAGCATATTTTCATTTTGTTGAAATTATTCTATTTTAATATTAGATTCAGCATGTGTTTATTTTTAACTTTTTATGTATTTTAATAAGATTGTTTATGAATACTAATATCCTTCTTTTACCACAAAATAAAACTTTAATACTAAATTATAAACATATTAAATAGAGGCATAGTATATTAACAATTGCTAATTTATGAATTATATACTTTTAATATAATTTATGCATTTTAAAATTCTTAATTGTTTGAAATTATTATTGAATTTTTCATTAATCCAAATTGTGACATAATAATATATACAAAATTAGGCAAGTAATTTTGTAATATTGCAGACAACAGTGGATGAGTTAGTTGCAGCTACAGCTTATTTTGATTTATTTCTCCGTTCTGTAACTGAACCTGGTCTGTTACGTTCATTCGTTAGATTTTTACTTGAAGATAATTATGATGAATGCAGAATATTGGATAGTCTTATTCAAAGGATATCTTCTAGATCACGGGTATATATTTTATTTTTATTATTTGTTATAAAAAATTACAATTTAATTTTAATTACTTAACTGTGATAAATACTAAGAAATTATAATAATTTTTCACTTCTTTGTTTTAGTTATGTATAGTAACATTGGGACTATTTGAAACTTTGGTCAATTTAAATTGTGAAGATATTATGTTGGAATTATGTCTAGGTGCATTAAGTCCTTGTTCTCATGTAATGCTTTCCCAACGTAGAAGATTAAGAGATATAGATCCTTTTGGACGTGCAGCTGAAAAATTTCTATCATTGACGCCAACTTGTTGTTCACCATTCACATCTATAAATTCTCAATTCAATTCTTTACCTAACAATGTAACATATGAAAAATATTCAAGCGCTGCATCTGAATCCTTGAAATCATTACCAGCGTCTATAAATTATGGTGTTAGATTATCAGACAGCCTTTATGGAAATTATCATGCATATTTATGTGATGCTCGACAAAAAATAAGAGCTTGTCGTATTGCCTGTTCTAATTGGTCATATAAATATAATGGAGAATTACCAAAAGATAGTACTACTAGCAGTGCAACTACTTTAATAGATGACAATATATTATTAGATCAGCCTCAAAAGAAAACTGAAACAAACAAAGCTTTGTCATTAGAAACATTAAAGCAATCTGCACTTTTTAACGAAAGTAGTGAAAACTCATCAATAGATAATATGTTAATTAATATTCAGTCTTTGCTGGATGGAAAAGATTTAAATGCAATAGAAAAGAAAGTACAAGCAGGACCTTTTGCGGCAACAGGTATAGAATTATCATTAGAAGAACAAGCAAAATTAGATGCGGATATTGCTGAATTGTTAAATGAAGATATTGGAATATCAGATTCTCTTAAAGAAATGTCATTAATAGATAAAAAGGAGTTTGATAGCGCTATTGACGATTCAAACACTACTATGAATTCACTTTTATCGTTGGGAGAAAGTAGCGGCTATGAAAGCTTTGCATTTAAAGGTTCATCGCAATCAACTCCAGATAACGAACCTAGCGAAGATCGAATAAGCGAACATGACGAAATAGAAATTGAATCGAACAAAGAACAAAATATATTTCTTCATAGCATCATAGAATCAGATTTAATTACACCAGAAGAATTAACAGTGAATAAACAGAGTAAAGAAAATTATCGTCAAGATGTATTTAATGGACAACCAAATGTCGGTATATTTTTGGACGTTCTTTTACGAAAACTCGAATGTATGACAAATAATAATTTATATGTTAATTTACATTTAACTGGTCTTATCAGTAGATTGGCAATATATCCACAGCCCTTGTTGCAATCATTTCTTTTAAATCATTCCCTAGTATTTCAACCCAGTATTAGATCACTTTTTCAGGTTTGTAATTATACAATTATACAATTTTTTTCATGTACATACTTCATAAATAATATATAAGATTATAAAAATAAATTCACCTTTCATTAGGTACTTGCCTCTTTAAAACATAAAATAGACCAATTTCTGTCACAACACAATAATGTGGATATATTGGTCGAACAAGCACGACTATTTTTAATTAATCGCGAAGATAAATTAGTGAATGCAAGGAAAAACGCATTAGAAGCTGCTGCTCATTCTGCGCCTACTAAAAGAAATTCTTTGAGTGGAGAATCATTTTCGAGAGGTACAATTTATTTTCTGATTATTTAAAATATTATATTTCATTGATACATATATATAATTATATTATTCTTTATAATTGTCGTGCATTCTGGAAGTATTTAAACGATGTGGGTATAATGATCATTTACAGTTAAGAATAGCATGTAAATATATTTCGAAATTATTAAAAAAATATTTTTAGGTGAAAATAAGAAATGGAGTTTGACATCATCTTTTACACAAATGCTTAAAAGATCAAGTGGTAGTTCTGGTCCAAGTAGTTTAATTAATACTATTAATCAATCAACTGGTGGTATGTCTGAAAATCAATTAGAAGCTATTGGTCATGGTTCTGGATACCGGTAAATATTTTGTTATTATATCGTTGACAAAATCACTAAATAATGTTATTAAAAAAATATATAAGTTTAGCCAATGATATACAAATTATTCTTTATAAAAGTTATAATAAAATTTTTCATCAATTAGGTATTATACAAAAATGTCCTGGGAATCCCCAAATGAAGTAAGTCCAATACAAAATGTGGTCTTATGTGCAGTTGTTTTAGATGAATGGCTAAAAGAGTTAGCCGCTATTACACAAGAACATGCCATTATATCTCTTACAAATAATCTGGAATTTAAAGTTTAATGTGTAAGACGACTGAAGTACACAAATTAAAATTCAATTAACAATAGAGTAATTCTATTCAAAATATTATTTCCTTCTTACAGGGTTTAATAAAATAATATGTGATATACTGCTAGACTTATATATAATAAACCATATTGTAGAGTTTAAAACCTTTATCTGAAGTTATTGAAGAGAATATAAAAATATTATACAAAATATTGCTATAGATATAAAAATTATAGTAGTTTTTTTTTCATTTTAAAAGTATAGACAGACAAAGGGAATAACATCAAAACTTATAGATTTATACATTTTTATTGATGTTATCCTTTTAGATGCTAAGTAATTTTAGAATTATGTTAAAGAAAGATATACAAAACTTTTATTGAAATAAGCCTTTCTTGAATATTAACATTTAAACAGTATCAGCTGAATTTTATTATGAAGACTGACATTTAGAGCAATTTCCTATACAATCCTATATATATCATATTAGTAAACTATTTATGTAATAACTGTTTATTATATATGCTACAGTTGAATCAATTTATTTGAAATTATATTTGAATATATTTAAATAAAATGCAAAATAAAAAAAGTGCCAAATTATTACTTCAATATATTGCATAATATAATTTATACTTTGGAAATTGTTCCAAATGTTTTTAAAATTGAATGCAATTATATTATTATGACAAATTAATTTTATTTTAAAAATACAATACATTATATTGGCACATTTATAAATTTTGTTTTGATTAATAATTGATAATAATTGCTTAGCCTATTCTTATTGTACTTAATTTAATGTATGATTGCAAAGTCATAATAAGAATATATATTCTGAATAAGAACTTAGTAGCACAAAATATTATATAAATATAAAATTATATGTTTCAAAATTCTAAATGTTGTTAGATAAAATTGTAAATCAAAAGCTAACTGAAACTAACAATTCATCTGTCTTGTAGTAACTTTGTCCTATATTTTCACTTTTGCTACTGTAATATTAAATATAAAAAATATTTTATTATGTAGTTTTTGATTAAAATATACAATGTCAAAATTTTGTAATATTTGAAATGAAATATTAGCACAATATTTATTTTAATAACAGAAGATATATTAATACTTGCCAATAATGCAATATTATTGCATAACTATAAAATATTTACTTATATATAAATAACATATCAAAATTCAATTATTAAAGTAGCTCAATTTTCATCAACAAATAGTGAAATAAGTATTAGCATATGAGTGCAATTATTATTATTATTAGCAGATTGTGGTAGTTAAGAAACAGTTAATAATAATGAAAATGCAATATGAGTATTGGTTAAAATATAACTATATGTATATTTTATTTATTGTTGAAAATTACTATATTTTTTTATTACTTTAAAACTGATATTTAATATAAAATATTTATTGCAATATTTATGTGATATTAAATTAGATTATTGGAAAACTGTCTTTATTAAAATAATTCAATTTATTCTTTTCAAATTTAATTAAAAATTATTAACAGTTTTGAATCAATAGAATTAAGTGTGCTTCAATTGTTTAAATGTAGTGTATGTTATAATAATATTATTTTGTATAATTTAATACAAATTTTACAGCATTGTAATATTAATAATTTAATAATAGAATAATTTTTTATATAAGGAATGTTTTAATGCATACTCTAATTTGGTCTACTTAGGTACAACTATCGGTGTACTTTATATATCTTTATTGAAAACATACAGTATTTTCAAATAATATATACTTGCCAATTTATTACAAATGATATAGTTTAATACTTAGTAAGATTTTATCATTTATTTTATTGTTATATTTAACTTGCTGATACATGAACGTAACAAAGTAGCTTGTGGTAATCATACAAAAATTCTTCTACTTCAGAATTACATATGATAATATTTTTAAATATTTAAGATCATAATTTGCTTTATATAAGTAATTTTATACTTCTAACTATATTGTCAATTTTCTTAAAAAGCAATTAAAAATTATGGCAATAAATTAACTACATTTTATATTTATTTTACAAAGAGATAAAACCAATTTATGTTTAATTAAAGATATACTATACTTTATTACGATTTGTTATAACTTACAAGGAGATTTTTATTTGTTATATATTGATTTCTGCTTTTAATGAGTCAGCTATGTATTATTATTGTAATTGTAATCTATATAGATTATATAAAATTTAATATATGTATATTCAAAATTTGAAAATCTAACATCTTAATTACATAATTATTTACTAAAAATGTAACATAAAATACGATGTACATTATTGTATTACATACATAGAAAATCTTTTAATAAAAACAGATACTGAAAAATTAATTAAATAAAATTTTTGTGAAAGAAATTCTTTTGTGTGTGTGTGTATATACTATATATTTTGTAAGATTATTTATTAATTTCTAAGATTTTTATACGTACTTATAATTCGTAATACGTACTTATAATTAGATATTAAATACTATAAAAATAAGAATTTTTATTGTTATGTTATATTTATTTTCTCCTATTTAAATTTCATTAAAAATACATAATATTAATTAAATTAATATAATATTGATTGAAAGTAAATGCAGTTTGTTATTAACATTACTATTTTAAATAACATAAAAGTGTAATATTAATTTCGAATACATACATATATATAATGCTAGTTAAAATGATTCATTAAAAATTTTTTTTAGATCACTACATCAATATTAAATGTTGAGAGAAATAATATAAGTAATAAAAATCAATTTTTCTATAAACAAATTTTTTAGTATTTATAAATTTCGAATTAAATTACCAATATATGTATGTACATTAATTTAACAAATACAAGTATCTATAGGATATAAATATTCTATTTTTTTTTTTTAGAATAACTTGTGTAAAATTAACAATGTAGTTTAATATGTAAGAAATATTAATCGATATTTTGCTTCACATGAAAAAAATATAATATAAAATTATGAACAAATATGAACAAATATTAAGACAAATTTCGAAAGATATTGTTACAAATAAGAATATCCGATTGTTAAACATGATTGTGTTTGATTGGAAATGTCCAATCACTGTATTGCTTTGATTAACACTTGCCGATAGATACAGTTTGCGAAAATCGCAGTACCAAAAAGAAGACTAGGCTTAATCTAGTGTTACTAAACTGTCGATTTTAAACTTCTTTAATTTTCTCTTCTACTTCAGTCTATTGAAAAACTACGTACGAGCGTTTGTGATGAAAATCTTCTGTGTGCACACGTATGTATATTAAAAGTCGAATTTTCTATCAGCATTACTGCTATACAGTGCTAAATAGAATCTGACATAAGCATTGTAATTGTGCTCAAAATGATTTCATATTTTTAGACGTATTAATCGTTATCGATGTATATATTCTAATTATTATCCTTGTACAATGAATGTTATCTAAATTTCTTAATGCCACGCCTAGATTATTCTAAAAATGTGTTGTGTTATAACGATAAAGTTACAACGATAATAATAGATTATTTTGTTATCTTTCATTGTATCTTGTTTAATTTCATTAAATGATGGTGATATATTTAAAGGTATTGAAATTGAATTTTAAGAGTAATCATAACAGATAAATAAGTTAATTTTAATATTAATATATTAAAATTTAATATTGGTTAATATATAATATATAATAGTTAACATGGTAACTTAAAGCATATAATATTTTCAGCAAATTCACATGTAATATACTTTGATATAAAAAATATTCATGCCTTTTTGTTTGGGAAATTATACAACCCATAATATGGAGGAATATGCTGTAGTATCCGACATATCAGTTGTAGATGTTTATGATATTGCATCTGAAATAGGGAAAGAATGTGAGAAACTGATAGATTCTTATGGAGTAGAATCTGTAACCAATCTTATGCCAAAAGTAATACATGCATTAGAATTACTAGAAAATCTTGCAACCAAAAATGAACGTGAAAACACTACAGTTCAAGAATTACAAGCAAAGATTTCACAATTGGAAAGTGATAAAATTGAAAAAGCTGAAGATAGACAAAGATTTGAAAAGGTATTTTACTTAGATAAATTCAGAAGTAATTGAGCTTGTTATATTTTCTTTACTTATTTAGTATAATAGTACTTATTTAGTAAATATAAAGATATTTACTCATTACACAGGAACTAGAACAAATTGAAGAACATTGGCGTCAAGAATCACGTGACCTTGTAGAAATGGTTACAAGGTTACAAGAAGAAAATAGACGATTATCAGAAGCCCTACAAGAATCACGTAGTGATAGTCAGTACAGCAGTAAACAAAGTACTAACCACTTTTTCCCTACTAACACAATGTTATAAATGTCCTCTTACATATGTATTTCATATTACTTACACTTTACTTACAATATATTTCCAGCTTTTACAGCTAGTCAAGAAGTTGATATTGCAGTATTGCAGCATTTAAGATCTATGATAGATAAACAAAGAGATCAAATCCGAGGAAGAGACAAAGAACTACTGCAAAAAAATATGGAAATAGAAAATGTAAATTGGTACTTATGTTCGTATATAATTTGTGATTAAATACTATAAATATGATACATTTGATACATAATTTTTCTTTATTGTGATTTTTCTCTTAATATTAATAATACATATGTCATTGTAATTTATCTTTATATTTTATACAGCTGACAGCACAGGTTGAAAAACTTGGTGTTGTCGGTCGAGAATTAAAGCGGAAACAGCGTCAAGCTCAAATGCAAGCACGTGGTTTAGTAGAAGAACGAGCAGACTTCTTAGCTCAGCTACAAGATCAAAATCGTGAATTGATAAATCTTCGAGCCCGCCTTGGTTTAGCAAAAAAAGAAAACGAAGATTTAAGTAAATTACAGGGTTGCCCAGATTTAACAAATAAGGCTATATATGATTTAGATGATCCTGACAGACCAAGATTTACTACTGCTGAATTGAAAGAAATTTTACATGAAAGAAATGAATTAAAAGCTAGAGTATCAGATTTAGAAGATGAATTAGAATTATATCGACCAAAACCTGAAACGTACGTGTGTGTGTGTGTGTGTGTGTGTGTGTGTGTATGTATATATATATATATATATATATATAGTAATAATTTGCTTTATTCTATATTAACTAGAAAATTAATATATAATATAGTTAATGAATTAATTAATATATAATTTATATTTTCTAATATCGTAATATATTTTAATACTGTAACGTTTTTGTTATTATTATATAGAGTTGAAGATGATAAAGATGCTCCTGTTCAAGGCCCTCTTCCTTATGAACCAGATGATGCACCTTGGAAAAAGACATCTGAATCTGGAATTCGTAAATTGTAAGTAACTCATACGAAAAACTTAAAAATTTCTATTTTTAATAATAATGTCTACTTTCCAGTTTCCGGAAAATTTTCTCAGAGTCTAGCAGTAGTTTTTTAGTTGGTAGTAGTCCACGCCGAAGTCTTTCTAGTTTGTCAAAAATGGCTCTCTCTGGAAATAGTACATATGATGAATCTATATAATGGTTTTCAAACAAAATAATTTTTAACATTCTATGAAGATTAATTGAACGTAATGTTCTCGTATTTATTCATATCATTTTATATTCTAATAACAATATTTAATTTGTTTTAATGAATTGAAAGTAATATATCTTTCTTGAGTTATTGACTAGGAATATTAAATGACTAAAAGGATGTAATTAAATATAATTTAAAAAAGACAAAAGCACGATTACTTATACTTCTGCAACATTGCATTTATCAAGTATTAAAATAATCTAAAACGAATTATATATAAATATATGTTAACAATTGAATTGACGTGCCTCCAAAGTTAAAAGTGTTGATAAAAAATGATGTATACAGTAGTGGTCTTATTATTTTCATTCGTATTATATAAAATATAGAATAAAATATAATATCATAGGCAGAGTTATAAACTCTCTTTGTCGTATCAAAATATACAATAGCATTTTTTTTTATTGCATATTTATAGTTAATACAAAACAAATGTTTTTAAATACAGAGATTCAATTTCATCTTCTTAGAAAGAAATTTTATAATTTCTTCTTGCATTTATTAAATAACAATTAGAAGCATTCAAAATTTCAAAAGTACTGATAAATAATGTATTGAATATATCTTTATTGATACAAGCTCGATACTTAGCGTTATAGTGAATATAAAATATTGTATAATTACATAAAAAAAATTATTGCTTTTTAAAGTATTTATATTTATATATATTTGTTTTCTTCTGATCATTTTTATGTATTAGAAATGTTTTTTTTTAATTAAAATTTTAATAAATGTGATTAAGTATATATTTTCTATAATTTTTATAATAATTTTGGTCTTAAAATGTATTTATATTTTTTACAATTTGTGCCATTAAATGTTGGTGTGAAAATAAAGACAAACATTATACTTATATAGATTGTAAATAGTATTTAAAAATTATAAACGTAGATATATTTAACATAATATATATAATAACACAGAAAATAATAATAGTAGTGTTAATGTGAAAACACACAACCACATAAAAAGACACATTCAACAATGAAATATTGATAGTAGTGATTCTTGTCATATTGATACATAAATTAAAATTATTAAAAAAAAAAAAAATCAAAATAGTTCTCACTATTAATTTTAACATACGTGAGGAGAAACCTGTAAAAATATTATTTATAAATATTTTGAGTTTTAATAATTTCTATACTACTATGTATATTATCATGTTAAAGTGTAATTATTGATTTCGTTATAAAATAACAATTACATTTTTTAAATTCATTAAAAGTTTACAAAATTTTACAATAGCTTTATACTTTCCAAATATTATATAATATAAAATTTAAAAAATTAATATTTGTTAAATACATATTTTTAGACATAATTAAACAGTAAATATACACAAATTCAATAAAACTGCTTTCGATCTAATGACTAATATGAAATGAAATTAAAAAATTAAAAACATGTTGCAGCTTAAGTTACAAATAGTACACAAATAAAACATATCTGTTTCATATATGTTTTGAAATAAAGGATAATACATATTTATTTTATAATAAAAATATGTTCCATTGAAATATAATTTATTACAATCATTATAATTCTAGTCCTGTTACATGTGCCTATTATATAAATGTATTTATCTTACATTACTTTAACAAGATTTTTAGACCAGCTGATAAAAAGTTTAAAATTTTGCTTAAAATACAATACAATTTGTTATAGTTTGTTAATAAAATTTGGATATTTTTCAACTATTATATAATCAGTAAATTTAAAATTTTTAAATAGTATCATCTCAAAATGACAAGTTTTATAAAAAGAACCAAACCAAACAAAATTTCTATATTTCATGTAGTTACAATGTGAAATGAAATATTAGAATTTTATATTAATCATATTACTTACTGTTTATATTATAGCATAATATATAATTTTTAATTTATATAGGAAAATATTTATATGTGTAACATACTGTATTGTAATTAAGCAAACAAAAACTTCGTTCACACACAATTAACATAAAAGAAATCCATAATTTATAGTATAATACAAATAATGAAAATTAATGTTTGTATTTTCTACTGAAATACTATAATAGTAAAGTAAAAAAAAGAAAAATGCTTTTCAATGAATTTAGAAATATGTAACAGTCTAATATTTATGACGATAGTTTAAACTAGATTTCGATACTTACGTTATTATTCTTATTTTTGCATTGTTAAATAATTAGTAAGACATGTAAAATGAAAAAATAATAATATAGAAAAAAAATCATACAAAAGTGCCAAAGAAGACAAGAGATATAAATATTTTATGCATTATTTGATAATTTATTTATATTTCATTAATTCTATTAGGGAATTTATTAGGACAATTGTAATACTTCTTGATTGTAACAATTATTAATATGCAAGATTGATGCCTTAATATTTATAGAACTGAAGTATATTTTATTGTAATCAGTTCTTTATAAAATAAATGATTATGTTCTATAAATTGTTATTTATATAAAATAATATATTTAATTAATAATCATTTACATGTAATATTAAATTCCCTTTATAAATAAAAATAATAGTGATTTTAAAAAACAATATTGTCAAGTACATTTAATATAATAGTTTCCAATGCAAGAAAACTAATACGATTGAGGTAGTATTCTGTGATATCTTTATGCATACTGTATAAATAAAAAAAGATATTCTTGAAATCCAAATCTTAAAAATGGTTTCCAATTGTTCTAACCATTACTACGTTGTTGATCATTGAATTAATTGATTTAAATACATAAAAAAGAAAAATATCAAAGTGTATAAGGATCAGCACCATGTTTTTTAAATGCCTACATTATATCATATTATAATACAATATCATATATAAAATACTTTTCGCTCATTTTTAAAACAAATCAAAGACAAAACTTACAAAATAAATTAATATATATAGAATACATAGTCGACTAGTATGTTATAAATCCACGTTGTTCAAGTTAGCTGCAGATCCAGTTGGTAAATCTGGTGGTACAAACTTACCGATAGGTTGTATTGCCTGTCTTTGTTCTGCCAGTTTGCGCATTTCTTGCCTAAGTTTACTTAAAATAGCATGATTTGGCTGATTGACAGCAGCTTTACCTTGTAACAACGTGATTTCTTGTTCTAATTGTTTTTTTTCTTTGAAAGATTTTACACTTCGAGATCCATAAAGTCTTAGCAAGGATCCCCAAGATTGAATGTGAGGGTGCATAAGTTGTAGAATAGCTTGGGCTGCTCGTTGTTTACCATCTTTCTTATTCCGACAGACCTAAAATTTTTTCAAATTGTACATCATAATTAAAAATATTTTATACAGAAAATAGATCGAAAAAAAATAACAAAGATAAATAAGAAATGGAGTATATAAAGTAATAGATTATAATTTTACTTACAACAGTAGCTTCATGTTTACCAACACGCATTGTAAATTCATTGCGCTGATGCTTTAATGTGTTTACAGAATAATTAATATGCATATCACCAAGACCATAATTTCGTTGGAGACAAGTAATTAAAATAGCATGCGGTGACGGTTCAGTTGTTTTTGCGCAAAATTCTGCGACTCGTGGATCGGTAATCGATATTTCATCAAAGAATGATAAATCTGTATCGGAATTTGCTCTCGATGCTTTAATCATTCGACTGTTATTACCAGAAACTGTATCTCCTCCATTATCACCAGAAATTTTATCTCTCATTTGAGGAATTAAAATTTCAAGAGTTTTTCTTGCAGCATTAGCTTTTGCTTGTTTTTTGCTACTACCAAAACCACTTCCATATTCCATATCATTTATACAAACAACAGCAGAATATGGAGTTGCTGCATTTTCTGCAAATATTTCAAAAAGATAAATGAATATAATATGTATTATTTGATTAATATATATTATTTTTATTTAACTGACCTAATTCCTTAAACTTATAAGTTGGTTGTTTTTTAAGTGCATGTTGCACATATTCATGAAGTATACAAACATAACTTTTGCCTGAGGGATTCATTATCCAATGTTTTGGTGGCCTTTGTCCAGTACTATCATCTCCAACATTACCACTACTACTTCCCGCTAATCCAGAACTACTGACTGGAAATGTTATTAATTTTGTTCCATCAGGTAGAGTAGGTCGTTCAAGCTGCTTACGATGTTTTTTATTTTTTGTAAATTTCCTTCTTGCTGACCATGATCTAAATGATAGTTAATAATAATTATTGTAAAATGTAATAACTAGTTTTTTCTGTTGAACGAAATATCCAACATTTCTTTAATATTACTTAATATATACTTACTGAAATCTCATTACTTTAATAGCTTTAAAGCGAAATAGTGATTGACAATAATTTCTTAATTGTTCACTATCTAATGAATGAGCCGCTCGATTTTCTTGAATTGTTTCAATTTTTGCACTAGGAAGGCTACAAACGTCTGCGTTTGGATCACGCTCTTGTTGCTTTTTTCTTTCTTCTTCTTCTTCATGAAGAGCTCTTTTATATTGAAGGCAAGGTATTGCACTAACAGGCACTTCATGTTTTCTCACACTGCCAGGTCCAAGGAAATATGGTTTTGCAAGAGTACAAACTCTACTTTGTTTATGTAAATACAAAGGCATTCCACTATTATGTGTTACTTGTACCCAACCTTCTGGAAGTACGTCAAAGTGATTATGTCCAATTTCTGCAAAAAAGATTGCATTGTTATAAATTACACTTTATGTAACTTTTCCTTTTGCTTAAACAGCATTGTTAAAAGTATTATTATTATAGTTTTATACAGATTGTCCCAGCATCTGTAATATAGGCGATTTATTTTTTCATGTAAAATCATCCTCTCTATGATTGTATTACTGATGCTGGGATATCCTATATTAAACATTTAAATACATACCATCTAAGACAAGCTTTATTTTCTCTTCATATGGTACACTATCCTTCTTGTCTTTTCTTTTGCCTTTAAATTCTTCTGGTAAACCTAATAGTAGCACATAATACTTAACTAAAAAAATACTCTGCAGCTGCATGATCTATATGAGAAGTACAAAAAGAAATAACAAGTGATCTTATTTCTTTCTTTTTATAATTTTATTTTGGACATGTATAAATTTTGGAATTCAACCTACTCTTATAAGTTTCTTTCACATTAATATAACTTATGCTTACTATAAATTAGTTTCTTTTTCTTTTTATTTTACATACTTTACCTCACAAAATAATAATAAAATTGTTTTGAAGTCTCTGATTTACCTTCTTCAAGCATGGCTTCAATTTCTTCATCAGGTACATCAGAATCCATACTTTCATTGGTATCAGAATCCATATCACAGCAGTTCTGATCTGGATGACGTTCTAAGTCATCCAAAACATCAAACTGTCTTAAATCATCCGTAGCTGCAATACTGTCTGTATTAGACTCCATAATACAATCTTCAGTAGAACCATTGTATGCATTTGTATCATCATAGACAATTTCTTCTTCCATTATATCACTAGAATTACTCTTGTCTGACATTCTATTACTTTGATTATCAGTATTTAGTTCCAATATATTTTGCTGATTATCCAAAATTATTTCATTTATGTTTTCATTTTGAGTAGCCACACTTGATACAGCGATTTCTTCAAGAACTTCTTTATCAATCTCCATTGTATGTACAACAAGGATCTGCTAAAATACTGTAAGATCTAATTATCAATAACATATGAAATTTCAATTATAGTGGATGTTTTGTATCTTATGATTTTTTGTATTTAATTAATTATTTAACGCATTCGTATAACAAGCAAATAATTTTTAATCATCTTTGCGGCAAAATGTATTATTTAATTCTGTGTATAATAAACCATGGATTAAATAATATCAAGCACGTTGTATGGCCACACCACTTTCACCAATGAGGCCAAAGTCCAATCAATTTGAAACCACTTTAAAAATGGCAACGAAAATTGGACATTTGCATTAGTGTTAGCAGTTTGGGGCCTATTATATATCCATGAGTACATATTGCACAAATGATATAATTATATAGTTAGAATATTGTACGATGTAGTTGACACAGTTGGTTGGCTCCGAAACTAGACAGGGACAACATTGAAAAATTGAACCTGTTACTAGTCCGAATAATGCACTTAATAACACAAAAATAAGATTTGTTGAGAAGAAAATGCTTATATTGTCAGCTAACAAAAATTACATGCAAGTTTAATACTTTTCAATCTATTTATATAAATAATATGTAATATGTATATTTAGAAAATATGTATATGGCACAAAAATATATCACAAAAGTTTTAAGATGATTTGGCATTGAAATAATCCTAATCATTATTTGAACTTTGTTTATGTGAAATACGTATCATACAATAGACACTATTATGATAAAAATTTCTTTTTTTTTTAATTTTCTATTTCATACGCATTCACAAAAGATTAAAGATTTTATAAATATAATTATAATGTTGTATTAATAATATTGGCATGTATTGTAATAAATGATATAAATAAATGATAAATATTTAATTGTAATGATATAGTTGTAAAAATAATTGTATAGAAGTATTTCAATTGCTTCTGTCTATAAGAAAATTAATAATTAAATGCATATGATTTTCATATTTAGCAAACAATGTAAATTAATATTATGATACATCATCGTTAATTTCATATAGTTTCGAAATAATACCTTTATATATTATATATCACAAATATATATCTGAAAATTATAAACACTAATTCACTGAATTTAACAATGTTGGGTTAGGTACTGTTTAATACTCCCTGTCTAACTAAGATTTTTTTGATATATTGTAGTTTAAAAAAAGAAATTTCAGTCTTATTTAGAACACATAATCACAGTCACTTAATTAATTAAAATAAAGCTATATTCATTTTATTTAAGATTTCAATTATATTTCACGTAATAGTATAATAGAATAAAAACGTTTATGTGTTCGAACGCTATCTTTCGTTGCATTGAAGAACTCATTCCTAATTCCCAACCAATGGATGTATAATGTTTGATTTTGATTATATCATAAACGTAAACTGCAGACAAAATAGACCTGACATAATGTTTTTTCGTATTCCATTTTTCGGGTATTACTTGACCTCCTTATCATTTTCATGAAACCTTATCGATTCAATTGGAGCATGTAGATTAAACACAGACCTCGTCTGTAGATCAAACGAATGAATGCTAGTTCGATTTTCATTTCGATTGAATTTCTGTTTATTTATTATATCAATACTCAATCAAAGTTATAAATGGGGGAAAGTATTTATTTATTGAATTTAAACATTATAATGGTTTGAATGAAAAATAAATTTTTCAAGTATTCTTTTAGATTCGAAAATGATGCTAATTTTATGCCAGATTTCTCTATTCATTAACAGTAGTAATTTAGTTAATAATTTCGTAATTTTCTTTTTTTATCTAATAACTACTTATAAATAAGTACACAACAGTTCACAAAGAAATAGATTACATTATTTTTCATTTATTTAACATATATGGAAATAACTTTAAAGAAAACTTAAATATAATTATATGAATTATTATACAAATACTTTAATACCTTTTAAATCTGTTAAAGATATTTAAACGATTACATGTAATATTATATAAGAAATCAAGATTATATGTAATATTACTTTTAGGAAACAGATTCGTGAAAAAAAAATCTAATGCAATTAAATTCATATCATGTATATGAGTTACAATATTTGCAACTTTGCAAATATTATATTAAAAATATTAAAAAGTATATATCTGTACATATGTAACTTAATTATTTTATTTTATATTTTGTATATTCCATTTAAAGCATCGTTTACATAAATATTTACAATATTATATGTACATAATATTTAAATATTCTATATATACAAAGCATTAATAAATACACATTTAATTGTTTGTTAAATGTTATTAACAAACAATTACATCTAAGTCTTACTATTACCATAAGTTATTTAACACATGTAAATTAAAAGCTGTTTCAGAAGAAATAAGTTTAATATTGATATTTTCAATATTATAATATAGTTTACTAGAACAATTACAAGCAAAACTTTCATTATCTTTTACTCTATAAATGAAAATAATTTAGTAATTTAATTTTTAGCTATAAAATATAACATTCCTAACAATTTCATGAAATAACAATGGTATATATATACTCCCGATATGTGTATACATATACTATATATATATCTATAACTAGGAAATTAAAAAATAAAATATTTTCTTCTAATGTTCGCTCAAAACAATACTCTAGAATATCAATAAAAAAAATTATTCTTTTCGCTAATGATTTATCGTCATGAGGTAGTAGTCATATGGAAATAAATATTTAATATACTGTCGCTCCTTTTATTTGATTTTTATCTTATGTAATTTAAGTTTAAATCCAAGTAATTCTGAAAGAACACCTGAGAGAGCAGATAACAGTACCACTTTTGTAATTGTATATAAATAGGGATTAGCTGATAAACCAGATATTTTAAATGGACATTCAAGTTCCTGAAAATATAATATAATTACATTATATTATACTATTATACTACTAATTATTTTATTTAATTCCCATGTTTTACAAATATGAAAATACAATAATGAAAATATAAATTCTCACTACCTTTATCAAATCTGCTGCTAATTTGAGTACATTATTTGCTACCATAAGCTCTTCTTTTTTATGTGGTTTTTGTTCTATTTGTAAATATAGATTAATCTAAAAACAAAACAAAACAATACGATCAAATACTTTAAATTAAGATAACTACAAATAATGTTTTATAGTGTGTATAACAATATAAAATTTATTTCAATTACTTGCTCAGTTATTAATACAGAAAGGTTTCTGTATTTTTTATTAATTTTTGTACCCAATGTCATAAAACGTAATATAAATATTCCGAGAGAAAAACTCCAGAACAGTGCTTCAACGTTGTATCGGGAATGTAAACTTTCAAGATCCTTCATTACAAATATTAATATTATATTTATAGAATTCTTTATATATAATATCATTATGACATTTTTATATTATTTTTACCTTAATCAACTCCAAGCTCACGAATGATAGTAATAATAATGTAACAATGAATACTGCTGATACTATTACATCCACAGAACGTTGGGGTCCTCTTCTCTATAATGTACAATACATTTTATTATTATTTTTTAAAAGATTTATTAAAATATGTTTAAGATTAAACATGTATATATATTACATGTATATATATATTACCTTCAAATAAGATCTAACGCTTAACCATAATTTTATATTGCGTACTTTATTTAGCCGAAAATGAGGTAAGTCAGATTTTCTGGCACGTCTTGATGATGTCAAATGTGAAAATAATTTTGCATATAAGAGTCTTTGTTTATAAGTACGTTCTGCAACTGCTAATAAAAAAAATAATAAAGAGGATAATATAAGTCTTTCAAATGCTGATATAAGCACTACTATACGTTCCCTGAAATTAATAGTAATTATTAATTGTTGATGTCCTGGTATTTTATTGCATGTAAGATAGTTTTGATTACATTAAAATATTTATTACGTGATGATTTATATTGTATGCTTACCAAAGAGTTGTCCCAAAAGCTAAATCTATAACTTTAGATAAAATATCACTATATGTCTCTAAATTGACATAAGTCAAGTCATTTGGTATTAAGGAACTTGTTACATTACTACTATTGTCCATTCCGACATGATCACTCAATCGTTTAATAGATGGTATTAAAGCTAATACCACACTAAGCATTAAGCCTCCATAAAAATAATTCATACTCTCAGGCATTGATTCTACTCTAGCAATAATAGCCGAACTGATATCCAATACCGATAGTTCAGCTTTTTTTATGTCACGTCGTGTCCATATAGTACAGGAAACTAAAATATAATGAAGTTTTAATTATTTTCAATGAATCGTGAATATATATAAATTGTACTTAAAATTACGGCTAAATAAATATAATTTAACATACCACGATCATATGAAGCACAATTAGAACTAAGCATTATGGAGGGTGGTAATTCAAATTCCCAAGAAAAAGGATGTTCAACAAATTCCCCATAATTTTTGTTAGTTTCATTACGTAGATCAGATTCTTCAAGTTCTGAACTGTAAAAAATTTTTAAAAATTAATTTAGCATAAAGATATAAATGGTAAAACTTCTTCATTGAATATGATTCTAATTCATTGAAAAATAAATAAAATTTTTAATTTTAAAAACTTATTTACCTGTAACTACATTCATCACTATTTGTTGTTACTCCCATCCACTCTGTAGCAGATGTTGTAGCTTCCGTTAAATGATTTGTAATTGTTTCTTCACATTCTCCTTCTTCTTCACTTTCACATTGTTGTCGTCCATCTCTTGATGATACTAGACAATGATCTTTATCCTTTAAATAATAACTTAAAATTTTAATACATTTATATCTAATTGAAACTGAAATAAATTTATGAAACTTGCATAGTTATCTAATATGATAAAATATAATATGATAAAAAAATTAATAATATAAAGGATAAAGTATAAAAATTAAAAAATACGAAAATATTTACCACCTTATTAGAAGTTTCTGCTTCACTATTTGAAGAATTGTCTTGTGATTTTAACAATTCAGGTGCTGCATGGAAAGTGGAAGACAATCATTTTAGCTAATAGACCATTTTATCTTTCCAACAAATATTAAAGCACGTTAGCAGAAAATAAATAATAAATCTTTTGTGACTAACAAAATAAATGCAATTTTAAGTAAAAAAAAGAATAGATTTTTAGATAAGTTGTTATAAAAAGATTTAATAAATAAATATATATCTAGAATTAAAATATAAAAATACATTATCTTAAAATATATAGGATCTTGCATCATATATTTAAATAAAATTTATCACAAATCAAACCTGAAAATTTTGGTTGTGAAACTTGTTGACTAGTAGAATCTTCTAACCAAAGAATACGTTCCTCGTTATTTTTAAGTAACTCTCTTTTGTGTTTAAGTTTTTCTACTGGCGTCCGTGCAGCGCTTTTATCATTATCACTAGATACATTTCCATTCAAGCTTTCAAATCCATCATCATCCTGATGTACATTTTTCATATTTTGATCTGAAACTTCATCTATAACAGAAAAGAATATACTTTGCATTTAAACAAAAACATGTAACTAACAATAAAACAGAAAGTTTTAGTACAGTATATAATGTATTAACTTGATTGAGTATGACTAGCTGAAGCTTCATTTATAGGTAGGGGATGATTCACAGCCACATTCATTGGCTCATTATCACAAGATGTTTGAAATTCCTACAAAAATAAACTACTATGTATAAAGTTTTTCAAAGTTATGTTTCTACATTTTAAATAACAAATTAATTACCTGCGATCGACTAACGGTCAAAGAATTTTCAATTACAACTTTTTTAGCAAATCGCACAGATGTTAATACTTCATCACTTACTGTACTAGCTTTTTCAGATGCTGTATCTTGAGATGATTTAGAATCTTCACGCAACCCTACACAATATATAGTAAATACAAACTAAAATAAATCACACATTACATATACAGATAATAATTTTATAATAAAAAAAACTTACGCAAATTTTGTCTTGTCCTTGATTTACCTATTCGACATCTCGTATGTCTTAAACGTCTAACCATTTTTTGCTTATTTTGTCCATCACCTATTGTTGGTCCTGAATGAGTTGACACAATATGAGAATGAACGATACATAATGTCAACATCATAATAGCAGGTATTAATACCTCTGATGTTGATATAATCTGGAAACATATATCCTAATTAATATGGGTATATATATCACGCATACATGCATATATATATATATATATATATATATATATACATATATATGTGAATATCTATGTATGTATATTTATAATATTAATAAAAGTTTCATACATCACTTTCACTGTCCTTTGCCATTTGACAAAAACATATACACATATTGATTAATTGCAAACTATATAATAATAAAAATAAAGCAAAAATTGTTAAACTAGTCTGCTGTATCCACCATTTTCTATATAAAGGAAGAAATAATAAACGCTGAAGTGCCAAACAAGCTACTGTTGACAATCCATGCTTTGGTTTAGCCTTTGGGAAAGAAGAACCTATATGCATCAATATTATATAAATAGTATATTAAGTATCAGAATAAATATCATAACGTTAAACAACTTAATATAAACTTTGACTTGATAATTTCTTAGTTCATTACCTCGTACAAGATCTACATCAATAAGTTCTGTTTTTAGTTTTGCAGTTCTCATTGGAACATGTGTAAATCCTCCAAGAATATGTTGTTCCACAGTTTTTTCCCATTGTTGCTTATCATAAGTACCAATTTTTTTCTGATACCTAAAACATGCACTGTCTTAAATTTACAACTTTGACGAAAGCGTAATAAGAATATAAATTTCTTACCAATAAACAAGCTCATTCAATTTCATTTTTGTCAGTCGCTATCGTAATCGTATAGAATGACTGTTAATTTTTAATCTTAACCAATAATCGGCAATATTTGAGAGAACGGAAGATGATTTTCCGTGTACTTTTATTAGTATGTTTAAAGAAAATATTGCTCCCATAATATATAACAAACGTTATATACAAATTATGTTTTCAGTCAAGATATATTGACAGACAAGACATACAAAATACGAATACTCACAATACATTTAATAATTTTACGCCATTACCTAGAAACAAAATGTTCTAAAGGTTCCTAGCAATAATTGTGACAATCAGATAGGAAAATCATTTCCAATCAATCTTAGTTTACAAACGTATACTAGTCAACTCTAAAACAAAAAAACAATTACACTTGCAATACTTTTTATATTAAATTTGTCTGCTATTGAAACTGTCATATGACTATTATATTTCTTTTTAAACAGCATTACAGAATACAACATGACTACCAATCTTACAATAATATACAAGAGACAATGGTTACTATTAATTGTAGAACTTAATGATTACTACCTCTAAAATAATTTCGTATAGATATATTTTTAAACTTAATTCACCTAAACTTGCGATCCATATTATATCTTTAGAATTTGGATAGAGAAATTAAATATCTCTATCTTTAAATTATTATTACTTAAATATCCCTATTTTGTTACTACTACTCCGCATAATGATTTTGAAATACAATAAAAAATTTAATTAATGAAATAATTAATAATAAAACAATGATATGGAGCGATAATGAAATTGAGATAATTTGTAAGTCCTTTATTTTATTTATTTGCATTTAAGTGTTTTTATTATTAGATAAATATGCATATTTAATACAGTATACATATACATACAAATATCCCTTAATGAGCTTAAAAAACATACGATTTTACGCTGTAAAATCAGCATTTTTCAAGAGATGTCAAAATGTAATAAGTTACTTAAAAATAAGTCATGTTTCGCATCAAGACAAATGTCGATTTTTAAAGATATTTAAATACTTTGTTAAGTAATGTCACGTTTAAAAAAAAGTCATTTTATATATATGCATTTATACTGTGATCAATAAGATCTCAATTGATGAACAAATCTAAACATTTACAAAATGATTATCAAAACGTATTTTTTTGATGTATGGTTATATTTTGGCTTTTTATCTTTGGTAAATGGGCTACGTGAGTACGAAAAGAAAGATCTGATCGCTCTAAGAGAAGAAGTACGATCTATGTTTGATCATGCTTATTCAAGTTATTTAACATATGCTTATCCTTATGACGAATTACGATCATTAAGTTGCGATGGATTCGATACATGGGGTAGTTTTTCATTAACGCTTATTGATGCCTTGGATACTCTTGCTATAATGGGTAATT
This sequence comes from Tetragonisca angustula, assembly GCA_036937485.2. Taxonomy (NCBI): domain Eukaryota; kingdom Metazoa; phylum Arthropoda; class Insecta; order Hymenoptera; family Apidae; genus Tetragonisca; species Tetragonisca angustula. The sequence continues at coordinate 1,597,663 of JAWNGG020000063.1, read as the reverse complement.
TCTCTGAATTTCGACGTGTAGCAGAAATTATAAGCGCTAGAGCAAACTTTGAAGCTAATATCAATGTCTCTGTATTTGAAACTAACATAAGAGTAGTTGGAGGATTGCTGAGTGCTCATCTCTTGTCACGTAAAGCAGGCATTAATTTAGAACCAGGATGGCCTTGTAATGGGCCACTGTTGCGCCTTGCAGAAGATATGGCAAAGCGTTTGATTGCAGCCTTTGACACTCCAACAGGAATGCCATATGGTACTGTTAATTTGAAATATGGAGTACCTGAAGGTGAAACAAGTATCACATGCACTGCTGGGATAGGTACATTTATATTAGAATTTGGAACTTTGTCCAGATTAACTGGAGATCCATTGTATGAAGAAGTAGCTATGAATGCTATTAAAGCATTAAATTATTATAAATCAAATATTGGATTAGTGGGTAACCACATAGATGTATTAACAGGCCATTGGACAGCTCAGGATTCCGGAATTGGTGCAGGTATTGATTCCTATTTTGAATATTTAGCCAAAGGTACTTTATTATTTCAAGATCCACTACTAGCAACAATTTTTCACGAGCATAAAGCTGCTGTTGAAAAGTATATTCGCCGAGAAGATTGGCATTTATGGGTTTCTATGACAAAAGGTCAAGTAACCTTGCCAGTGTTTCAGTCTTTAGATGCTTATTGGCCCGGAGTATTAAGTTTATTTGGTGAAATTGAAGATGCAATGAAATCATTGCATAATTACCATCGTGTTTGGAAGCAATTTGGATTCACACCAGAATTTTATAACATACCACAAGCTGAAGCAAGCACTAATAGAGAAGGATATCCATTGAGACCAGAACTGATAGAATCAGTTATGTATTTATATAGAGCAACAGGAGATCCTTATCTAATACAAGTAGGAGTAGATATATTAAGAAGTTTGCAACATAGTGCTAAAACTACATGTGGCTATGCAACTATCAATGATGTTAGGGACCATCGGAAAGCTGATAGAATGGAGTCATTTTTCTTAGCAGAAACAACCAAATATCTTTATCTGCTTTTTGATCCTAATAATTTTATTCATAATTCTGGTCAAAAAGGAGAAATTATAGAAACACAATGGGGTCAATGTATTGTAGATGCTGGTGGATATATTTTTAATACAGAAGCACATCCTATAGATCCTGGAGCATTATATTGTTGCTACAGAAATCAGCATTTATTTCCAGATCAAAAAGCAATGTTATGGAAATTTATTCCTGTAAATGATAAGACAGAAAAGGAAAATATAGAGCATATCTCGCATCCAAAAGATAGTAAAGATCAACATGATAACAAAGAACCAATTGAAATTATAAAATTATCTGAAATGAGGCATACTTTTATAAATGACATAGAAAATAATAATAATAAAAATACAATTGATCCTTTGCCATCCATAAATGGTAAAGTAGCTGAAATTACAGCAATAGAAGAAGAAAATAAAATAAATACAAACGATCCAGAAGATGAATCTTTGAAAGTACAAGTTGCTGCACCACCCTCAGGAATTTATAAAGCTGATGATAGTGAAAATATTGACACTTATGAAACTTATAGTACTTCTGATGGACACTTCTCAACTTCTATGAGAAATAACACAGATTCGTTTATTAAACAAAACAATATAAAACCAAGATTTGAACCACAAATATTGCTTGAGAACATTAGAAAAAAGAATTTATATCCAACAAATAATTCTGCAAGGCTAAATTATCAACTTTTGTCTTGCCAGTCTCAATCATTCTTACAACGTATATCAATCATAGGAGAATTTTTTTAATTTTATTTATTAAATATATTTTTGTTAATCTTTATTTTCAGTATATATATATTTAAATTATTTTTAGCGATTGAAAAGTTGTAATGCATAATTTATAAATACATGTTTGAATAAAGTATATCATAAATCAATCTTTTTACTCCGTGCATTTTTTCTATCATATATCAAGATATGATCCTGCCCTCTAAGATTTTTTGCAGCTTAAACAAAATCTATTTTAAGATATACGTCATATAAATTTACTTTCATGAAATAAAAATTCAATAAAACGTTCTAATATAATCTATAATTTATTTATTTAAATTCATTCTAATGAAAATATTTAGTGGAAAACTTACGATTAATTTTAAAAATGATCAGAAATTTTTTAAATTAACAATTGAATAAAATAGATCCAAACCATTATCATTGAATTCAAAAATACATTAATTGATAAAGCGATTTATAAAACCGTGATTCCCCCTTTAAAATTCCTCCTTGGAATATAAATTGAACTAATAATACCAACTATTTAACATATACATATATGTATAAAAAATTCTAAGTTTAGTTATATTACAAATTGTAACAATTAGAAATTGCAAAAAGAAAATAATTTCAATTTAATATATCTTCGTATTTTTAACAATTAATAATATAATTTTATAATATAATATTATTTTAAAATAAAAGTACGACTATATATCCTCGTAGTGATTTTGAATTTTCACGTACCCTGATGAATAGAGCATGAGTACCAACCAACGCGAATCAAATCAATCACTAAATGCATAATAATATTATAATTTTATATTTTCGAATGTAAAAAGTTAAAAGGAAGAAACTTTCTTTAATTATTATAAATTATAATAATTTTTATAAATAGATTATAACAATGACAACTAAAATTAAAATACTTATCAACTATACAAATATATAGTTAAACGTATTATTTTTTTTATATGTTGCAAGCACTGTATGCATCTTTAAGAAAATAAATTAAAATTTATAAAATAATTTCATTACAAATTATTTTCTTTGGATATATTTTTATATATTATATGTATTGTATGCATGTTTGTATCTTTAATGTTAAAAGTTTTGTATAAACAAATATTAAATTCGTAATTTAATAATAAAACATTGTAATCACATTGGCAATATGCGATGATAATATTCATTTAGTAATGGATTATTACTAAATTAGAATCGGGATTCACTTACAATCAGGGGATAAGTAAGAGGGGATTACCTTTTTCCCCTTCTATTTCTTCGGTTTTGTATATTTATACGACGTTGAGCTCGTCACTTGAACAGATTTGATTTATCAGAGCAGAAAGAAGGTTGCTAATAATTACAAATTGCATGAATTCAAAGGTAAGCGAAGTATATTTGATTTCGTTTCTTTATTTTATATGTTGCTATTTTATACGATACTATTGTTAGAAATATAAAATATTCATCAATAAGTGTAATAAAAAATTGTTTATTACTAAAAAAAAAACAGATAAATTTTTAAATTAGCTGTTAATTTCATAAAATTATAATTAGACTATCTATGTTATAGATACTTCATTGAAAGTAATATAAAATGTAATTAATTTTATGTAACAATAAAATAAAAAGAAGATATCAATTTCGATTTTATATAATTGTACAAATATGATTTGAAGTCTGTTCTGAAATTTATATGTCTAAAATAGGTCTATGTCTACAAACGATTATGTCGTTATTTATCATTTATAAATGTATTATTAATATTGATAAGAAGAAAAATTTAACATTTAATTATTTAATCCATTTATAGTCAACATTGCCTTAACGCAACATTTTATTTGGTTCTTTTTCTTAGTCAATTTATATTCTTCATCTTTCTTTAACATTATAGTTAAAAAAGTGAATTTCAAAGATTTGCTGATCATTTTTTTTTGTCACTATTTCTTTCATCTTAGATTTTATAATCTTTCGAGATTTAAAGAAATAAAAGTTTTTACATAATATTTATATAATATTTATATAATATTGTAATAATATTCTTTTACATACATATGCATTATCAAACAAATTCGATTTTCTCGAAAATTAAGCCTTGAACAAAAAGATGTATATTTCTTTATTTTTTTATAAAAATCATATGCTATGCATAATGATACTATAATAAATTGAGTATTACAAATAAATTTATTACAACAAATTAATATTAATTAATTAATTAATTAATTATCGTATAATAATAAATCGTGATTGGTTTGTCTTACAATATTGAGTTGTCTGAAAACATCTTACGTTTTGCATTTTCTTTGCAGATGGACAGAAAAGCTGTCGATAATAGAGCAAATCAACGTAATCCCAATCATACACCAACTGGGCCAGGGCACAAAGCCGGGTATCATGGAACTGGTACAAAAGCTGATTTAGATAATCATTCCAACCAAATGAACCCCAATAACCCATTATACAAAAAGTGAATGAGTTACGTCTCATTATTGTAATTGTATCATCATTATATCTAATGGAAACTATTTTATTCGAATGATACAATAAATATGCATTACTAAAATAACTTCTGCTTATATTTATTTCGACTCCTCTCGAAAGTATCCTCTCAAGTTTAAAAAATTGCATAAAACAAGTTATTACAGCTTATATATAAATCAGATATAATTATATATATAAATAGATATAATTATAGTTTTTGTAAATGTAGTGAATTGCATTAATTTCATCTCATTTTCCGTTATTTTTCGTTACATGTATTTACTTTCATGTTAGACGGATATCATGTTTATGAAACAAAAATTGGATAAAAATTGTTATCCATATGTTATCAATAATGTCATTTATAAGCTTATTTATATTTATAAATGATTCTTAATTACCTTTTCAAAGGAGAGTTATAATAAGAATAGTAATTTTTACGAAGTGAAAAGAACCAATCATAAATTTTATTGTCTGCATTGTGCGAACATAGTGGCATTTATTTTAATGTTTCAAAGTTTTCACTGTTATTTCTAAAAAAGTAACTTTCTCTATAACAGAAAGTATCTAGTAAACGAGAAAAATCTGATTCGGTTATGCTCTAAATATTCTTTATCACTACATAAAGGATTCATTCTACCTAGGAACATCATTGTATTTACACCAATCGCAATGGAATTATTGGTAAGCTGCATATCGTTAGTGTTAATAATTAGTTAGTGTTAAATTTTTGTAGGAGTAAAACCTATTTCATTTTTCTGTGTCATTTTAGAAAATTACCAGTCTACTTTGTTTTCTCGCTTTAATAATATCTGTAAATGTGAGAGGAAATACAGAAAAAACATTTATACGAAGCGATGATATGAAAACTGGTAAAATTGAAAGCATAATTTTCTATATACCACGTGTTTCTCAAATTATAATAATTCGCAAATTGATTAAAATACGGTAAGAGTTAATACAATTTTTGGTATATTTAAATTCATTTTTGTTCAGACGAAGTACCACGTGTAAAAATCAAAGTATTCCGAGGTGCAAGTAAAGAACAAGATGGAGAACAATTCGCTACATGGGGATTTTGGATCAAACAACCAACGACAATGAAATTAACGCGTTGATCCTCTATAACATCGTGTAATTTAAAACTCACGCATCCATGTAATATTTTAAAAATTTTATTTTATATACTTATCGCTTCATTATTGTATTTCATCAGTACACCATTGCAGAAATACTAAATGACTTTTTTAATACAATTATTAATTTCCAGGTTTTAAATTGGAATAAATAGCTTCAATTAACTAAGGATATTTCTTTTATTTTATAAATAAATGAAATTCTAATTATGGAAGATTAAATGTCACTTATATAATAAATATTATGTACATAAAGATACTTCATTTATTTTTTGTATAAAATTTTTTTAGATAAAATAAAATTTTTACGAATACATATAGAATGCGAAAGATATATAGTCTAAATTTCAATTACTGTTTCTTAATTAAAAAACATGGATGGTTATAATAAATTTACACGACATTATTTCTAGGAATATAATATATATAAATATATATGTTTTACTCATTTCACATTTTTCATAATTTTGATGAAATTATTTAAAGAGTATATATTACAGGAATCAAAGGTGCTGGACAAAAGCAAATGGCACGTATGTAAAATTTTGATAATATATTTGCCATTTGTCATTTTTATACATACATGTATATATATAAATTATACATTATATACATATAGATATACAATTTATATATACACACATGGAAGCCCATTTTACATCATTTTATAATATCTATTATGCTTTTAATTAACTACAACATTAATAAGGTTGACTTCGATATGTCACGAAAGCTTTGTGCTCTCGCGAAAGCGTTTTAAATGAGTAATTTTCCGTTGATTCATAAACCATTGCGAATAGTTATTCTACATATACGTCAGATAATAATAAAAATCTGAATAAATTAATGCCAATAAATTAGCCATTATTGCACAATCTCTCTTAGTATTTGATCAATTTTTAATAAATATTTTAACATTATTCGATGAAAGAAAAATTTTAATTATTTCATATCGAACGTATTATTTGATTATCTTCAATATCTTATTTGACTATCTTCAATATTTGTCTGATATATTTTACAAAGGAAAATTGAAAATTGTAATACATGAAATGTCGATCTGAAAAATCTAATTTTCGAAGTAAGTATTTATCAGAGATGTCTTTATGTATGTACGTATTTATTTCTTTCTTTTATTCACGCATCAGTCATAATTATGAAATATTTAAAAAGGTACCAGAAATTCTGCGTAAAAAATAAAAGTAAAAATGAAAACATATTTCGCATTCGCATATCGCGCTGATAAATACTGTTGATTAATAAGATTGTGTTGTCAAAAAGAAGCGCTTTTATTTCAACTTAAAAACGAACATTTCATACATTACAATCGAATATCTTTGTATTATATTAAATCATATTAAATCGAGTTTCTTAGAATGAGTCAGATTTAAATAATATTAATGTACGTACAAGAGTACCGTGTTGTAAAAAAAGAACGAACGCTGAAAAACGATAATGTTTCTTGTACACGTGTACACGTTGATTATTTTAAGAATTTAAGGAATTCCAATGTCAATAAACGCACTTAAACCTTGAAAAATGTTGATTCTTTAAAGGATCTTTTAGGATCTTTTTATCATTTAAATAGAAAAGAAGAATAATTGTATAATTATAAAATAAATATATGTTAGTAAAAATATATTCAATCGTTATATATCAGAATAATTTAAAAATATTCAAAGAAAAATCTAATATAAAGATTTGCTTTTTTAATCAAATCTGACCCGGCCGCCATCGACGTGCATGCTGTTCGAAGATTAGTATTACACCTTTAATCAGAAAAAAATTCCCTAATTTTGTGTAATTTCGGAAATATTGCATTCACAAATAATTATTCAAACTTCAATTAAACTTCTTTTTGTAATCATTGTAATTTTCATGCACGAAGTCCTGTGTATTTATTTAATGTTTATTTCCTTTCTTGATCGACAATTATAATCGAAGTTGTTATATTTCTTAAAATAAAAGATCGATACTATGTATACATATACGTATATATATTATTGAATTTTCTCTTTATCTTTCTTCAGATAACAAGGCAATATCATGTTTGTTTTATGTTGATTCATCTACGTTAATGATGTAAGGAGAAAACGATTCGTCGAGAAAGGAGGAAACTTAAAATTAAAATAATATACGAATGATTTCATTTATACATTAAATTTGATCATAGCCTTAATGATTAACGCTTAACTTCTATAACTCTCATTATAACGTTTAATATCATTGACAAAGATTTCCTCCGATCAATAGATCGTATTACATTAATTATTATTATTATTATTATTATTATCATTATCATTATTATTATTATTATCTTGGAAGACATCATTGGAAGACTCGTTTCATAAATATTATCGTATCTCATTTAAATAACGTATTGTAACTGCGAGATGTTCCTGTTCCCTTTCTACTTTAAAAAAGGTGATAACTTACAAAATACCGAATAAAACTCTTAATTCTGCTAATTAATAATAATATTAATATCATTTTAACGATGTATTAAGGCCTGTTACAACGATATTAATATTATTCCCGTATCATTTATTCTTTCTGTCTTTTTTCGGGTTCGATCCGCGTTCATTTTTCCATAATAAAACATCCATAAAGATCAATTTTCACATCGAATTTTTGATTATAATCCTACATAATACTTGCAACAATTATCACGCACGTTTGTCCCATAAATACATGTGTGTTTTAACACTGTGAAGAATAAAGATAAGAGACATCAATTATTTTCACGTAGCAGAAACTAAGATGCTTATACAATCATTGCTGTATGAAGCTTCTGAATGTAAGTACATAAATGAATCAAATCATGATCCTTACGGATCAACCTTGTCAAAAAACTACATAATTGCAATACTAGCAAAACGTTCAGACGAAATTCCTAATGGACATTTGGAGGAGAAAGTCGAACAGCAATGATTGTACAGACCTGAGTCACAAAGGAGTATATTTTTAATGTCTGAATTAATTTAACGATAAAACCCTTGAGGAGCATCTCGCAGCTTCCATCAAACTACTGTATCAGCTACACTCATATTGCTTAAACTAACGTGTGATCTATGCGGCCTGTTAAGGCCTTGGAAGACGTTGGATTATTATAACTAATTGTACTCGTTCGTACATAACTGATTACATATTTGCATTCGCTTGCACGACGAGGAGACGTCCGAGTAGTACTAACATGTTGTTAACGTGTGTTGGCAGCTAAGATCATGAAATGATCGTACAATATGAAACGTTGTTGCCCCTTGCTTTACACGCGTTGCGCCGACTAAATTACCACTAATTATTGTAAATTTAACAACGAACAACGCCTCCCCGGCGCGGCGTGTAGTCAACATGTAAGTTATAGATAGAAATTACAAGATCCGCAATGCGATTATAAAATCCCGAAATCTGCGTAACAGTAGTTAACTTGTACGTACAATATTCATCGTGTGTTTCGCTTGTAAACGTATTGTGGAAGACATCGATCACTTACAACCAGCAATATAATATTGTCACGTTCACTGCGGTCTAAGTAGTCTAATATTTTGCCTAGAAAGCCCCTGAATGTCGACGATCTTTGTCAAGAAGAAGGAAGACACAAACCCAGAGGAAGACGATAGGATACATTACGATGAAGCCGAAAATGTATACGCAAATAGATTCTTTCTTCTTCTTTTTCTTTCTCTCTCTTTCTCTCTTTTTCTTCTACTAGATTTTCTCATCTTAAATAGATCATTTTGCTAGATATGTGTGAGTTCTGGTTGAATATAAATATACAATCTCAAAACGTCTCGAACCTTTTGTATAGCTTTCCGATCGAACAAATCTGTATGTTACATCTATTCAAACGAGCAAAGGGATACATGTTTTCTTTTTTTTTCTTTTTTTTTATAGAATCTCCCTAACCGATGACATCTAGCTAGAATCATTTCCCCTTATCATTTTGTACGATTAAAACGTTAAAAACGCTCGAAAATCAGCAAAAATATAGACGTCACGTTGATCAAAAACATTCGTATTCTCAAGGGAACGCATCAGCGGATTGCACTGCAGCCGATAAGAAGCGGTACGGGATTTCGTACATATTTATACTCGATATAATATTCTCAATAGTCGTACGCGTGACGAATTTGCAGATAGCGATCGAATGAATCAACTGTTGAAAATCAATTGACGCAAGCTGCAATTGATGGTTCCCTTGAACCTGTATATCTACACGTATTTTATTCGTATTTCAAGTGTTCTATTTCTGCGAGGGAAACAAACGGAGATCGTGGGAATTGAATCATATATGCGATGCGTTCAAAACGGCAGACCGATTTCAAAGGCATTAATCAAGGCAGAGCCTGAATCATATACTCCGATAACGCCGAAGAGTATCCCGAGAAATATTACGAAACAATCATACGCGACAGCGCTCCATTCCATGGAATTTCTCTTTAGCTTCAAATGAAAATAACACGGCCATATGAACGACAACATGGTACCGGTGAACGAGCCTATGAATCCCATTAGAATGCTGAAGTGGGGTATGAAGATCGCCATAAGAATGGTGAAAACGATCACGCCGACTCGCCACGCTAGACCCCAGACTTTTAACTCGCGATCCACCGTCCATATCGTTGGAAAGATCGTCTTCGGTCTACCCCTGAAGAACGCTCTCTCGAGTAGTTCGCAGGCCGCGTAATATGGCAACGGATAAGAGAGCACGGCCTTTACGACCAGACAAAAATTCACCAGCCCTTTGAAACCAGCCGAGTGTAAATTATTCGTGATCACCTGCTGCGTGTCATTTTGGAAAGTTAGAAAACAGATCCAACCGAAAAGCGACTTGAACGCGGCGGCCGCGATGTGGCTCCAATTCAACATCCAGTCGAACTTGGACCGATCGATCAGATTGCCCTCCAGCGTCGGTAAAAATATCTGCGAGGTGTAGCTGAATACGATCACGCCAAGGGAGATTGGGAAATTCTTCAGATCGATCGTCCATTTCACTTTGGACCAGCCCCAATCACCGATCTCCAAGATGCAGTAGCCGACGATGATCGCGTTTATGAACAAGTGCGACATCGTGCACCAAAAGCTAAGCACCGATACGTGTTGCAGAGACTTGAGAAAGCCGAGAGGCAGTAAAAATATCCCTATCAGCATCATCCAACTCCTAGTATCGATCGCGCCTTCGGGGAACGTTCCTATCATCAAGTCACCGCAAACGACCACATATAAGATACAAGTCATAAGCAATTCGATAATTTGAGCGATGTTTACCGCTCTGGCCCCCCACGTTGGCCCGAAGCATTCTTTCGCGATAGCTACGTACGAATCTCGCACACGTACGCGTTGGCCAGTCGTGGTGTCCAATTCGTACAAACATTCGACGAGTATCTTGCCGGTGTAACAACAGATATGAGCTATACCAATCATCGCGGCAATGGCCCAATAACCGCCTCGTAACACGGCGAATGGCAACGATACGATGAACATACCCTGCAAGTGGAATGAATAGATCGATTGTTTCGTTATCAATCCTCAGACATCAGGATCTATCTGAATAGTACCTGTATAGCATTTGTAACGTTCCATGCGGCTTGCCATTCGTTAATTTTCACTCCCGAACCACCAAATTCACCGCCACCTTCATCGTATTCGCTAAATTCACCGCTACTGACGCTTCCTGTTCTAATTTTGTCCCTGTAATATTAAATTGAGCTCTTTTTATGTGAGAGTTTCTCTTTATCTCTAATTATCGAAAAATGACAGTATAGTAGGACCGCCAATATTGATTATCCGAACGTTCTACTATCCGAACATTTTGTTATTATATGAATATTCACTGATAATTGATCTTTTTTCTAGTACTGAACTATTTTACATGTATTAAATTAAAGATACTTCATTTTTATTTACCCATTTCGTTGATAACTGAAAGAGTCCTCGGCGATGGCTACGTTATTCTGGTCCCGATATGCTTGATCTCCGTTCATGGTTATCATTTCCGTGTTATCGCGACCCTCGTCGAATGATTTAAACTGTGCATGTCCACTTTGTCCTGGAGCCTGTCGTTGACCTGGTCCTGGACCGCGAATAAGTTCCATACAGGGACTGTTCTCTGGCCATTTAGCTTTCAATGTTTCCCAGGCAACGTTGATCGTTGCACCCAAGGATGGTATGTAGAATCCGCGAAAATTGGCCATTGTTTAATTCGTTGCTTCTGTAAGGAGGCAAGTTGCTCTTGTGTAACATGAGTTTCTTCAAGGTTTGTTATAAAATTATCACTTGAAAATCATAATAAGCGATATACTCGATGTATCGTTGAACGATACTTGATCACACAGATTATATTATTTAATGTATAAGTTTTATGCATTTACATAAAATGGACATAAATATATAAAAATATATAAAATACAAAAATATATAAAATATCCAAAATACAATATCTGTTGTAATATTTAATAAGTGAAACAACCCTCTATCTGGATTCTGCTTTTTAAATTATTTTCGCAAAAATGAAAATTTGCATGAAAATAAAAAATAAAGGAATTAACATTAGTACAAAAGTACATGACGACTATCAACTGTTTTGAATGAATAGTATTGCTCAGTGTAACTCTGTGCCTACCATTATGAAGCATATCTAATATTGCATATCAAATATATATATTTATAAAATCCTTTCAGTTTATACCTCTTTCATGTATATTATACAAAGTATCAAGAAATGTAATATAAATATTCATATTTTACGAATATCAATAAGCAATAATGTTCACGAAATTGTGATATTCCAACAGGATATTTATATCATCTACTGGTATATTTTTTAACGATTCTCTTTAAACTAATTATGTTTATTTACACTAATAAGAATTCGAAACTCAATCAGCTTTCCTACTTTAATAAAAATAACTAGAATAACAGATGCAGCACAAGTGCATAGATGCACAAAACAGATGCAATACAGGTCATATTAATCACTTGAATGAGAAGAATGGTCGAATATATAACTTGACACAATTCCGCCTAAATTAACGAGGATATTCTTCATACACGTGTAATCGAACCCCATGTTTAAGCTACAATCCCTTATCATGTTCCATCAGTTTTTAATCGATTTAATCGCTTTGTTTCACGTACAATCACTTCCAAACTTCTCAATATACGTGTCTGATGTCTTCTCTATGAATGTTCGTCCCTGATTTCTTGCGCTCTCGAATATCGACCGAAGTCTCGATTTCTTACTTCACTTACCGAATGGAATTCGTCCCGCAAATTTTCAGGGAAAACAATACGACGACAAGCGCAACTTCCTCCAGCGCGAGTCTCGTTTCGTTAGTTTCTCTTTTTCTTTTTCTCTTTCTTTTTTTTTTTTAGTTTTTTCCAATTTCTTTGACCAAGACGGAGCGAAAGACTTAAACTAAAAAAGGGTCCACAGCAGCAGCAGGTCCGAAGAACGGAAATACTTGAAAATAAAAGGTCAAAACTTTCTAACTACGTGGGCTACGATACCGCATGGTCGTCTACGGTCTACCGCGATCGTCGAGTCCCTAATCGCGAGCTCTTAATCGCGACAGAGAGACTACGGGGTTGGCGTGTCAGGGGTTGGGAGATCAGAAGAATATGGCCAGCATCCCTTGAACGCGCAAGCCTCGATCGATGTGGTCCGCGAGATATCTCTTAACACGTCAGTACTGTAGTATAAAAATCACATCTCCCCACGCGAAACAAATTAGGCAAATAAAATTGGTAATTGATGATGGGCGTGTTTCATATAAATAATTGAATTGATTACACGTTTCTTGAGACATCTAACTACATCTAGCATTATTAATATTAAAGTTACTGATACTGTAAATTTTGTACTGCTTATGTAGAATGGGAGAGCATTTGATAAGATGAGACTGATATCGAAACTTGCAAGAGGAAGTCGCAATTTGAATAAATGATTTTTGAATGAAACTTGAATTATAAAGACTGAACCATTTTCATTTCTTTCTCAATATTTATCAGAGAAGCACTGTTTGAAATATATTTTTTTATTTAATGTATTAATTGGTTGTAAGATAATCATTTCTCGAATAATGTAAAATAACAGTGGAAAATAATAAACGATTTTTTTTTTATAATTATAGAAAAGTAGAACAGATGTAAGATTTTCAGGGTAAAATCTCCTTTTTAATATTTATTTTAAAATACACAAGTAGATCTTTTTATTTATTTTCTAATATAAATAAATATTTTACACTTATGGTGTAGAAAGTATTTAGCATTTATCGTTCATAATTTTTATCGGAATATTTTCAAAGAAAAAGCGATGTATGTACATATCTTATTGCGCATACCAAATCAAATAAGAGATTAGTTAAGATTGTATTCATATTCATAAAATTGATAATGATAAAATTTTTCACGTGTCATAAAATAATGGGTAGTAATATTCTTGAATAAAATATCGGATAAAATTGATAATAAATTAATATAGTCGTCTATGTATAGTTTTTTTACACTTAATAAATTTTTTAACTTTGGAGATAAATAAAATTTATTTCCAAAATAATTTCAATATAAAATATTTAAATTACAACGTTTAATAAATAATTATTTAAGATATATATATATATATTTTCCTCAATTTTGAGATAAATAGGTACTTTTTGTGAAAGCAATGTTATCAAATATTCAATATATTGTCTGAATGGAATTTCACATTTTGTCTATTTTATATATTATATTTTTAACTTTATATACTTTTTAAATACATACCAACATGAACAATTATATATATCTTCGGAATTTTTTCAAAGAAATTGATCGATTAAAAATATGTTATATATATATATATATATGAAGTGTCCAAGTGTTTTAATCTGTAAATGGAATTATTTTCTAAACTATTCATTATTCGAAAAAATGTCAAACTTTTCGAATAATAAAAAAGAAACTGTAGAATTTTCTTATATTTCGAGGTAGAAATAATTTAAGGACTCTATGTGTTAGTTTGTTAGTTAGTTTGGAATTCTGTTTTTTTATACATCAATTGCATTTTTTTTATTCTCTATAAAAAAAAATATTAGTATGTTGAAAAATTATTAGTTGCAATCTACTTCAAAGTAAGATATTAATGTTATAAATATTACAAGTAAAAACTCAAAATAATTATTTTTTACTCATAAATTAATACTATAAAATTTAATTAATTAAATTTAATATAGTAAAAAAACGTCATACATGTAGATGACATTTGAAATTAACAAAAATTTCATTATTTTATATGTAGTTATATAACAAGATGAAATTTTACTATTTCATATGATACAATCTTAAAGGTATTGAGACAGAAAAACAATTGTTTTTAATAAATAAAGAAATCAACTTGTTTATTATTTATCTTAGATATGTTACTTTTCGTAATGATAATTAATAATTGGTATTAACTTTACAATCATTTGTGTCCCTGCGTTTTATAATTCAAATTATAACAACATCCAAACGAGCGTTTTGTGCATACAACATAAATACTTCATTATAACAATTTGTATACAAAATAAACGCTAATCATTGGATTTAATAATTCCGATAACAATACAAGGCCGTGAGATCAGAACAAAAGTGCTTCTAACTTCTATTCTAAAGATATATGTACATATCAATGAATTTATAACTTAATTGCAATAAAAATGACTATAGCAGAAGTTCGAAATTTTTTACTAGTTTCCTACGGTACAAAGCTTTGTATATTGTGTTACTATTATTCTGTAAAGTTCTGTTGTAATTTTAAATTTGATATATTTTATCAGCGTTAACTAAAAATTTTTGCTAAATTAAGTCGATTTATTTTTTTCAGTCTTCCACTTATATATGTATGTAATGTATTCATTTCTTTAATGAATACATACAAACCAGAAAATATGTAATTTTGGATATTTTGTATATGCAGGAATGACACATAGATATTATAATAAATATACAAAGGAGAAAAGTGTTGAATTTAACACCAAAGTCGGAGAAATAATAATATGTTACTAGCTTAGGCTAAAAGAATACAGCTAAATATTTGTCTTTAAATAATACAGTCGTAGATGTACCAGGCCAAATTTTGTACTAACTAATTACCCACCAATTACATTTAGTATACCCACAAATTTACATTCAATTGAACATAGTGATAAACAGAAAACACATAAGCAAATGCCATGAGATATACAGATATTTTTTAAAATTTTTATAATATAATATTCCACAATGTTCAAATATTATACAGATAGTACTGTGCAAATAGTTTCATTGAAGAAGATATTTTTGTTTTACAGATCTAACAATAATCTATAACACAATTAAGACATGACAATTAGAAATTGATTCTTTAATATGAGGATATCAATCATCAAGTTTAATGTTCATGTCGAAGTATTAATTTATGTATATATTAATAGGATGTTGTAGTAATTAATTTACTCACTGACATCCCTTTGTGTTTGATGTGAATCAGTATCTGATGTTAAACTTTCAATAGCACTATCGGGTTGTGAAATTGTTTCAGAACTCCTAGTTATACAGAGTTTATTAGATTTAACTTCTGTACGACTGGATTTAAAATTCTGATCTAGATTTGAGTTTGAAGTGGAATGTAATGATATATTAGACTGAGCAGAGACAGGTCTTTGACATGAATGCAACATTAATTCTGGTCCTCCACCATATGTAGTTAAAAAGAATTGCCAGAGTTCTTCTGGTATTTGCCCATAATCCGAACCTACATATAAGTTTTATATTAAAATAAAATATAAACACAATAAACTTGTAAATTTGAATATATCTTAATTAAATATATCTTAATTTGAAACTTACCAACTTTAAGAATATTTTGACCATTTTTATTTATTATAATCGAATTGTTGTCAATTGGTCCAGGTGGCTGAGTCTCTTTACCCCTTACAAAACTTTGCCATTGGCGTAACCAAGCCATAGCCAATCCATATATAGCAGTAGGATTATCAGTGTTATGATTCAGTTGTTGAAATACTTCCATCTCATATTGTCTTCTTTTCTGTAATGATTCATATTTTTCTTCACAAATTGGACATTCATATAAATGGGTACATGCTGGACCTCCTCCGAACCTGAAATATTAATTTTTAAGTTAGAAACATTAGAATTTAAGTTCTAACTGAAGAAATGATTTTTTGAAAACTTAAATAAATATACAAGTTATAATCTGCATAACACTTACGTGTTATATAAATATTCCCAAACTGCTTGTGGAATAGGCATACTAAGTTTATCTACAAATTGTGCTCTAACAGGATTAACACCACCGTGTGGACAAAGAAAATCAGAATTATCTATAGGTCCTGGTTCCGAAAATGTATTAAAACGATTTATCCATTGTCGCGATACAAAAAAGTTTAAATCAGATAATTCTCTGGATGAAATTTCCATCAATTCCATAGTTTTATCACGTAACTGTAACATTTCTGGTGACCACTTCTTATAAAATAACACATAAGCTTCACAATGCTTTACAGTTTCTGGTGAGACCTCTGTGACACATTGATCATCAAATTCAAACCATTTATTCACAATAGGATTTAATGCATAACAGGTATAATGACCACCACCAGCTGTCCCGTGATGGCAAATAACTGATATTAAATCATACATAGTTACTTTGGATACACACTCTTTGTGCAAATATGGTCGCATATCTAATCCTTCTAATGGAAATGAAACATAATTTGCTATTTTTGAACTAAACATTAATTCATGACGAAACCTCTTTAAATGGACACATAGTATCTCAGGTAGTTCTAAAACTTTTGAAAACTTAATTCCATTACGCAGTTTGTTACACTTTTCACAACTATACATATTGTCTCCTTTAAGTTCATCTGCACTAAAAAATGCAGAAAGACAGTCATGAAGACTAACAACTGGTCCCCAAAACCAAGAACGCATCCATTGTAAGAACCATGACAGCCATCCAGACTGGTTAGTTACATACACAACATCTGAACATGGTCCTGCCTTTTGTGGAGTAAGAGGTCCTTGATGTAACATATCAATATGATCTCTACTTGGAATGGGTAATGACAAATCTTGAAAAGTTTCTACTCTTGTTGAAATTCTATCACAAGTTAAACATTGTACGCTACTTAAAAGTTTACCATCAAATATGTCACTGATGATACTTCTTGTTTTCATTTGTTTCTTAGTTCTGTACTTCACAGGTGAGTTTTGTGTTGATCTTTGTGGCTGAGAAAATGGTTGCTCCACAGTTGACTTTTTGATACTTCTATTTGTAAATTTACTTCTTAATTTTTCTGACTGAGATACTCTAGAATATCTTCTTTTTGTACCACGTTCACCTTCATCACTAAGAGAACTTTGTTCACTTACTCCAGAATCACAAGTTTCATATTCAGCATCTGACTGGCTAGAACCATTCCCATCAATTTCAGTTTCATCTTCGTCTGAAGATTGTTCTCCTAGTCCCTTCAATCTTAACACATTGTCACGGTCATCTTCAATATGTTCTTTTAACTCTTCATGTAACTGATCCATAAAACATCTCAAGAATTCTTGAGTATCATGTTGATGATATCCTCTGAACATTGGATGAACTGTTCGAATACCAGATAATATTCCATGTGGTACAACATATCCTCTTGTTTTCCTATTCCACATGTCTCGAATAAGGTTTAAATAGCTTAGGCTTAAACCAGGCTTTCTATCTTTGGACATATAGCTAACCATATGACCACAATCCAAGAAGAATTGTGTCAAAGGAGGTACATTTGATAAAGCTTGAAGTGCTGCATTCATGTAACATGTATTACCAATGTTTTGAAGACCAACAAGACCCCTTGGCTTTCCAGAAAAATCTTTGCTCTCATCCGAGTCTGTACTATCTGGGGAATCACCAGACTTTTCATTAAATAATCCATCTTTTTCATAATTCACTCTATTTATAAGCTCACCGTAGAACCTATTATTCATAAAACAAAGAATGCTTTTATTTCCTAAATACATACAGTTGGAAACTTTTAACATTCATTTTCATAAATATATATATATAATATCTATAAAAAGAAAAAACAAAACTTACTTATCCAGTATAAGTCGATTAAGATCATCTGTTTTACAATCTATATTAATAGGTGCATCACCAGCAAACTTGTTATTTTGTGCTTTTATCTCCACTTGAGTAGGTGACATTGGTGGTGACGGTACATGCCTAGTTATAACTTCTCTTTTACAAGAGTAACACCATATACGATTTGTAGAAAGATTCATATGAGCACAATGATTAGGAAATTTTTGGTTGTGTACAATACTATGATCCAAATGTGTTTCTGGGCATCCAACCCAACGACAATCAGGAAATAAGCATAACCATAAATTAGGCCCATCCGTATCACATTCACTACATTTTTTAAACTTTTCCTTTTGTGACACCACAATCTCAATAAATGCGAGATCACCACGATTGGCGATATGAGGACAATTCCTCGAAATCAAAGGCATTTGGATTTTGATGTTTGTCCTGTTTATTATTGATCATAGGACGCGAAATCGCGCGTGCACTTTAGTTTTTCACATTCATCTGAAATTTGGTTTACACACGACTTGAATAATATTACAATCATTTTCTAACCTGACTGGGACATGTCGTTCTTAATCAAATATTATCCACGAAAACGATTGTCATTGGAGATAGTTGTATCAAGAAAATTAGCTATTATAATCGGATAGCCAATGTAACAGAAAGAATATAGGTTGGTGTACATGTTACAGTCGATAATCGAATTGAAATTCGAATAAATTTACGTTTCATGTGTCATACTAAATTTATATTGAAAAGTTAGCATCTATATACATATGTATGTATATACTCACATACACATATATATTATATATATATATAAATATCCTAATTTCTTATTTCTAGTGTATATTTATAATGAAAACATTTGTAATTTATATATAGTGATGTTAATCATAACATTTATCTAAAGATATTCGTTGCGATAGATGTCGCGTTGTTAGAACAAACTTCAAGTTGGCTACGACTATGTATTTTTCTTAATAACCTAATTGAAAATCAAGTAAAAAGTGCACATGGATTATTAACGTACATTAATAAGTTTTTAACGTTCTACGTATATTTTGATAGTATAAATAAACGGTTCGTCAATTTTTGTGCAAATATATTCATATTGGTAATTATAAAAAGTCTATTATCACATAATTCGTAGAATTTTTAAAATTAACCTATAGGATAACCTTCTGTTTTCAATTTACTAAAATAATATAACAGACGTTCTTTCATATAGAAAAAGATATTTATTAATAGAAGAAATTAGTTTCATTTATATTCTGAGTAGAAAAAGTTGTAATATCTTACATGAGCATTTGTGTTATAAAATTCAACAAATGTAACTTTCTTTGTATAGCAATAAAAATGGTGTTGTCGTGTCGATTTTATAAAGAAAAATATCCAGAAGTGGAGGATGTAGTAATGGTAAATGTACGTAGCATAGCTGAAATGGGAGCATATGTACATTTGTTAGAATATAATAATATCGAAGGTATGATCCTTCTTTCTGAATTGTCTAGAAGACGTATTAGATCTATTAATAAACTTATTAGAGTAGGAAAAACTGAACCAGTTGTTGTTATCAGGGTTGACAAAGAGAAAGGTGAAGTATATAAAAGTTATGTTAATGAAATAATTTGAAAATTATCTTTTTATCTTATTTAATTATTTGTTAAATAATTTAATTTAGGTTACATCGATCTTAGTAAACGTCGTGTATCAGCTGAAGATGTAGAAAAATGCACAGAAAGATATGCAAAGGCAAAGGCTGTAAACTCAATTCTAAGACATGTTGCAGAATTATTACATTATGATAGTGATGATCAGCTAGAAGAATTATATCAAAAAACTGCATGGCATTTTGAAGAAAAATATAAGAAACAAAAAGCTTCTGCATATGATTTCTTTAAGCAGTCAGTTTTGTAAGTACAAGAAATGAAAAATGTAAAAATAAATGTAAGATTTACATGATATTGTTGCTGAAATATTGTTATTTTAGAGATCCATCTATTTTAGCAGAGTGTGGACTTGATGAACACACAAAGGAGGTATTATTGAACAATATTAAACGAAAATTAACTTCTCAAGCAGTTAAAATTAGAGCAGATGTAGAAGTAGCCTGTTATGGTTATGAGGGAATTGATGCAGTAAAGGCTGCTTTAAAAGCTGGATTAGCTCTTTCTACGGATGAACTTCCAATTAAAATTAATTTAATTGCACCTCCATTATATGGTACATCTTTGTACATACATACATTGTTACATAATCTTCATTTATAATTAAGAATTTAAAAATTGAATTTTTTTTTAGTTATGACAACGTCTACACCAGAAAAACAAGATGGTTTAAAAGCATTAAATGATGCTATTGATGCTATACAAGATAAGATAACATCATTGGGAGGTGTATTTAATGTTCAAATGGCTGTATGTTATATTGTTATTACAAACTTGTTTATTTTGTTTAATTTATGTATATTGTAACAGTTTTTAAATTTATAGCCAAAAGTTGTTACTGCAACTGATGAAGCAGAATTAGCACGACAAATGGAACGTGCTGAACTTGAAAATGCTGAAGTTGCTGGTGATGATGATGAAGAAGAAGTGGAAGGAATGGACGGATTTAGTGGTGGCGAAGGCGCAGAAGAAGATAAAAAATCTGGAAATGAGTCTCAAGAAGAAGAATAAACATAAAATAAACTAACGAATTACTATGTTTCATTAACTGACAGTTATTCCTAAATCAGAATCATACTTTTATAAGTATGCTACTGCCTTGCTGAACATTATGCAGAATATTTCAAATAAGTACATAAAAGTCAATGTATACTTATAAATTAACTTTTTCTATCGATTTCATAAAATAAACAGATCAATAATGTCTAAATTATTATTAATAGAAAAATTTTGTTTTACTATATCAGCAAAATGTTTTGAATGTTCCATTCAAGAAATTTAAATTCTAATCTTTTACATATTTATATGTTAATTACAATTAACTTACCTATATGTATTTCATCTTATTAGAATACAAATTTTACACAAATATTTGAATTTTTTATATTTTTATTGAAACTTCATACAGTTTTATTTTAAATTGATTATTCATTTGCAATTGTAACTTCCACTTCAACACCAGGTTCAATGGAAATGCTTGTAATTTGCTTTACAATTTCTGATGGTGAATATAAGTCAATAACTCTTTTGTGAATACGCATCTGAAAACGATCCCATGTTTTCGATCCTTCACCACATGGTGTTTTACGCGTGGTTATCCTTAAAATTTTGGTAGGCATACGAACTGGACCCTTTACTTTTAATTTTTGTTTATTTGCTCCATTTATCAATTCCGAGCAAACTAAAACAATAAACAAATTGAAAATTTATATAATGAAATAAAAAAATGTATTGTATAGAAATAATATATACAGAAAAAATGAAATTACCTTTTTCGAGAGAACGCACATTTCGTGACGTTAACGTAATCCTAATTCTGTGAATAGGAGTTACTTCTTGCCCTGGTTTTTCAGGGTTATCGACTTTTGTACTTGCCTAAAATATTGTCAAATGAAATATAGTTATTATTAAGTAATATATAATAGTATAATATTAACAGAACACCAAGCTATGTGAACCGCATGTTTGCAAATACAACTAACCTAACAAACAGAATTGACAAAACTTATAATTTATTTAAAAAATTCAATTAAAAATTTTATTTCCAATAAAAAAATTATCGAAATAATCACGTACCATTGTTTAACTGCTTTCCTGGTCGAGATAATCAATTTCTTTTTAAACAAAACTGATCAGCGCTGAACCAATGCACGCGCACGTTGCATGTGCTAAATAGAAAAGAGATAGGAAACAACATGATTTCCGGTTAGGTATAATTTAAATATTTTAACAATTGTTAATGAAAGTGCATTGATAAAATGGTTTTCTTTATGTACAAACGATATTATGTACTAATAAATTTTATATCAATTTATAATTTAAACATCAAAGATAATATTTATATATTTTTTATCATCAAGTTACAATCGTATGCAAAGATTATTAATAAAACACATAAAACATATAATATTTACAAATTTTTTTTATATTTTCATTTTTGTAATATGCATTTTTGGATTAATTAGGAATTTTTTATTGTACATTCTTTGTTCTAAAATCTACCATTAATTACGTATATTTAAATGTCATTTTCATCAAAATTGTTTATTAGACTGTGGACTAACTTCGGTTCGATGTATATAACAGAATCATTATACTATTGGCATAATATGTTTTCCCATATATTCTAACCAATAGCATTATTGTTATTTTCCTTTTGGTACTTTTATGTTAGTGTTGTTTAACTACTTGAATCTGAAGTATTCTCCAATAAAGTTAGATGTAGACAACTTCAAGTGATCGAATTGCACTGTCGCGTCCTTTGACACGCTTAACCGTTTATGAAAACGATTTCTCTAGATTTTTGCTGACATTTTGATCGTTTTACCATGCCAAATATTTACAAAAAATTCAGGAAGTTACGTCGAAGGCGATATATTCGCACTTAGTAGTAATTACAACGTGAAAGTGTGTGAACTCCAAAAACTAAGATAGTGCCGTGTACCCATCACATATATTTGCTTTATTGATATTTTGAGTGTCACAGGCCTTGTGGTGCCTATGCATATCTTGAGGTAATACGTCCTCTAATAAACGTAATATTCAACATCTTTTGTATCATAATGTATTTTAAAATTTTTTATTTCTGTAAGTGTGCTAAATAGTAATGTTGTTTACATTGTTTTCTTATATTTATGCACGAATCGGAGACATAACCTGTTATGATGTTTCATTTTAATTCGTTTTAAAATAATTATATCTTAATATTATATTTTAATATTAGTAAACATAAATTAGCATGTTATATTATCTTTTAATTAATTGATTTAACTTATATTTCTGTTATATGATTGATGTTTGTTCCGCGTATGTAAAAACTTTTTCTTACAATTTGTTGATATTAAAATTATAAAGGCACGTAAAAATAAAAGTTATTAGTTTAATAATAATATAAATATTGATGTTCGCTTTTCTTTCTGATTAATTTGATCTTTTTTATTTGTTGATTTTATGTTTATTTCTTTCATTTTTAATATCATAAATTTATGTTTCCTTATTTAGTTATATAATTGACTAAGCGTTAAACAAAATTATAATTATATTGTAAATTATCATATATATTGAGTTATAACTTACATTGTAAAATATATAGTTTCAAGAATAGTACAGTGTAATTTAAAAAAAATTCATTTTAATAGAATTATTTTATTAGCTAAAACATTCAATATAATATTTTAAAAATTACAAAACAATCACTAATCAGATATATAACATTTCAGAATTTGGACTGTGTTCTAGATTATTTTAAGAATATAAAGTTTTTCACATTTGGTTAAATCATTTAGCAAACATGTCAGAAATAGTTTACCCGCAAGGGTGCAGATCTGTCACAGAAGATCTGGGTCCAGACGAACTTATTAGAAGATTAAAGGTATATCTGATAAAATATCTTATAAATATCTTATTTCTTACACAGAATATACATATAAAAAAAATAACAATAAAAGAAATAAATGAAAATAATTCATATTAAAATTTACTAAATAGACATTAGCTCATACATTACAAGCAATGGGTCAAGATGAAGGAATGTATCAACAATATATACCACTTGCATTACATTTGGCTGAAGAACATTTTTTAATGCATCAAAGTAAAGATGTACAACTTCTAATTGCGTGTTGCATTGCCGATGTTTTGAGGGTTTATGCTCCAGAAGCTCCATATAAAGATGCAGAGCAGGTAAGAAAAGTTAATTAATTACAAAGTTTTAAATACAGAATATTTTTTACAAATATTTCTATTTCGTTTTATTACTAAAATTTAATAGTAAATTACTAATAGTAAAATTTAATAAACTTTTATCTGTCATAGGTCAAAACGATATTTTTGTTTCTGATTAAACAGTTAGCTGGATTAAAAGATCCAAAAGATCCTGCTTTTAAAAGATATTTTTATCTTTTGGAAAATTTAGCATATGTGAAATCATTTAATATGTGTTTTGAATTAGAAGATTGCCAAGAAATCTTCTGTGCACTTTTTTCTCTTATGTTTAGGATAGTAAAGTGCGTATAACATGATTATACAGTACAATACATAAATGAATAGTTAACAAATATAGTTAAATATATCTAAATAAATATTAAAGCCTTTTGTGATTCTAATGATTTCAGCGATGAACATTCTGGAAAAGTCAAAAGTTTTATGTTAGATGTATTATGTCCACTTATTACAGAATCAGACATTGTTAGCAATGAACTTTTAGACATCATACTTATGAATATCGTAGAACCAAATAAGACACAGAAGAAAAATGCATATTTACTAGCAAAAGAACTAGTAATCAAATGTAGCGATACATTAGAACCATATATTCAAGCAGTGAGTAGAAAAAAAAAACATTATTTTTATTTATAAACCTATAACACCTATAAACAAGGCAGAAGTTAATAATAAAAAACATTTAATATTTCAATATTTAATTTTAATATTTACAGTTCTTTAACCATGTATTAATCTTGGGCAAGGAGGAAAAAAGTTTACAAATTTGCAAGAAAGTGTACGATTTAATTTATGAATTAAATCATATATGTCCAAGCGTCTTGTTGTCCGTCCTACCACAGTTAGAATGTAAATTAAAATCTTCTTCAGAATCCGAAAGATTGGGTGCTGTAGCATTGTTAGCAAGGATGTTTTCTGAGAAAGGATCTCAATTAGCTGTGCAACATACGCAATTATGGCGCGCATTTTTAGGAAGATTTAATGACATCAGTGTATCAATTCGTATCAAATGTGTGCAGTATTCAATGCATTTTTTATTAAACCATCCCGAATTGAGGAAAGATATTACTGATACTTTAAAGTTAAGACAACACGATGCGGACGAAAGTGTTCGATATGAAGTTGTTATGGCTATAGTGACCACTGCCAGGAGGGATTTTGAAGTGGTGTCAGACAGTGAAGATTTGTTAGAATTTGTTAAAGAAAGAACATTAGATAAAAAGGCATGTTATTTTTTATATAAATCATTATAACTCATCACATAACACATTTTATATAAATCATTATAGAATATGATAAAATATTAATAATTGAATTAATTTTCAGTTTAAAATCAGGAAAGAAGCAATGGCAGGATTGGCAATGATATATAAAAAACATTTGAATGATGCGGATGTACCGCAAGCTACAAAAAAGGCTGTTACTTGGATAAAAGATAAAATATTACATGGTTATTATATGGCAGGAATGGAAGACAGATTATTGGTAGAAAGATTATTAAACACTTGCTTAGTACCTTATCAACTACCAGCTGGTGAAAGAATGAAAAAATTGTATCATTTATTAGGTACAATTGATGACCATGCATCTAAAGCATTTGTTGAATTACAAAAGCATCAACTTGCGTAAGTACATTTTTCTTATTTTTTTATATATTATTTAGTACATTCATTTTGTATTTTTATATGAAATTTTATACTTTAGTGTGCGAAGGGCAGTTGTTGAATGGTTAGAAATTGTAAAAAAGCCAGATGCTATGGTTGAAGTTGTAGCTAAAATTCATCAAATATCTCGCTTTCTACCAGATCCTATGAAGGTGCAAGAATTTTTACAGAAGTTTAGTGCTCACATGAAAAAAGATTCAGCTTTATTGCAAGGAATGGAAACAATAGTTCAACCAAATGTTTCTTGTAAAGAATGCGCAGATACAATAAGTATGGTTCTTAAAAAATTAGGTCAACCTGTCATGACAAATTTGTACTATAACACAATAAAAATGTTATTAGAAAGAGTCAGCTCTGTAATGATTGATGAAGAAGCAATTAGGGTAAGTATATATGGCTATTTTTTCGTATATATATCTCATATTCATATTCTTACATTATATTTACATTATAAATATCTTACGTTTACATTATAACAGGTCTTAATTGGATATGTATTAGACTGTTTAAAAGGAGGCAATGTAATAGAAGAAGTTGGACTTAATCCAAATAATGCAGGTGAAAAGGGTCTGAGGTTACTTGTGGTATGTAATTTTATTTTACAAAAGCATTTTCATTATTTACGTTATTCATTTTTAAATACATATACAATGTTTTTCTTCTAGATGCTCTCATTCGTATTTGGTCCACATTTTCTTCACAATGATATTCTTATGCAACTTGTCCAGCTTTTGCAATTGGAGGATGAAATGGTAGCACCATTGGTTCTTTCAATTTTCACATTTTTAGGAAAATATAAACCTTTATGTGATGTTGCCCCGGATATTATGAATCTTATGGTTCCAATATGTAAAAATTTCGCAGAAACAGGAACACCGAAACAAGCAAAACAAGCTGTCAGGTGTTTATTTGTTAATATGACTAATATCCATGATACTATTTTCCCTGAAATTATTGAAAGAATTAAAAATAGTCTTACACCAACTTCAGAATATTATCGAACATCTATAGTTACATTAGGTCATATAGCTTATAATTTACCAGAAAAGTATCAAGTACAAATAAAAAATATGGTATCTAGGAAGGTAAATTCTGTTCAAGTATTATTTTAAAATTATAACATGATTTGATTTAGCTTAAGTGTAACAAATTTATAGATAGTCAAGGAGTTATTAGTGAAAGAAAGCAGTGAGCAAACTGCTGATACTATCGAAGGAGACTGGTGCAGAGAAGATCAATTACCTGAAGAAACACGTTGTAGATTAGAAGGGTTGAAGTGTATGGCCCGCTGGTTACTAGGATTGAAGACTGACGTACTTTCTGCGCAAAAAACGTTTAGAATGTTGAATGCATTTGTAGTAAACAAAGGAGATCTTTTGCAGCAGAGTCGTTTAAGTAAAGCAGAAATGAGTTGGTTACGGTTACAAGCTGGTTGTTCAATGCTAAAGATTTGCGAACAAAAAGGTGTCGGTGATCAATTTACGGCAGAACAATTCTACAATTTGTCCCAACTTATGGTGGTACGTTTTTATAAATTATGATTTATTAATATATCTTTTAAAATAAATTTTGCATGTATATATAAATATAAATTTTATTAAAGAAAATGTAAAAATATATTTTTTATAGGACGAAGTTCCACAAGTGAGAGAAGCTTTTGGTAGCAAATTACATAAAGGACTTGGGAGAGGAATTCCAAATAAGTGTTTGCCACTAGATTTTATGGGCTATTATGCGCTTGCTGGAAAGGAGCAGGATAAAAGATTAAAATGTGTTTTAAAAACTTATATGCAAACCGATATAAATAAGAGGAGAGATTATGTTAAAACATTGTCATTGGGTACAGTGGAACGGGCCATGGGTAAGAAACTAAATAGTAAGGCATTATCGAAATATTGTTTAACATTATTTTTTTATTATTAAACATATATTATTACGGAAAAAGATAAATATAAAATATTCTATTTAATTGTTATTACATTGATGTTACAGGTCAGCTGCCTCACATTCTTCCTGACTATATGTTAGTATTTGCAGTCCCTATTCTTGCACATGATCCAGAATTTACAAGTCATCTAATGATTAATCAGTTGAAAGTGATACAGCAATGTTTATGGTTTATATTAGAACCACTTATAACAAAGAATGAATATTATTGTTATGGTTTTTATAAAAATCTTATAGAACGAATGAAGAGTCATAAAGATGCTTTAAAACCTGAAGATAATAACATGAATTATGTAATTATAATAAATTATTTATTATTTATGCATTAAGTATAAATAGTTTATATTTCCTATGTATTTGCAGAAATTATGGGCTGTTTGCGATTTGGCTATGAATGTGATATACACAAAAACAACAAATTTCGACATGAAAGAATTCCCAAGTGAAACACGAATTCCCACTATGTACTTCAAACGAGCAGATGAATTATTGGCTAATACTAGGAATTACTTACCTGCTGAAATGCAAATAAATATGTCGAATCCTAAAGGAAAAGGTTCTCTTCATAATACACATTCTGTCAGTGAAAGACCACAACGTAGAGCTAAGTCCAAACAACAAAAGGAAGTGGGCATTGGGCCAAATGAAACTGATGCAAGGGTAAGACAATTAAAGTAATACATAGCTTTTATACAAAGTATGGTTTAGGTCGTTAATTTATTATGTAGATTTAATTTATAATTTTTTTATGAATAATATATATATACGTAAATAATAGTCTTAAAAAAACTATGAGTATATGTAATTTCAAGCTGCAAATTGGAGAAGTGGAATGTATTGATGCACAGGTAAAATTATTTATAATATATTTATATTAAACATTTATTTTTATTTTGTAACATATTATACTTCATATTTCAAAAATATAAAATGCCATATAAATGTATTAAAAATTTTCTTACAGCCAGCAGAAGCATCGGAAACTAGAATTCAATTACCTGGTTTAGAGGAAGAAGTAAGTAAACATATTTGTAATTGCAATTTGGTGTATAGTAAAGCTATAATTTTTCAGATTGAAGAACCACCAGCAAAGAGGGCATTAAGAGAATCAGATAAAGTAAATAAATAATTAAGTGAATGAACTGTATTCAAGGGGATGTTAGTAATAGGGGAAAGACTTAAAGGACGTGATGATCATAAGAATTAAAGAATCTAAAAATACTTTACAAATTAGAAAACAGAATATTTTGGTTATGTACAACAATTAATAAACCTGTCATTCGCGTATGTCTAGACAGTAAGATGTTAAGATAATGATACAGTAACGTCAAATAATTAATACATATAAGCTTACAAGTCAAAGAACTTTGTGGAGTTGCATCATATTCTTAAACAAATTAAAAATTTAGTATTTGGCTATGTAAAAGATATTCTTGTTTTAATTATGAAATGGAACATAAACTTGTTTTGCTTTTAATTTCTCTATACATTAAGAAAAGCAGTGGCACATTCAATGATAAAAAATACAATCCTTCAAACTTTATAACTGTATGACCATTATCTTTTTTATATAAGTTTTGAAAAATACTTCCCAATTAAAAGTCTTTCTTTCTTATGAAATATCTGACAATTGTTATATTGTTCACTTTTGCATTGATGAATACAAATGTTTATACTATTTCATGTGCATTTTTCTTCATAGATCAATGAAACTATACAAAAATTTTTGTAAACCATTTCCAATTAGTAAAATCCATACATGATACCATCGAATTTAATTGTAGTTTTCAGTAAAAAATAATCATATTTATTATACATCGAAACAATACACTCCATTAAATCTTTATACGCAGGAGAGAACAACATGACGTTGTTGGATTTCTGTGAATATCGTGTACTAAACAAAAGAGTATGTGTCAATTGGCTTTGTGATCCAAAGTTTGTTTCTATTAATTCGATTATCATTATTATTATATTATATTATTATTAATATTATTACCTTATTACTATTATTTTATTAAAAAAGTGACAATTTTGATTATTTTCTGAGAAGATAGGTATTTTACGAAATTATTTGTTCATATTTTAATCCTAAATTAATTTAAATGAGATTTGGTCAGCGCACGGCCACTAATTATTAATTTATTTCAGATAAGGTGTCCTTCTAAATACTTCAATATCTAATACATGTATACATATAAATATCTTCGACTTCGACGATAGTGCGCATTCATATAAAAAATAATCGCAAAAATTTTTGTTATACAAAAGTATCAACAATGCACCACCAATTTAATAATCAGTTGTTTATCATTCTCGAATGTGGCAGTTATTTTTCCATTACTGTCATTATTGTACATGTATTATAAATTACTTTCGTATCACTTCAATTCAAATTTGTATCCAAAACATTTTTATATGTACAAAAAATGTAGTAAAAGTATTATTCCGTTATCTCGGAGAATTGTATACATATTTTAAATGACTTAAAAAGCTTCATATTTTTATTTTGTATTTTATAAGGTGTTAAAAAACATTCATTGCATTTATAAATATTTATGTAATAGTAATTTTACACATATAAATGTTTTTTGTTATATATATTACCTATTTTAAACATAATGTATTCAGCATATAAAATATTTTTTATTTCACAAATATAACAATCAAAAATAAATAAAACTTCTGAATAAATATAGATTAAGTGTAAAATTTTATTTATAGAATTTACTTAATATTTAGAATTAAAAATAAATATCCTTACATTTTTAGAAAAAATCAGGAAATTGGATACAAATTTGAATAGCATTCAAATAATTTAAAATGGGCCTAGGTTTTATAAAATTTCTTTTATCATCGTTAGAACTTAGTTTTAAGCATTAAATTGTATTAAACTTTAAGATGAGAATGAGAATTATGTATGAGGCTGTGAATGGTGATGAATGTTTGTTCTTATTATATAAACATTATAGAATTAACGCATACCTATTACCTCTTCACTGAAATTACAGTACAATGCAAATTTTAATATTTTTAATTTTTTAAACATTCATAAAAGTCATTTTTTATTTGTCATGTACAAAGCATTGTTCATAAGTCATCAACAGTATACTGTTATTGTTTCAGCTTCTTAAAATTTAATTTGATACTTCTTTAAATAATTTGTAAGTTTAAATTGTTTTGAATTAAGATAATATTGTATTTTGTAGCATTATTATCAAATATCTGTTTTTATAAGTATTTAATTGCATGGTACTGCAATTTTTTCAAACAGGTTATAGACTACAAAGTATACATATTCTGATGAAAAAAAAACAATTAATCAGTCTATTCATCTGTCAATCTGTGAGACATAAGTGACGCATTGTAACGGTTCTATAATAAAACAAATTAAGTAAAATGGTATGTATTTAATAAGATATAGTTACAGATATCAAAATTTAATTTAACGTTTCTTAAGATTTTTTCTATTATCCTTCTTCCCTACTACGTTTAAATTTTTTACATTTTTTCTTTTACTCTGATTCTTTTTAACATTTGCCCTAAAATAAATGAAATAGTTGCTTATGAAAATAATATTATATATGTATGTTTATAAAAATAATCTAAAAAAATTTGTAATATCTCATTTTAATTTATTCTAATAAAATATACTTACTCGTAACGCATTTTTTTGACAGCTTTTTTACTTGTATTTGTTAAATCAGCAGCAAATGAAGATTTTGACCGTTTTTGTGATACTAAAATAAAATTGAAATTATAAGCAAAAAAGAGATTCAATTTTTTGTAGCAAAAAAAACAGTTTATTTTTATACTAGAATATACCTCTTCTATTAGATGCAAATCTATCATCCTCAATAATTGTTCGAATTTTACTTTGTTTGTTCCATTTTTTAGCTAATCTTGCTTGATATGCTGCAATTTTTTCTAATTCTCTTTTGGTTCTATCCTCTGCTGTTTCCTTTTTAGGTTCTTTAGATTTCTCTTTCTTTTCTTCAACTACATTTAATGGTTTTGTACTTTTTTGTTTCTTCTTCTTATTTATATTTGGTCGTTTTTCAGTTAATGATAATTTCTCTAAGAATGATACAAATTATTATGATAACATCTATATTGTGCGTGAAATTTTATATAACTACAATTAATAGATAAAAAAGAAATTAAAACTACCTTTTTCTTCTTTTCTTTCTTTTTGAGTTTGGAACCAAGTTCTTTGAGCCCCTTTATTATTTTCGTTCTTTAATAATTTTTCTGCTCGATTTGCTTGATTTTCTATCTTAGCTAATTCTCTTTCATTTCGTTCCTCTTCTAAAATTTTGTCAACATCAGGTTCAAGAGATTGTAATTTTTTAGAATATTTGTGAATTATATCAGGAGGTATTATTCGATTCTTTACTGGATTTTTTGCATTTTTAATAATCTCTTTAACTAAAGAACGTTCTTGTTCTCCAGCTAATGATACTGATACTCCAATACGACCAGCTCTTGCCGTTCTTCCAACTCTAACAAGTGCATTATCAAGTGATCAGCTTTTTCTTGTAACAAATATTTGTAAAAATTTACATACAAATAAAATATCGATACCTATGAATATAATGTTGCATAGTAGCTGGCATTACAAAATTAATTACAGTTTTTACGCCACTAATATCTAAACCTCTTGCAGCAACATCTGTTGCTAATAGAATATCTATTTCTTCGTTTTTAAATTTTGTTAAATTTTCTAGACGTTGTGGTTGTGTAAGATTACCATGAAGTTCTCCGACCTACCGATTGTATTAAAGTAATGCATTAAAGTAAAGATTAATTAAAGATTTAAAGAATTATCTTTTTTTTAATTATAAATCTTCATTTATATCAATATTCATTAAGCTATTTTAAATACCTTGATACCTAATAATCCTAACAGAATGTGTAATCTATGAGCCTGTTTTTTGGTTTGTACAAAAACCATGACATGATCATGAAAGGTTCTACAAATTAAGGCTGCCAAAATTGCTTCTCGATCTCCTTCTCTTTCTTTTCGTATCCTTTCGTATCGTATAATAAATAAATATAAACATTAAATAAAAATATAAACATAATTAGTTGCATAAGATATTATTTTACCGGATAAATTCTTGCCGTAAATTAAAAGCGACATCCTGATTACTATCTACGAAAACTTTAACAGGTTTATCTAAAGATACAGCAGCCAAATCTTTCACCTCTTCAGTCATAGTAGCTGAGAATAAAATTGTTTGCCTACTTCTGGAGCATTGTTTTACTATGTACTTCATCTGTTCCGCAAAGTATTCATCTAACATCCTTGAATAAAATATATGATTTTCTAATTATCATATGAAAGGAATATAAATTAGATATTGTTTTTTTATTTACCTGTCTGCTTCATCTAATATAAGCACTTCGATGCTATCTAATGAAAATGATAGTGTATTTCTTAAATGATCAATTAATCTTCCTGGAGTAGCTATTACTATATCTGGGTTCTTTCTTAATACAGCTTCCTAATATAAATATAGTAATAAATTAGTAAAAAATTACTGATTAGTATAATATTCATTTAGTAATATTGTTACAATATAATCTACATACTTGAGTTTTCACATCTAAACCACCTACAGATAATCCTACTTCAATTGTTGTAAATTGGGATAACTGTTTTGTAACTTGATACACTTGCACACCAAGTTCTCTTGTTGGAACAAGAACAAGAACACGAGAAATAGCAGGACCATCTAATGGTCTGTATAATAGTCTTTCTAGAGTTGGCAACATATAAGCTGCAGTTTTACCAGTACCTGTAGCAGCACAACCACATATGTCACGACCCATTAATGCAACAGGAATAGTAGCAGCTTGTATAGGTGTAGGATGCACAAAATTCATGGCTGTTATAGCCTTTGAAGAATATACATCATGAATTAGTATTTGATAATACATGAAATATTAAATTTAAAGTCTATATAATGTAATGTATTTACATAATACCTTTAATAAAGGACGGGATAAATTCATTTGATAAAATGTTGCATGAAATTCTATATTTGAATACTCTTCAAAATTGATTGTTTCTTCGTCATTTTCTTTAATGATCTTTTTCTTTTTACTTTTCTTTTCTTTAGTCTTAAACATATCTAAAATAAAACATATTTACATCATAAAACAAAACCTAATGAAGTATTGTTACCTTTTTTAAGTTCATCTTCCGATAAAAATAGTTCACTATCTTCTTTTTTAATCTCAGGTAAATCTACATTGGTTTCATTATCAAGTTCTTCCTGGAAAAACAAGACATAATGGTAATCATTATATTTACGATTAAAATAATTATAAGAAATAACATAAAATTATATGTACATACTTGTGCCTCATGTTCAGACCCTCGCCTAATTCTTTTAATTTTGTCATCAAGTTTTGTTTTAGCTTTTCTTTTTATGTACTTGCTTAAGTCATTCCACGTGTCTTTATTATAATCGGAAATATCACTTAAAAATTGAAAGTTGTTATCAAAGTCTTTATTTTCTTTTTTCTTTTGTTTGCTGGGCTGAAACTACATTAATTCCGAAATTTTCATCTTTCCAAATCAAGAATTATACGAAAAATAAACATCATTTTTAACCATGTAAAGTTAGTAATGCAACATGATTTGTTAAATTATATCTTACATCATCTTCAATGTCAGAATCTTCAGAGAAATTTGGCACTTCTTGATCATCTTCAATTGTTTTTATTAAATCGCAATTATTATCCATTTCATACAATAAATAGATGTATTACAAAAATATATTACAAAGCCACATACAACTTCTAATACTTCAATCACGTGGAGCAATGTATTATAGATATGTACATACTTACGTACATTGATATTGACACATATATATGGCGACACAAGTTATATAAATATTAATTTAATGACGTATTTCCATTGACATTATTATAATATCATATAATTATTGCAAAATATATATTATTATTTATCAAAATACCTCCTTAATTTCAAATATGCAGTAATGATATATAAACTTCATGATTTTATTTGATATTAACATAAATATTATAATATACTCGACATAAATATTGTAGTGTTACACAATAATCATCTTAATAGAATAAATTTTAGTAAAATAAAACAGATTTGTATGTAGTAAATGTTTTAGTAACTTTAATTTTCGTAATATCTGATGAACAAACTGGTTACTATAGTAAAATATTGGCGCGAAATCTCCTTTATTTACACATGTCCTTTTGATTATATGTCTCACATACATTTATTTAACTTAACCCGATAATTAGGTGATTGAGTGATATTATCATGGGTATTTTAGGTTTAGCAAAATTAATAGCAGATATATCGCCAGGAGCTATTAGAGAACAAGAGTTGAAGCATTATTTTGGTACATATTTCATTAGAATGTTTCAGAGTTCTGAATCACTTTATGATCAAAATTCATCGAAGATAACTATTTTACATTCTCATTTTTTATTTCAGGTCGCAAAGTGGCCATAGATGCATCTATGTGTTTATATCAATTTCTTATTGCTGTACGGAGTGAAGGAGCTCAACTTACATCTGTAGATGGTGAAACAACAAGGTATATACTTTAACAAGTGACTCTGTATATAATTTTGTATTACTTTTAATTTTTTCAATATTACAGTCATTTAATGGGTACATTTTATCGAACAATACGTCTAGTAGAACAAGGAATAAAGCCTGTATATGTATTTGATGGAAAACCACCAGATCTAAAAGGTGGAGAATTAGCTAAACGAGCTGAGAGAAGAGACGAAGCCCAGAAGTTGTTACAGGCAGCAGAAGAAGCTGGTACTTCCAAATATCTTATTGTTTTATCTTAAAAATGATTATATTTTTCCTTAATTTGGTTTATTATATATGTATAATAAATAGAGATTACATCAATTTATGTATCATTTTAAAACTTTATTATATATCTTTTAGGAAATGCAGAGGATGTAGAAAAATTTAATAGGAGATTAGTAAAAGTTACAAAAACACATGCAGAAGAAGCTAAACAATTATTGCAGTTAATGGGCATTCCTTTCATTGATGTAGGTAGATATAGTAGATATAGAGTAAGACATGTTTGATCATAAATTTCACTGCAATATGTTGCTCCTTTATAGGCTCCTTGTGAAGCTGAAGCTCAATGTGCTGCTTTGGTAAAGGCTGGTAAGGTCTATGCAACTGCTACAGAAGATATGGATGCACTTACTTTTGGATGCAATGTTTTGCTCAGACGACTAACATTTAGCGAAGCAAGAAAAATGCCCATACAAGAATTCCATTTTGATAAAGTATTAGAAGGCCTTGAATTAAATCATAATGAAGTACGTAAAAATTGTATTCAAGAGGGAATTAAAAATATTTATTTTCTAGGAATTAATTGTTTGTTGTTTTCGCTTATTTACAGTTTATTGACCTTTGTATAATGTTGGGTTGTGATTATACAAATAGCATTAAAGGAGTCGGACCAAAAAGAGCTATAGAGTTAATTAAAACACATAGATCACTTGAGAAAATCATAGAAAACTTGGATACTAAGAAGTTTCCCGTTCCAGAAGATTGGAATTATAAACAAGCTCGATTATTATTTCAAGAACCTGAAATAACAGATCCTGAAACGATTGATGTAAATATAATATTATTGTACGTGTGACACGAGGAATAGATGATTAAAAATATTTATAATTATTTTAATTTTTGCATAAGTTGAAATGGACAGAACCCGATGAGGAAGGATTAATAAAATATCTATGTGGCGATAAACAATTTAATGAGGAAAGAGTAAGAAATGGGGCGAAGAAATTGCATAAAGCACGAAATACTTCTACTCAAGGACGACTAGATACATTCTTTAAAGTACTATCAAGCCCAAATCCTTTGAAGCGTAAAGTAAGTACAAATGATGGTTAAAATTATCCTTTTTCTGCTCAATTAAATTTTCTTATAATAAAATAGGTGGAAGACTCAAAAACAACAAATAAAAAAAATAAAAAGGGGACAACAGGAAAACCACGTGGAAGACCACCAAAATAATTGTTTGGAATACTCGTAGTTTCTTAATTTTTACAACTCTTATATATGAATATTTATACAAATATAATGGTCTCGAATAATTTATCATATATGTATAAAATTACTACAAATAAATCTGAATATATTACAATATAACAGTTTTATATTTATTTGATAAAACTATACAAATTCAAGCAATATTTTTTTATTTTACATATGTATACATATACCACCCAATATTTATGGTCTAACTTCCTGGTACATTTTGTTACATAGTTTTTTTTTCATTTATATATACAAGTAAATAACAATTTGAAATTATATAAACTATGTAATTGCATATATAAAGTAAATTTTATTACAATATTTATTCAGTCTTGTTTTTGCATCATATGTCTTTATTAAAGTTTATTTGAATGTTGGATGGTATTTGGCAGTGATTAGGTGATAGGGATATTATTTAAGATATATATTAATAAAAGAAACTGATATTTATATAACTGAAATTTTTTCTACACATAACATTCAATTGTCACTGAAATGTTATTATAGTACTACCAATAGCATTGGGATCTAGTATATGATATAATGCTTGTTCGATATTGTAAGGTCCATACACCCTGTCTACAACCATCTGTAATTGATCAGCGTCAACTAAATCGCACAATGCCTGCAAGTACGTTGCATTCATTTTCGAACCTTCTTTCCACTGATGCATATTAAATCCAAGCACGTACTAGAAGAAACTTCATATAAATATCGAATTTGTAATCAAATTATTAAGTACATAATTTTATGTACCTGAACTAGTAATTTTATTCGTACACATCCAGCAAATATGCTTCCAAATATGAAACCTAACGAGTCAGATGTTAATTGTTCGGGAACAGTCGAGACATAAGAACCATAAGGCATTAAGTGCTGCTTTAATATACGTTCGTCAATTGGTTGTCCTCCAGTATAAAATATAGAATCGAATCTAAAAAATCACATTAATTACTTAACACAAGTAAATTTAATATATTTTCCATTAAATAATGTTTATATTTTACATACTTATCGTGTAATTGCAACTCTTTTTCTACATCTGAATCGTCTAGTGGTATAACATCATCTGCTCCTAAAGCTTTTGATACAGGAATTGCATTTGGTCTGGACATTGTAACTACATATCCACCCCATAACTTAACTAATTGAGTTAAGATACAACCAACAGGTGTATTTCCACCATATATAAGTACTCTATAAAATATTTAAAAAGTATATATATGTATATAACAATAACTGATACTTTTCTATTTCATTATTATACCGTTTTCCTTTTGCATTGCCTTCTTGAATTGCAGATCTATTAACTAAAGCATCCCAGGCTAAGCATCCACTGTAGGGTAGACTTGCAGATGCTTCAAACGTAAAAAGTTTCGGTCGTTTAACTACTTGACTTTCTGGGACAACTATATATTCTGCCATTGTACCAGGAGCCCATGAAGGTACAGCTAACAATACTTCATCTCCAATATCAAAATTGATAACATTTTGTCCTATACCTACCACTATTCCAGTGCAATCTCTGCCTAATGTTACTGGTAGTTCTTTGTGTTTCTAAGAATGGGTAAATAAAATTTTTTAACACACTATGACAAAGTTGTAATTTACTTACACCAGAATTAAGGAGTCTTCTGTAAATTTTGGAGTAACCATAACATATTTTTGTATCAACAATATTAACAGAAGCTGCTTTAACTTGTACCAATAATTCATTAGATCTTTCAATTATAGGCATTTCTGCATCATCTATCATAGATACACCCTGTATTATTATAATAAAGATATATTTTCTTCAGTAATGTTACTTTAGTTGTTATTCAGTTGTATTAACTTAAAGTTATTTATACTTTCACATGTATTAATATAATTTAATACAATACCTCAATACCAATGTAATGGTGACATATTACGGCTTTTATATGATGCATATGATGAGATACATGCCCCCAATTGATTCCAATATAATAACCAATTAAAGTACCAACAATTAAACCTGCTAGACAAAATGCAAGTTCTCTTTTTGACACTGAAAAAAAAAATTTTTTTTATATTAAAAGAATTATATCTCTACGGTATGTTTCAATTAATATTAATATTAAGTTATAAAATGTCCAAACTTTTTGATACCTTCGTTGTTATATAAACTCTTTATTTGTTTGTAAAGTCCTTTGACATTAATGTGTGCATTATAATATTGAAATTGCAATTGTTCCCAAGCATTTTCAATCCAAATAAGTATATGTTGTACAATGTCCTTAACATTTTGCATGTTTTGGTTTTCGTGTAATTTGTAAAAAACTTGACGTGCTTGAGTTAACAATGTTATGATCCATTGTTGCCCTTGTTGTGCAAGTAACGAGGTTTGAATCTTTTCCCATCCCCCCAAAAAAAATTTAATGTATGATATTGAAAAGAGAAAGTGGAATATAAATTATATTTTTTTAATTTGGGAACAAATGTAATAATATATATAATAAATGTAATATATATATATATATATATATATATATATATATATTGCTAATAAATTAAAAAAAAGGGAAAAAAGAAACAAAGTTGTCAATATTACTTTTATTGAAAATTGCAATTACCTGAAGTGTCTCGAATTGATTTGATAGGTGGAACCAAATCTCTTCCATTATTTCGTAAACACGTCTTATTTGACAGTTTTAATTTAGTACATCATTTTAAATTACACACTGTTACAGTGACCGGTTAACTGGAAATGCAGCACAGTTGTGATATAAATAAACGATTAACACATTTTGTATAACTCAAAATAGATATCAAGATTCTGTTTTAAAGTATGACTGCTTCGTAAACATTGGGATTCGTCATTTTTGAGTTGCATGTAAAATGTCATCGTCTTATGACTGCAAAGAAATTTTGTAAGAAATGATGTAACGTCGT
The DNA here is from genome assembly GCA_036937485.2 of Tetragonisca angustula. Taxonomy (NCBI): domain Eukaryota; kingdom Metazoa; phylum Arthropoda; class Insecta; order Hymenoptera; family Apidae; genus Tetragonisca; species Tetragonisca angustula. The sequence goes on along the minus strand of JAWNGG020000063.1, from coordinate 1,557,654 downwards.
TTTTTAAACGAAATAGGTTAGCTCGAATTGTGTAAATTTGACGCAAGTTTATTTGTTTTGTATGTGTTACTATATAACGAAGACGAAATTTTGTCACGTGGTGCAAAAGTAATATTGGCGAAATCTCGTTGTATATCGATAAAAAGTACTTTCGTTTTTGCCACTACAGTAAAAAAATAACACAGTAAACGATGAAACTATTTTAAAAGAAAAATTATCGCCTTTGCATGTGTATATATGTTTCCGATAATAGGTATATTTATATTTGTCGATTGTATAACATTAACATACATATATATTGACGTTATTTATTCAAGTGCTGAATAATATTTTCATTGAAAGGAAAATTATCTGCGTTTTGATTTTATACAAACGAAATGGATTAAACATTTATTGTTCGATTGATTGACTTCCAAAAAGAAATAATTTGTTAATGTTACGCAATTATATCGTGTATGTATATTCATACCTTGTCAAAAATGCAACTAATCACAATACATTTTCTTGTATTTGTTGAGAGGACAATGGCGTACGGTCAATATGTGTCATGTACGTTCGAGAATGGTTCAGTTACTCATTACTTCTAACATCAGTCATGAGCGCATATGTATTTTAAATATCTTACAATTGATACACCACAAAGTAGACATGGACGCAGACGAAGTACATATACGAATACACCAAGCATACAATGTGTTTTTCCGACCTACGATTGGGAGGTCTACGGACCCTCTTATCATTTTCGTGTCATATTCTGTCATTTCGTGTCGTACCAATTCAGATAAGTTTTGTACCGCCATTACCGACGACATATGTATGTAATAAGGTTTTTCGGTTAGTTACTAGCTTCACATTTCGATATTGAAAGTTTGACAACGCTGCAATGAGTTTCAAAAATCATATTCCTGGCGCATTCCCTAATTCACCGTTCTTTAAACGTAGAGTGCGCTAAACCAGTGATTTTTTTACTATGTCGGTATTTCAGATCCCACAAAATCTCGTAAAGTACTAGGTCTATTCATATACCTCGTCGGTATCCATAGTTAGTCGTATTTCGTCTGTGGGTAAAGTTGAAGTGCGATTATATCAATACTCGGTATGAAGATGTTGATAAAGTAGTTGCAAAGTAGTGTTGATAAAGTAGCGTACTGCTCTGAATCATTTTAAAATTTTTCATTAGATGGCAATATTTTACCTTTATAGAATTGTTTATACACAATTTCATACAATTTCCGTTGAAACATAAAGAATTACTATAATCACTTCAATTGTATGAAAAGTTAAACATTTTGAGAAATATTAAAAAAAAAAATTGATATTTTAATACTATGAAAAGAATCCCAATTGAAAAAGTATTTTTTCAACAATTATAACTTTGCATGTTTATTTTATTTCTTTTCCTACTTTCCGCTTCATTTTTGTATTTATTTATTACTGAATCGTTTGCGCTGTCTCTCTACTCTTCCAATTGAAAGACCAAGACTATACCCTCAACGAATTGCATATTTATTCACTTTATATCTCTCCCTATTTTATTTCTGTAATTATTTAGTTAAACAATTTTTACTAGCTGTTCTTGAGCTTAATATATACTGTCCTACGCTTAATATATACATATATAAAATTAACAATTAAATACGTAAAATATTTTACACCTCGTTCGCAACATGTTGATATCGGTATCACTGTAACGCGCGAATATTGTAAACTTACACATATTCTGCATTTTGAGATGCTGGCTGGATCGTGCGAAATTGTTCGATCGACCGGAAGGAGCGGCCTTTCGAACGTATCCAGAGAATGTCTTCGGCGTGTACACGTTCTACGTGTGTTTCACACGGCGAGCTCCAAGGCTCGCGGCACATTAGCAAGTTGGTAGCCGTCCAGGCACGTCCTTCTGAATGAGTCCTGGCCGCTTTCCAGCGAGCAACCTATCCTTTTACGGGATATCATGGTGGCCGGCTACTGAAACTCGTTGAATCGTCCAAGTAGGACCGTCGACGCCGCTTCTTGTCGGGGATTATCGCCGGCAATTGCGGCAAGTGCATCGAATTCCTTCGCGATTATCTACGAAAATTGCGACAGACTGCCCTTCCACTGGCACCGGCAGACGCGTTTCTCCGCGGCTTTCAAATCTAATCTCGTTACGGAGACTTTCATCGTTTGTTGTCACCTCTGTTTATTGAACATTTATCTTGGATCGTCTAAAAAAATCACGGTGGAATTTTCTACGGTGAAAGGGACGAGAGATGGCGATACATCCTTCTGATTTGTTTCTATTAGAAAACAGATCCCGTTGATTGCGGAGATATTTTCTTCTCTTTCATTCAGAAAGTGTTTACTCTTCGTAAGTTTCTATGGGAGGACTCCGTTAAGATCTTCACATGCTACTACGTAGAGATCCTATTCGTACTAATGACGACACGTCAGAGAGTATAAATTTCTGATAGAATGGCTTCTGCGAGTTCCCATTGCTCTATTATCAGCAAATACATGCTTACATCGATCTATCGATCGTGTTGTTTCAAACGAATTTAAACAAACCGAAAAGAATCGCACCAGCAAACTCGTACAGTATCCTGAAAAAAAAAAAAAAAAAAAATACCAGTTTGCAGTTTCACGTGGCGTCGAATTTCAGCGAGCCAAGCCCGTATTTGCGCGTCGACACGCGTCGATTATCGGCCGCGGCGCCGAAGGTTGATAGTCGAAGGCCTACCGGCCGTAACCGCGAAAATTGCATCGTATTTGCGAAACAGCTGCACCCTGAATGGTTGTCCACGGCCAGTCGTAAACTCAGCGTTGCTGCTTCGGAGGTCGGCGCGATTTCTTGCGCCATTCCTTGAGATGTTTCACGCCCTAAGAAACAAAGAGAAAAATGAGGAAAGAATGACCTGGGTGGAGGGAGAGAAACAGAAAGAGAGTGAGAGGAGAGATTGAAGTGGGGAGGGGGGGGGGAGGGGGCGTCCTGGCCTCGACACGGGCCACGTTTCTCGCGCACGCCGCTTCCTGCCTCCTTGGCCTGCTTCCAGGAATCGGTTCACCCTTTTACAGCTGAGTGTCAGCGCGTCTGGACGGTGGAACGGGGAAAGGCAAGGTCCCGGAAGTGGGAAATCTCGCGGGACTTGCGGCAACGAAAGTTTCGCGGAAAGGTGGCGATTTGAGGGCGGAGTTCCTGGAAAACGGGGCAATGTTAGAGAACTGGAAGCAGTTGGGCAGGGTGGTGTAGGGTTGGTTCTTCTACGAAGGAGCGTAGCACGACGACTTTGAAGGTTCTCGCGGAGGAACAAGCGCTGGTTTTTTTGAGAGAGAAAAGAAGGTCTGGTTTGGTTTGGGAATGAGACGTCCCGATTTTCGGGAATGAGAACAGAGTTGGAAATAAGAGTATGAGAATATATATGGGAAACAAGAATGCAAGGAAGGAAGTTGAGCGGACCATTTGACTTGGTAACTATCTGACGACCTTTTTTATCTCGCACGGGGGATTCAAGTTTTGAGAATTTTGGAAAATTTATTTCTATTTATCAATTCGATATAAATCAAACCTAAGCCTCAACTGTGCAGCTGTTTCACGAGTAGGGAGAAATCGTATTTCGGAAAGTCTTCAGTTTTTATATTCATAATACTTATCGTAAGTAATAGAATTGTAATTATTAAAACTTTACGGATTCTTCGTGGCACAAAGTGTTGTTTTTCAACTCTGAAATAAATATCGATAAACAACTTGAAAATAAATGATGGGAAGTTAATCAGCGATAATAATTTATATTATATTAACTCAATAACTCATAATGACTTATACTATCAACTGAATTGCGACTAAAGACTTTTAAGTGGGGACGTACGTGTAATACCTTCGCCATTTATTTTTGCGCGATAAGAGCAAGAAAATCTTCGAATCTTCGATAACACGGCTCTCGAACGTTGAAAGAAATCTTACCACGTACGTGAAATACCCAAAATTCGAGAATACATATTCCTCGAAAAGTCGGGAGAACCAAAGAATCCCGAAGAGTCGGCAAACATTCGAATTGGATTTTGCTCGGAAAACGTTTCAGAAAAGGCGAAACCCCGTGAGCGTGGCTCGGGGAGGGAAAGGGAAATCTCAGAAGTGGGAAACCTCTGGGAACGAGATCTCGGGGGAGGCCTACGCGTCGCTCAGAAGCGGCAGACCTCGTAACAAGGTTCTCCAGACGCCACGCGTATATATATCCGAACGTTCTCCCGATGCGTTCTCGGTCCGGGAACGCTTCAAAACGAGGCAGCCTTCGAGACGAACGAAAACCCCGTGAAATCGACTTGGGCCGGAAGTAATTCTCGCTAGAGCCGGGAACGTTTTACAAGGGGATCGCTGTACCAAAAAAGTGCAGGAGTACAGAGAGGAAGAGAGAGAGAGAGAGAGAGAAACAGACGGATGACGAACAAAAGGGACGACTGAGAGGAAGAAGAAGAAGAAAAAAGAAGCTGAGAGAAGGAAGAGGAGAGAAGGTTCGCGAGAAACGGGACGCCATGGGGATCTGTGAATCTGCGACGAAGAGAAGCTCTCGCGACGGAGGGAGGCCTTATGAGATACAGAAATCAAGAGTAACGAAGTCGGGCGAACGCGGTGAACCCGAGAGGCAGAGAAGGAAGAAAGACGCGTCCAACAAAGAGAATTGAATAGCTTGGAGCGGGAAGGAGACGGGCAGAACGTGAATAACGCGCGAACGGAAGAGCAGCAGCCACGGCTACGGCGAGGAGGAAGAGCCGAGGGACAGGGAGCCTGCATCGAGAGAGCAGAGGCGGAAGACGGAGGCCAAACTTGTGGATGCTGAAGAGGCGAGGGAAAAGCGATGGTGTAAATGTGCACGAGGTCTATTGTGCTCCGATGCGCGGAGCAATGGCGTCCCGGTCCCGTGCCTGTTCCACACGTACACGAGGTTTATTATACGCACACTGTTTCGCGGCCGAGTGCATTCCGCCTGTGCGCGACTTTTCGGGATGACAAAAGGGGCTGACGAGAGGTATCGCGCCGCTGCCAAAAAGCTGACGACACGCCGATACCGTGCGATACGTACGTACTGCGCTGGCTAGAAGTTGGGATCCCCGAGTTAGAGTTAGGGGGCTTACGACGAGCGTGAAGTGACACGTTTGACAATCAGCGTGACGTAGAATACGCTCGAGGAGTGTATCGTACGCGGTTCTCCTACATTTTTCACGCGAATTATTTTTTCCGTCGAAGATCAATTGAAGAGGGGAGACGAGAGAACGCGGTTCATTTTTTTTTTTTTTTTTTCAATGGAAGATTCTATCGATTCATTGAAGAGGGAGTAGATTTTTATAAATGGAGTTTGGTAACGACGGTGTTTATGATATGCTCGAGGTGTGCTTCTCACTTCTTGGTTCCCTCAGATTCTTTTATATAAATTAGGTTTTCTCTTATGGAAAGTTCCGCGAATCGAAGAAAGGAAATGACAGTCAGGAATAGTTTTCTCTCTTTTTTTTTTTTTTTTTTTTAATTAGAAGTTTCGTTGATCAGTCGGAGAGAGAATAGGGTTATTTGAAGAGAGATTTGCGATTCTTTCGAAGATTCATCGAGATTTCGAGATTTCAGAGTCAAGTTGAAATTTAGATTGGAAAGATCTGTCGTTTTCTTTGAAAAAAAATCAAATTCCGATATTCCGATGTGTTCTTAAATATTAATATTATTCGTGAATTTTATTTATTTTAATGATTCAAAGCTCGATGAAGGAATCGAATCGAACGATCCAATTAAGAATTTGTCACGATCGTGCTTTCTTGGGTGTTTTTTATCGTCCAGTCGATTGGAGCCCAGGTTTCGAATGAAAAATGAAAGCAATATATTTTCTTTCTTCACTGAAGACGATGCGAATATGTATGTGTACGATATTTCCTTGTTATATATAGAATATGTGCCTTGTATATATTTCAGATGCAGGGTAAGATTCTAGCAATATCCTCAGAACAGATTGTCCGGCTGTTGTTTTTCTTATCGCGTATACAAATTGTGCATTAGATACCGTGGGTACGTATTTTAGCAGTTGCTTAAATTGCTCTCTTTTCCTGAATCCTCGTAGCATCTTTGGAATTACGCGTATATCCGCTTCATTTTCAAAACGAAACCGAACAGAATTGGAAATACAAGTTACTCCGATCCAACGAAACAATTCTCGACGCTAGTTCTTTCTTGAATCTTTGTAAATACAAGTTATATTTACTAGTGACAAACGCCTTTACTAAGACACGAGATGACGAAATTTAAGTAACAGTAGAAAACAGTGGAGGAAGATATCGTAGAAGATAATTTTTCCATAAACTGACAAGGATGTATCTTTTTATTATTACAGGATGTTGCCTTTATTCCTGTTTCCTTTCCTTCAATTATTTCGTATGTTATCACGTATTTGCTATTGATCGATTAGTTCTACAAAATCTTATAATTAAATTATAATTAAATTAAATAAAGTATTTTAGCAGTTGTATTAAATAACTCTTACAATTAAATTAAATAAAGTATAAGAAGAATGGAGTGTGATTCTTACACTGGGCACTGGCCACTTACTTTTGCAGAAGAAAACACTTGCAAGTTTATAGTAACTTTCATCATACAGTACTGAAGGGTTGAACCTTCGTCCTCCTCGATGCGATCGAATCTTCAGAAACTAGAGGCTCCGGTCACTGTAAGTATTCTCACGGTGAACGTGGTTTTCGAACGCGCGACAGAGACTTTCCACGGTCGAGCGACACTTTGCGGGCTGCGAAAACGAGCCGGCGAAAGGAGATGCACGTCCGCGAAGAAGCGTCGGCCAGGAGTAGGAAAGAGAGAAGGAGAGGCAGCAACAGAGAGAGAAAGAGCGAGAGAAAAGAGACGGTAGGAGGCAGGAGGTGGAGGTTGCCAGAGATTCCGCGGGATGTCTGTGTTTGTCCATGGAAATCGGCAAAGGAGGTCAGCGTATGCAAATAACAGGGTCGCGAGGGTTGCCAGAGCCAGGAGGGTCCCGTGGGTCAACGGACAGGAAGGCGGTGTATAAGGTTGTCTTCCTTTCACTCCGGCTTACCAGTTCCCCTTCAGTTCTCTCTCTCTCTCTCTCTATCATCCCCTCTCGGGCTTGCCCGTTGTCTCTCCCTCAGACCATGCACGAGGCTCTCGCACCAGCGACCGTTACGGCATCATATATTTCTAGAGGCAGCGGTGGCGGCGGCACCGGAGTCACGTCTACAGATATAAAGGTGGTTCTAGCGGTGTGACGGTGTGTGGCTCGCCTACGCTCCGTGGAAATATTCGATTTTTACGATACGAGACGCGAGCGTAGTACAGCCAGCGCAGCCAGCGCACACCGGGGCAGAAAGAGCGGAAAGCGCGGAGTAGAGAAGCGAGAGAAAGATCGTACGTCCCTTGTACCAGCCACCGTTTTTACATCCTGCTCCCTTCCTGATTCCGCTGGAATCGTTTCTCTCTCTTTTTTTCTCTTCCTTTCTTTCTCATTATTTTCCTCTCCCTCTCTCCCTCTCTCCCTCTCTCTCTTTCTCTCTCTGTCTGTTCAATGCCGTTTCTCTTTCTACGATTTTTCCATTCCGCCGTTGCTGTGCCACCCTCCGGGGGGGTTCCTCCTCTTCCTCGACCCGATCGAGGAATTAAGTTACTGGCGATGGAAAGCTACAAAAATGGCGATATCGTGGTACGAATAGCATGGTGTATGCGCTGACGGTGTTGGTTTCTTAGAGTTTTGGCATTTACGCTTACGATTGAACTGACTTAGGACCATTGTACCTTGACGAACAAGCATCGTTTCATGGGCGAGTGTCTGGGTGGACAGGTTTCGACGTAACCGGCTATTCAGCTGATCATTTTTGGGATAAATTCTATTTTTCTTTTTAATCATCTTCGTGGAAGTACGAAATTCCGCAATCCAGCGTACGTTACGCTGTGAGTAACGAGGCGGAACATTGCAATTACGTAAAAACGAAAAATAAAACATTCCTCCTCGTCGTTCGACTTCTTAATATAATGAGAAATAATAATGTCCCTTAGGTAGATGTATATATTGTACATTGGACCTTTATCTCTTTGGAAATAATATATATTTCACGTCTGATGGACCAGGCTTTTACGAAGCAAACGCCGCACGAACGGTAGAGACCGTACTCCAGGAGAGGGTAACTTCGCGCGTCGTTTGTTCTCGTCCTCGTGAAAATCGTCTTGTTTTGCATTTCCAGCTGATCCAGCCGGCGCTCTTGTTCCCCGCCCTCGCAGTTTTCGTCCCTTTTCGAAGGGACCACGAATTAGACTGGCGAGGGGACAGCTGCCAGATGGCGAGAACCCGATTGCTTTGTCCTTTTCTTACTTTGCTCGCTCTTCCATCCTTTCTTCTGCTTTTGATTCCCGTTTCCTGCTTTCGCTGCTTCTTCGCTGCTATTTCTTCTTTTTTCCCCCCCTCCCTTCTCTTTCCTTTTGGTCCAGAACGTACGTGCGAGTGAAGTTTGCGTTTCGTTGATCGTGGGATAGAGGTACTTTGGTAATGTTAATTAACCTGTTGGCTGGGTCGTTTTTCGGACGAGAAGTTTCGGTCATGAAATTAACCCTTTGAGTGCTCGTTGAAATAACCAAACGCGGATAAAGAAACCTTTATTCTCCTTGCTCGTTGTACGTGCGAATGTATAAATCATACATCTGAATGTATAAATTGCAACGTTGGGAGGATATCAGCACATTTTCGATGACGAGTTAACTTGGTTCTCTGTGGTTAACAAATCAAGCATTAACAGTATTGTATTAACAGTAATGTGATCACAGTCGGCTGGTCATCGAGGTGAAGTTGGGTCAGTTGTTCGACAACTTTTGCACGTGAAGACCACAAGGGGAAAACACTGCAACTCACGTTTTCCGCTTTTTTTTTTTTTTTTTTTAAATACAGGGGAACAATATCGAAGTTGATCGATCCTATTTTCTGGCGAAAAGAATCTGCCACCGGAAGCTGCGGCCGAGAGAGAACCAAACGAACGGGCTGAGGGACCAACGAACGCGCCGGTTTCGCCTCGTTCCTCCCTTCTTTCTTTCTTTTTGTTCTTTTCTCTCTCCGGTTTGCTGGCCCGAAGTCGCGTGCGAGCCGAAAGAGCGGTACCGTTTCCTTTTGCGAATCGTACACCGGCCGCATTCGAATAAACGTGCTTACGCGTCCTACCCCTCTGCCAACCCCCGTTCCCCGTCGTTCGTCACCCTCCTGCCTGGCGAGAGAGACCGATGTCCCGGCGCGCAGCGTGAATTTTAATTAAAGCAATTAAGCATGCGTCCATAGGTAGTCGCATTAACCAGCGCGCGTCGCATTCATGGCTCTGCTCGTGCTCAAAAACGCGACAGCGATGTGTCACGCGACCGACAACGAAAGCCTGGACATCTGGTTGTCCGCTTTTGCACCTCCTCCCCCGCCCCTTTGCGACCTCCTCCCCCCACCCCCTGTCTCACCGAGCCGTCATGCTAGAGCGCACGATACGCGAGACCCGCGGAAAGCGTCACGCTAATTTCTGCGCCCCACGCTACGAGGGGTGGGAGGGGCGGCTTTCTTTTAATTTGCGCTCCGCGCCGGATTACTCGTCCCTTTCCAATATATCGTTCCTTCTCCTCTCGACGCCGCTTTTTCTTTAAACGGAGGTTTTACTCGAGAGGGACACGATGGAGGAATCGATTTCTTCGAAGGAGATTGGTATCGAAGGTCGCCGGCACGGGGAAACGATTGTTGAAGGGGATTATGGATTTTTGCGGTGGACTGGAATCTTTGTCTCTGTCTCTCTCGTGGTTTTGGAAAATGTAAAGTTTTGTGGTTGATTTCTGGATTAATTGGAATTTTATTATAAGAGGAATTATCGACGAGAGAGGTCGCAAGGTATTTTAAAAAGTTTTGAGAATATTTTAATAACTCAGGAACGATCCGGTACGCGATTGTTTGAGAAAGATTGTGGCTTTTTGCCGACTACGGTATTTCTTGTGAGTTCGAAAATGTAAAATTGATATGTCTTCGATTAGAGTGGATAAAAAGAGTTATTAAAAAGACGAGTCGCAAGATATTTCGGTAATCAGACGCTCGAACATAATTAAACGAACAAAAATACACGTTTTAAGCGCGGTATTTTCAACAGTGCATTTTAATCGCAGTAGGTGTACGCACGCATTCCGCGCTCATCATGTCAAAAGCGTTTCTCCTAACGAATTACACCGAGCATCGTGAAGTATCGACAGCCGCGTTTTTTTGGAAAACTAAGCCAACCGCTCTCCCTCCCTCCACACCCCTTTTTTCGTCCGCCCGAAAAAAATACAGAAAGAAAAAATATAAAAACGAACTTGTTTCGGGGGGCGAAAAAACGAGAACAAAGAACTATCGTCGACCGCAACTCGCACCAATTTTTCACAACTACAAGTCCCACTAATTTTCCTCCGGCCATAATTCACCTTCCTCTCCTCGCCACCCGCCGCCACCCTCCGCCCACGCGCCGTTCTAACTTCCTCCAAAAAATCCAATACCCTCTCCCTGACCGGGTGAAAACAAAACGATGCAAAACGAGGCAGAAAACGTCAACGAAAAAAAACCACTCGCGCACATTTACACACACGCGCGTACACACACACACACACAGACATATATGGAGATATCGAGAGAAACGGGGAAAGCAAAAATCCAACGCATCCTGGGCATCCACGTGTGCACGTGCATATATATATATATTTCTGTCTCTCTCTTTCTCTCTATCTATCTCTGTATGTAGGTATCCGTGTGTGTAGAACAGGCGAGCGAATTTCCTTGGCGTGCTGTGCTGGCGGGCACGCGATCGAAAAGCGGCGGGCGTGGTGCGTTAAGTTCGAGGGTTTTCTGTGGATCGGTGCTCGGTTTGATGGCTAGGGTTGGGCGGTAGCCACAAGTGTCTGCTGGAGCGCCCTCTCTCATTAATTCTCCACCCTTGTTGCTTGTTAAGGTAGGGGTGGCCTGCCCCTGCCCTCTGGCACTCGCGCCGCGACCCACCGCGCGTCCTCACCCCCTCTCGCCCTCGCCCCACGTCCTTGCTTCTCCGGGCCAACTCACTTTACTCTCGCCGGCGGGAGGGTGGAAATGCTTTCTCGAGTGCGGCTGGAAGCCAGCGCGAGAGGGTGAGGCGCAGACAGAGAGAGGATAGGAAACGTACCGAGGGAGAGGCGCGTCGCGCGGCGGCCTGTTCGTCGCCGGCGTGAGACAAAGATGGTGAAACGACGATCGAGAAAGACGGGATGTGAAACGAGGAAAGAAATAGGCGGCGGCGAGCGCACGACGAGGAGAAAATCGTGGGTGAGAAAAATAGAGGGGAATGTCGAGCGACAGAGAGGAACGACGCGGGTAGAAAAGCGAAGGAGAGAGAGAGAAAAAGAGGGAGAGGGAGAGGGAGAAAAGGAATTTTATATATATATATATATATATATAGAGAGAGAGAGAGAGAGAGAGAGAGGGGCGGGGGAGGGAAAGAGAAAGAGATAGGGAGAGGATCGACGAGGGTCCAAGCGGTGAGACATCGGAATTGCGGTCGCCGCAGCCGCGATACATATATTATGTACACCCGTTAAGTGGCCGATGCAAATCGAACGTCACAGGCGGACGGTGGGCGTGCACGTGACTGTAAACGAGCCGATTAGCACGTCGTTTCTCTTATTCGACGCCTTTTCCACTACGCTGTCGATAGCGGGAACCGGGCCGCCGGCAGATTGCAATTTATGGGGAGTTTTCCTCTTTTTTGCTAGCTGCGAGGGGCATAGGGAAGGGGCTGCTGGCGCGCGTGCGGCCATACCTCGAGATACTGGGGGCCCGTTTATGGGGTAGTTAGCCTGTTTATAGCGACGGGGTTTCGGTTATTGGGATATTGGAATCGTTCAGAGGGGTATCGTATAAAATAAAAAAAAAAAAAAAAAAGAAGAGAGGTACGTCCAGTTTTAGGAAGTGTTTATCTCGAATTTCTGGCGATATCAGTAGCGTTTGGTTCGATAGTTGAATTACTATATATTCCGTTCGGAATCGTTGTTCTTTTTAGAGTTGAGACTCACGATTACCCACGTGATATACTAAATGTGATATGCATGCTGTTTATCCAACTTCGTTGAACATGCTACACTAAACGTTAAAGTAGGAATATAAACAATAAGTATTTATAAATACTATATGCTATAAAATTTCGAGTATCCGCGATGTCTGTACTTCGTTAACAACGTACAAACCTAATATTATCAGAGAAATAACGGACAATAATTAATTTCACAACATAACTTCCACCTCAAGAAAGGAAGACTACAAAATTCCCAACAGTCTGTACACCGTGTATCTAATATCGTTAACAATATACGAACTTAGCGTTCCTGATTCTAAATTCATCAACGGTATACATATACGGCTGGATAATTACAAAGATAAATTATACTTTTTTGGAATGATGGATTTAGTAACTTGTACTACTTATAAAATCTTAATCATCCATGGTACACGAAACGCGATAGTTTTATTACAACACTATCGAGCAACAAATAATTCCACGACATAATTTCTGCCTCCCCACCCTCCCCCCCCAAAAAAAAAAAAAATGGAAAACCGCAAAATTTCCAACAGTCTGTACACCGCGTATCCAATTTCGTTAACAACATATAAACTTAACGTTCCCCGTTGAAAGGAGAGCCAGAACGTGGAAAAAAAAGGACGAAAGATCGAGTACAGTTAACCGCGCGATATCAAATTTTCAACCGTTTGCAACACACCGCGCGCGCCATTTATTTATCTTCGGAACGGCCGCGCGACCGAAGCAATTTTCCCCTTCGAAAACTGCGTTCGCAGTTTTTTTTTCCTCTTTTTGTTTTTTCCTTTTTTTTTTCGTTTCTTTTGACGAGCGAGGAAAAACACGTGTTCGCGGAACACCGGCAGTAGCCCCGGGTTTCGGGACCCCGTATTCGGTCTCGTCGTCGGTCCACTTGATCGTTCGGTTCCCCCTTTTCGGTGCCCTCCGTTCGTCCAGTGCGGTATCCCGCCGCCAGCATTCCCCCTCGAGCATCTTCCCCCTATCTCTTGGCATTTTTTCTTCTTTTTCTTTTTTCTTTTTTGTATCATTCCACGCGCGCTGCCAGGATCCCCGGGCGTCTGTCATCCCGGTCCCTCTCTCTCTCTCTCTCTGTTCCCCTCTTTTTTCCTGAAGCCCTTCGTGGCGCGGCGAGGGCAAATTTACGAGGGAAGAGGGTGGCTCGCTGGCGTGAGCGCGCGCGTGAGCGTGTGCGTGTGAGAGGCTCGAGAGGGGGATGGGGCGGAAAGCGGAGGAACAGAGAGCTGTGCGTTGAATTAATTCGCGCTTCGCTGAAGGTCTCTCGTTCGAAATTCCCTCTGCCCGCCTCCGCTCCCTCCGTTCGCTATCCCGCCGGGCCACCCTCGTCTCTCCTCTCGCTCTCTCTCACTCTTTCTCTTTCTCTCACCGGGCTGGCTCGTTTCCCGATCCTCCGTATCGGCAGCGCCGGTCCTGCGAGAGTATCGCCGCTGAAATCGCTACTCGTTCGGCTAAATACCACGAAAAGGCTCGGCCCGATGCAAACGAACCGTTTGGGAATCGGGCCTCGGATCGTTCGGCCGCGAATTAAAGATATCTCCCCCTCCCCCCACCCCCCCCACCTCTTCCTCGTTTCTACTCCCATGGGCAGCACCCCTTTGCTACTTTATTGTACGACGATACATCCTTCGCCTGCATGTTACACGTTACGATGTGTATGTTCCTCGTATCGTTGCTCGTTCGACCCCACGTAGAACCGGATTTTTCTTTGCTCTTGCTAGGAAAACAAGTTACCGTTATTGATTACTATCTTTCCGTCTGGTGGAAAAGTACTGTGGTCCCGTGGTGGTATGATAATTACGCAAGGTTCGTTCAAGAAATAAACGATCTTCGTTGAACAGGGGTGAAATAAATTTTCGCCAAATTTATGGCAGAGTTTCGTTCAACGACAATGCACGTGCTTTATTCGCTTTGCGTTCACATTTCGCGACATTTTGGTATTTATTGAACAAACTGCAACATTCTAAACAGATAACTTCAATTTTCGCGTTATAAAATGAGATTTACGTTTCTATACCTGTATGATGTTTCGAAAGTTACATCGATTTCACAGAGTAGTACTTGCCAGTAGATTTTACTTATTGCCAGGAAACTGTATTCGCATTTACGACGTTGTTTCTATGCAAAATTACTTCCTCGATTCCATTCAGAAAGTATCTCTAAAATATGTCCAATTTTTGTCAAACAAATCAGTAGCTTCGAAACGTACAAATGCGATGTAATTATAAAACTGATTACATCGATTAAGCTTGCAAGTCTTCTTTCTTCACGACCATCTCCGTGAAGATTCCAGAGTGTGTGTCGAAAAACGTTCGTACAGAGTATCAACGTACGCTCAATTCTTAAGTACCGCTTGGTCACTTCTCTTTGACCTCCCCGCCATCAGTTTCCTCTTCGTTTTCTTTCTGCTTTCTCTCCAGGGCCCTATTTCGTCCCCGCCACCTCCGTAACCTTCCTGGATCATTGTCTCGCTCCATCTTTGGTCCCACGCGAGCCCGTCCTTCTCTCCTTCCTCTCTTTGGTGTTCCTTTTTTTTAATCCCTCGCTTCTTTTGCTCCTTTTTCAGGGCCCTTTTCTGCCCAGGGTCCTTTCCCTCCTCCTTGGCTACAACCTCGACTCCTACAGCACTCCTCTCCCAAGCTACTCCTTGTCCTCGTTCCTTTCCCGATCCCCTTGGGTCTCTTCCTCCGTTCCTTCATCGCGCCATCTTCGTCGCTCTCTCGCACGCGCGCACCGCTCTACCCGATCCTACGTATATAACTGTCTCTCCCCTCGAAGAATCACCTCGGGGATAGACGTCCGGTCGGGCGAGTTCTACCAGAGGACTGGTCCCGTCCCCGGCGGTCTCCTCCTTCTTCCTCGTGGCCCTCTCGGAATCCTGTTATCGTCTCGACTATCTTCTCCCGCCCCCCCCCCACCCGAGTCGAATCACTCGGCTCGTCCCGCGGAATGTCTAGAATTAAGCCTTTTTTCGGGACACGAGATGCGTGTTCCTGAAAACTAGCCGATTCGGTAGCGATCGTTCGGGAAATTGGCAACGGTGGCAAATAGTAGGAAGGTCGAGGAGGAGGGGCAATCGAGAGCCATCGATATGTGATACACATCGTAGATCGTGGACTTACGTGTTAAATGTAACAATAATGACAATTAAATCGGGTGATAAAAGCTCGTTCAATCACGGCAAGAAGAATCGAAACATCTCAGTGAAATGAGAGAAAAGATTTGGCTAATAAATACTTATCATCTTAATATGTATCGTTCAATAAATGGTGCTATTATGTTGTAATATTGCACATTTCGTTTCTTACATGACATTATATCGCTATATTTATTCTCTTACCACACCGACAATTACTTCATTCGATGTCTCAGTACGATATCTGACAGCTTCGAACATCGGATGGGTTAATTAAGATAAGAGGAATTGATCTAAAATGGCGATCGACGAAGCTTGAAAAATGCGTGGATGAAGTTAACATGCTTCCGAGCATGCTTCCACTTGATTTCAAGTACGAGTACGCACTTGCTGCCTGCGTGCGAGAGAGATGTATTGAATAAAGCGATCGCGAAAGAGATGCGTATGGACTGCGTCGAGAATTTCTGATATATATATATATATATATATATACGCGAATCGTCGTGTCCCTGGCCACCCACGTTCAAGGTTCGTTCGTTATTCCCGACGAAACTCGGCGAACGACAAAAATTCCATTAACGCTTATCAATGCCATTTGAAAGCCGATAAGACGTCGCGCCCACTCGACTTCCGAATACCTGGGCTTTCGTTTACGTATTTCGTGGCAAGAAAAACGATTTAACGAGGAATGTAACGCGACCGCCTGCAGCGACCAGGCTGAATTACCGCGTTCGCGGTATCCCGGATTGAATGGTAAGCGGAGTTTCATCGATTAATAACCTCTCCCTCCTTATTCGAATATTTCGCCTAGGCGGGTACATTTCGCCGGCGAATGGATCGCGAGAGAGAAGAGCGAGGGAGAATTATACTAATTACACCGGCGATAGCGAAAAATAATTTCTTTTCACTCGGCGCGAATCTGTTAATAAACTTGTGGGACAAACGAGCGGACCGTCCCGTTTCAATCTGATAACCGAGCATCTGCATAAAATATACCACGCTGTTGTCGCGCGACGTGCGTATCTTGAGCAATAAACATCGGGCGAAAACTTTTTTTTTCCCCGGATTTTTTTCCTTTTAGCCGCGGTAATTAAAAGCGCCAGTTTGTTACGTGTTCTCGAATGATGCGACGTTCTTTGAGAAACGAGCTGCGGCCAGAATTTCCCCAGGTTATCTCTGGTTACTTTGGCCAGAAAGTTTGAGACTCGGTGGAGCTCGGAAGAACGTTGTTAGTTTCAAATTTCGATGAATTTTCAGAGATTTCGAATGATTTATCGCAAGACACGTAAATAGAAGCAATCGTTGCATTTTCATTTCTTCTGACAGATGTTCCGCTTTGGTCGTTGGTAGATTTGGATTTGGGAAATTTAAAAGTTGGGCCAATTCCGATTTTTCGTCGAGGAAGAGGGCGAGCCAAGCGTCTAAATTAAAAAAACGACGGCGGCGCGCGACAGGGGTTGCTACGAACACCCTGTATAATTCCTTTAATCCTAATTAACTTGCCTGGAAATGGAAAGTTTCGCGAAATAGAAGCTCGCCCGCACCGCGCCGCTTTTCCCCGGGGAAGTTGGCTTACCGCTGGGGCAACCGTCGACGAATCGATGCCACTTATTTCAATATTTCATCGTTCCAGCCTTGCCACCCGATGATCGTACCCCCCTCAAACGATATTCTTTCCCGTGGTACGTACATACATGTCGTGTATCCAGTTTACGAAGAGAAAATGGAGTTGATCGGTGTATTATAGCTTCCGATCGTTCTGGGCCAGGCTTTACGCACGATACAGGTTTTTCAAAAATTACGTAATTTCAGATTTCAGAGGACGTCGCCGTGCGTCTATTCTGGAATCGTCGGAAATTATAGCCGCGGTGGGCGCCGGTTGAAAGCGTAAACACGCGGCGGCTGGTCCGCGCTGCGGATGAATGAACGGCGTAAAGCCTCTATTATTAGCAGATGGTAGATTACATCGATCCTCTTTTCTTCTTTTTTTCCATGCCTGTCGCCCGGCCTCTTTATCCCGGCGTTCCCCCTCGTCGATGCACTTGGATATATACCCCTCCGGGGCATCCCCTCCGCAGTTTATGCCCCCTCCTGCAAGGGCGTCGTCGCGCTGCCAATTACTACGCGTGACGTGCGATCCGTTGCGCTCTGCTAATTAATTTCTGCCGCCGCGGACGGAAGCTGCTTGCCGTGCAGGAGACCCGGCCACCGCCGTTAAGCGATATCGATAGTTTCGTTTTCCCCCGCGTTCCTCCATTTTCTTCTCGGTACACGATGCTCGACGACACAGACTCGTCCGTGATACGACGATCAGAGAGATTTGAAATTGATCGCGAGGATCTTCCAAGAGGCAGACCTGTTCCTTTGCAGGAATATATGAAAAGATATTTATTTTAATAGGAAATTCTAAGGATACTCTCAGTTGGATTCGACGATTGAAATTCATAATAAAACTAAAGTATTTTCTCGAACGGAACTATTTTTATTCTGAGAGGAAATTCCATGGACACCAAGTGGACGAAATAAACTTCCATTTAAGTTTCATGCATAAGCAGTCTGATCTGATTTTCCAAATTAAATGCTAACCCAAATCATAACTATTGTCGCAACAAAATCTTCCAGAAAATCCAGAAAAATCTTGCCAGAGCGAATGCCCACGAAAATTCAACGCGTTAACACAAACGCAAAGTAATCACACCAGCGGCGTGTTTGCCACGGTTTCTAGCTCGTTCTCTGTTAAACGTCCATAATCACCGTTCACCGGCGTTCCACGAACGTTTCGAACGGGCACACGAACGCGCGTACACGCACATACACACGCACGCACGATCGAAACGAAATTAGCGGTACCAGCATCGATCCTCCAGAATCGGTATCAAACGGAGGTGCGAACGAATGGAAAAAAAAAAGAAAAAAAAGAGAAAAAAAGGACAAAAACGCGGTATCGCGCGAACCGACTGAAATACCGTTTTACAATTCGAATTATCCGGCGTGATCGGCGGACGAAAACGTCACAGCCGCTCGACCCGGTTAGACGCGATAATCGATAATCATACCTGGCTGAACGCGCGCCAAACTGGCACCTCGGTCGACCGTTGAAAATCAATGACGATGCCATCGGTCGTTTTGTCTTTTACGATTGCTAATCACCGTACGCCAGCCAAGCCAGTCAGAACAGCCCACCGTCGACGCGTTTAATAATTAATCGCGATCGTTCCGTCGCCGACGGAAAATTCCCCGATCCTGTTGGAAATTAGCGCGACGACTCTATGGGATCTACAAGCAACATCCCTCCCCCTCTATTCTCCCGGCCGTTGCACGGTGGAACGCGCTGCAATTAGCCACGCTGCGAATTACCGAATTGCGAACAAAGCTGCTCCGTTCGTGTCGCTAACGCTCCCTCGAGCTTCTTCTTTTCTTTTTTTTCCCCCTCCCCCTTCCTTTTCCTCGTGAATTATTGTACCGTTGGATGCAAGGAGGCCGTCGGTGACGGGGAAAGTTTGCTACGTTAATTTAAAAGTGAAATATTTCCTATCGAAATGCAGTAAAGTTAGAGAGACAAGGAGAGAGAGAGAGTGAGAGAGAGAGAAAGATAGATAGTTTGTTAATCAATTTTTAATGTTCCAGTGAACACTTCTCTGAGAGAATATGTTTTCGAAAAGTCCACAAAGATTCTCTTTCTTGAGATACACATTAGGAATAAATCGATTGAAATGGGGATGAGAAACGTAGTTTGGTGATTTTTGAGAAGAAACGATGAAGAATGTTTATGTTTATTGAGCAGAGTATTTAGACTTCTTGTCACAGTACGTTCTCAAAGAATTTAGGGAATTTATTTGAGAGAATTAATTAAAGCGGTACCTTATTTCTTCTTACTAGTTTCATTAATACAATTTAAGCTATGACGTTTCTATCACTCATGAATGTTATTATACATTGATAACTGAAATGAACGTCTATCAGAGAAATAAAAATACAAGAAATAGGAAAGAATTTGTGATACAAATTCAAAAAGAGTAGACAATATTAACTTATATGTATATTTTATGAAAAATCACTCCATTACAAATCCATAAACCTTCTATGGAAAAATTGTGAATTGATCATTTTGATATTTTGATATTGTCAATCTATTACAGTATGTTCCATGTTCCATTGATATCATCTTTTTAATAAAATCTTGCAGGTGTGCACATATTTTAGTTTCTTAAAGAAATTCTAAGATCTTCGAGAAATTTAATTTCTCGGGCATTTTTTCGACTTTACGGAGTATTCTAAATATTCTAAATTTTGCGAGCGACCTGCGTACGTTATGTTTGATAAAAATTTAAGTTTAGATCAAAGAAACGGAGGAGCGTGTGTAGAAAGTGTGGCGATAGTTGATGGGACGAATATGTAGTGAATAGGTAATGAGGTAGACGAACAGAGCCGTGGGTGCCGATTCCAATGGTGACTGCAGTAGTTTCGGGTATCATTCAAAATTCAAAGGGTACTCTCAACGAGCAAATCCACCTGAAGCACCGGCGCGTGATACGCAAAAATTTTTTGATCCTTCGTGTCTACGCATAAAGCTCGCGTATTTTTCTTGGTTACAGAAAGCGCATTCTTTTTTTTTTTAATTTCGATAAGAAAAATTTGCAAATTTCTTACTTGTTCATTGTACGCTATGTCTGTCCACTGTCTCCATTTGATATCAAAGAATAAATTAACTTTTTGTGATCTGTATATTTCTTTGTCAACTAAGCACAATGAACATTTGCAATAAGATAATAAAAAATTTGGGCAAAAGGTTGAAAAGTACAATACGTTTTTATTTTGATATTTTACTATAACAAGTTAATGTTAATAAAGATTAATATTAATAATACTAATCACCATTAACAGAAATTAATAAGTATCACTTTATTAACAAAACATCTTAATAAAAATGATTAATATATATATTGTGCTTTGCATTCTGACATTCCAATATAATCAGTCAATTTTATTGTTAGTATTATTAATATTATTACTCTAATATCACTAGTATGTGAATGATATACGATCAGAGATATAAACATCAATCGATCGTTTGCTCGTCGCAAAATTTCAAGTCGCGAAAAGGCAAACGAGTTAAAATATCACGTTAAAAATAAATTGGATTGAATGGGGATTCGCGTTCCTTAAATTCTCTTGAGGTCTTGCAAATGCAAAATCCAAAACTGTCTGTCGTGTTCTAAGTTCACAACACGTGCAACTTTCACCCCAGAGGCTCTGAGAATTTCTACGGGATGCAGAATGGCCCGTAACCGTTGGAAGAAGTTCCGTTGATGATCTATTGACCTTCGTTACGAGATCAAAACTCGTGCTGGACCATGCAGCATCCCAGAACTGGATGGGGTAGTTTTCATCAGCAGGGTTACACACTGTTTCCACCCCTTGGATTTGAACGAGGGACGAAATCTCCGGAGAGTAATGGGAGCTGTTTTTCTTCTTCTTTTTTTTTTTATTAAAAAGTTGAACAGCGACAATGCTCAACGAGCGCGATGATCTCCTCTAATCGAACTTTTCAGCGACTAGGAAGATTCGTTCGTGCAATTGCACGCGGGCATTCCTTTAAGTCGCGTAATTGCCACAAATTCCATTTTATGTTACTGGAGTTTCTTTATCACTAGAATTCACTAAAATTATGTTAACTGAGACCTGTTAATCATTTACTTTTATTTCCAATTAATGACAGA
This sequence comes from Tetragonisca angustula, assembly GCA_036937485.2. Classification (NCBI taxonomy): domain Eukaryota; kingdom Metazoa; phylum Arthropoda; class Insecta; order Hymenoptera; family Apidae; genus Tetragonisca; species Tetragonisca angustula. Next base: position 1,536,708 of record JAWNGG020000063.1, on the reverse strand, counting down.
TACGAAATACTTCTGTTATCTATTTCATTTCTGTCTTTAAAGTTTTTCAAAAAATTTCCGCTAAATTATTAAAAATTTTCTCTGACGTTTCACTTTCTCGAAACTGCCAGTAACCGAGGTTCAAGAAAAGAACAAAGGAATTTATATTTTTAGTGATTTTACGAAGCATACGGTTTCATCTATAACGACTGAGGTTATTCTTTAGTCTTAAGTTAAAATTTCTATTTAGGTGTGACAGATTGTTTCGTTTCTTTGCAGCAATTATTAATGTAAGCACCAGAAGAGTTTGTGTCTTCAATATTGCATTAAACCATAATTGGGTCATAAGCAATTACGACAGTTACTTGATTTTGGAATATATAATTTCATTTTCTGTTTTATATTTCACGCGATGAACATTATTGATGATGTTTACCACGTGAAACACAAGGTGCCGAACACAAAACGAAATTACCAAAATTAGTGGCAGCTATGATTCAATATCGAAATATCAGTTAAATTCTTTTAAGGTTTGGGTTAGGTTATTAGTGTTTTTCTTTTCTTCGAGTAGTGTAAGCATTTGTGCGAATACTGAAACAAGCGTTCTAAGAAACTATGTACTGTATGCATTAGACAACGTTTATAATTCATCACTTATCTTTTGAAAATATTATGTCGGAGGATAAGAGAACATGCTTCCTTTCAAAAATGAAAGGAACTAAGAGGTTGAGTTTTATTACTAAAAGATATCATGTATCGTTTACTGTGAAGCAAAATTTTGACAGAAAGCAACTTTTGACATATATCATTAAATTAAAAATAAATTAAATTAAATTAAAAAGAAATAGCGCATCAAAAATTATTCTCAATAATTTGAGTCAGAGAATCATGTTCAGATTATGAATTACAGTTTCAATAGGAAAAAGCAAGTTGTAGATCTGTATAACTTGAATTCGAATTTTACATTGAAATTTTTCAAACAAAAGATCAATAAATGTAAGTATACATTACATTATTAAAGATTAGGGGTGTGCGAGAACTCGAAAATATCGGGAGCCGAATTAAAAAGGACGCTAGACAAGAACCGAACTTCGTCTTCTCGGATAAAGCTGAAGTTCTCTGACTTGACACACTAACGTCGTGGTTCGTCAGTGTGCCAAATCGAAGTTCGAGCACTTAGGGGCAAGTAGTCTAGCGCTACCCCAACGGCACAGTTCCGAACGGGTTCCGAAGAACCACTGCAGCCAAATTACAAAGGACGCTAGACTACAAGAACCTACCTCGTCTTTTCGGACGAGGCTACAGTTCCCCGACTTGACACACTGACAACGAAAGTTGGAAAATCTACTTTAGTGCAATGTCAGTAACAATAGTAACAACGAACGAAAAAAGAGCGGAGAGAAGGGATCTCTCATTTCGTTCCAAGTTAAATAAACGTGTCTTTGTACAGAATGCGCTCACAGTGAATTTACAAATACTAACTATCTTATAATTAACTAAAACTAAACGCACGCAACTTAAAGCTAAGACGCACGCATCCCACGATGTCCCTCGTCGTCCATCGGTGGCCCGCTGGGGGCCCAATAATTTACTTATCAACTAATTGTCCCTACAGTTCAGTTTAGATCGTGAAATAAGGAATAGAAACAAATTTTCACGATCGAAACTGAACTGTAGGTTGCGTAGTTCTCAGCTTGATATCTTTTTACAAACATTAAAGTTCGTAAAATTTTAATGTTTGTAAAACTATATCAATTACCAGGTCTCACCACGAGGAGGTGACTACGCACGAGACCCACCCGGGCCCTAGTCCCAACCACCCTCCATTACATGCAAATTCTTAAGGAATGCCGAGATTTTATTCTACTTGGCCCGGGGTTATGTACAAAGGAGACAGACGTTCAATAATTCAATTTCAAACTTAAGTCTAAATCTTAACTCTAAAACGCATGTATGAGATTGAACTATGGAACTCTGTCTCCCGAACAACGATCGCGTTAACAATCATACAATATATACAATCATACATTTCATACATTGCATACGATCATGCATTACATACATTACATACAATCATACATTACATCTATTACATTCAATCGTAAATTACGTACAATCATACATTACATACATTACATTCGATCATACGTTACATACATTGCATACAATCATACATTACATACAATCTTGCATTACATACGAATGCAAGTCATACGATATGTCGCAAACACTCGCAGCCTTTCATACTAACAACACACTCGTCTAACATGAAAGTTACACAACAATTGTACAATAATTCGCAGCCCTAACAACGCATTCTGTACCAAAGGCAAGTTTATCGAACTTTGAACGAAATCAGGAGAATGAAACTATTAACACGCTTCAGTATCGTGTTTTTCAAGGGATATAACGCGAAATGAAATCGCGATTTGCCAGTGTGCCATCAGGGTTCGAGCACTTACAGGCAAGTAGTCTAGTGTTATCCCCAACGACACAGTGGGGTTCCGAAGAACCACTGGAGTCGGATTACAAAGGACTAGACTACATGAACCTCGCCTCGTCCATTCGGACGAGGCAGCAGTTCCCCGATTTGACACACTGACAACGAAAGTTGGAAACTCTGATCTAGTGCAATGACAGTAACAAATGTAACTCTATTCTAGTGCAATGACAGTAACAAATGTATCTCTACTTTAGTGCAATGACAATAACAATAGTACGAATGATCGAAAAAAGAGAAGAGAGGAGGTGTCCCTAATTTCGTCCCAAGTTAAATAAATGTGTCTTTGTACAGAATACGCTCACAGTGAATTTACAAATAATAACTAAACGCATGCAACTAACTAAAACTAAACGCACGCAACTTAAAATTAAGACGCACGCATCCCACGATGTCCTTGTGAGATCCCTCGTCGTCCATCGGTGGCGCGCTGGGGGTCCAATAATTTACTTATCAACTAATTGTACCTACAGTTCAGTTTAGATCGTGAAATAAAGAATGAACAGAAATTTTCACGATCTAAATTGAACTGTAGTTTGCGTAGTTCTTAGCTTGATATCGTTTTACAAACATTAAAGTTTGTAACACTTTAATGTTTGTAAAACGATATCAATTACCAGGTCTCACCACGAGGAGGTGACTACGCACGAGACCCGCCCCGGGCCCTATTCCCAACCACCCTCCATTACATACAAGCAACTCGACATAACTTAATCAATCATTCACTTAATGAATACCGAGTTTTTATTCTACTTGACCCGGAGTTACGTAAAAAAGAGACAAAATGCAACGGTTAAGGAAGGAATAAGAGGAAAAGTTGGACTGTGCTTAATAGTAAAATCGAATAAAACTGGCCTCTTGGTAACAAAAGAAGGTAAAACCGAAGTAAAAATAACAAAGGCCTGAATCAATATACAAAATAACGTACAAGAGAATATTCAATGAAAATATAGAAAACATACAAGCTCCAGAAGAGCCTGAAATCTTAACAACACCCGATGAAAACATCAAGACACCACGAATCAGACATTAAGAAGATGGACAACACCAATAAAATTGACTGACAGGTACGGTAATTACTATGTCTTCTCAAAATATAACGAAGTGGTTAACGGACCAGGAGCACAAAATTTGAAGACAGTGTTGGAGAAGAAAATAGAGCATGGAAATGTTCAAGAGCAATATGTAAAACACATGTATGCCGAATTGTTAGAGAAATCAGAGAACGAACGGATTGAATTTGAAAGAAAATTGAACTGTAGTAAAATAAAAATAGCAATAGGCATTAAATGTAAATAAACTTGAAAGTGAAATGATGGAAATGAAAATGAAAGAACAAATAGAAAAATGGTCAGAAGAGCAACAAGGACAATGGAAAAATGTGATGGAAAATAAAGTTAATGAAGAAAAAAGTATACAGACTCAATTGGTAAGTGAACATATTTTTACAGGAAAAGTCGAAAGAAATAAAAGGGCAATACTTTTAGAGGAAAAGTTAAGGAAACATGTAGCAAAAGGAAGAGTACAGAATAGTGCAGAGATTTATAAAAATTCCAGTATAAGATTGAACTATGGAATTCTTTCTCCGCAACAACGATCGCTTTAACAAGAAGTTCATCTGTCGCACAATCATACAATACATACAATCATACAACTCATACAACTCATACAATTCACACAATTCACACAAATCACATAATTCACACAACTCAGATCATACTCAGCTTTTCATACTAATGACACACTTGTTTCACTCGAAAGTTACACAATAATTCGCAGCCCTACCAACGCAATTTGTATCAAAGACACGTTTATTAAACTTTGAGCCAAATTAGGGAAACGAAACTATTGACACGCTTCAATATCGTGCCTTGTAAAAGATATAACGCGAAATGAAAAATGAAAACCGCGATTTGTCAGTGTGCCAAATCGGGGTTCGAGCATTTAGAGAGGCAAGTAGTCTAGCGCTACCCCCAACGGCACAGTGGGGTTCTTCGGAACCACTGGAGTCGAATTACAAAGGACGCTAGACTACAAGAACCGAACTTCGTCTTTTAAGACGAAGCTGCAGTTCCCCGATTTGACATCCTGACATCGCGGTTTGTCAGTGTGCCAAATCGTGGTTCGAGTACTTAGCGGCAAGTAGTCTAGCGCTACCCCCAACGGCACAGTGGGGTTCCAAAGAACCACTGGAGTCGAATTACAAAGGACGCTAGACTACAAGAACCTACCTCGTCCCTTCGGACAAGGCTGCAGTTCCCCAACTTGACACACTGACAAGGAAAGTTGGAAACTTGACTCTAGTGCAATGACAGTAACAAAAGTAACTCTACTCTAGTGCAATGACAGTAACAAATGTATCTCTACTCTAGTGCAATGACAGAAAAAATAGTAATAACGAAAAAGATCGGAGAAAAAGGATCCCTAATTTCGTCCCAAGTTAAATAAACTTGCCTTTGTACAGAATACGCTTACAGTGAATTTACATAAACTAAACGCACGCGACTTAAAACTAAACGCACGCAACTTAAAGCTAAGACGCACGCATCCCACGATGTCCCTGCGAGATCCCTCGTCGTCCATCGGTGGCCCGCTAGGGGCCCAATAGTTTACTTATCAACTAATTGTACCTACAGTTCAGTTTAGATCGTGAAATAAAGAATGGACAGAATTTTTCACGACCTGAACTGAACTGTACGTTGCGTAGTTCTTAGCTTGATATCGTTTTACAAGCACTAAAGTTTGTAAAACTCTAATGTTTGTAAAAGGATATCAATTACCAGGTCTCACCACGAGGAGGTGACTACGCAAGAGACCCGCCCGGGCCCTAATCCCAACCACCCTCCATTACATTCAAATAATTCGGCATTTTTAAGGAAAGCGAAGATTTTATTCTACTTGGCCCGGGGTTACGAACAAAGGAGACAGAAGTTCAATAGTTCAATTTCAAACTTAAGTCTAAATCTTAACTCTAAAGCGCATACATGAGATTGAACTATGGAACTTTGTCTCCCGAACAACGCGTTAACAATCATACATTACGTACATTACATATATTCATACATTACATACATTACATACATTACATACAATCATACATTACATACATTACATACGATCATACATTACATACGAATGCAAGTCATACAATATGTCGCAATCACTCGACAGCCTTTCATACTAACCACACATCCGTCTACCATGAATGTTACACAATAATTGTACAATAATTCGCAGCCCTAACAGCGCAATCTGTACCAAAGACACGTTTATTGAACTTTGAACGAAATTAGGAAAACGAAACTATTAACACGATTCAGAATCGTGTTTTGCAAGGGATATAACGCGAAATGAAACCGCGGTTTGTTATTGTCATTGTACTAGAGTAGAGTTGCCAACTTTCGCTGTCAGTGTCCCCAAATCGGGGTTCGAGCACTTAGAGGCATGTGATCTAGCGCTATCCCCAACGACACAGTGGGGTTCCGAAGAACCGCTGAGCCGGATTACAAAGGACGCTAGACTACAAGAACCTACCTCGTCCTTTCGGACGGGGTTGCAGTTCCCCAACTTGACACACTGACAACAAAAGTTGGAAACTTGACTCTAGTGCAATGACAGTAACAAAAGTAATTCTACTCTAGTGCAACAAAAGCAACAATAGTAACAGCGAACGAAAAAAGACAAGAGAGGAGGTGTCCCTAATTTCGTCTCAAGTTAGATAAACGTGTCTTCGTACAGAATGCGTTCACAGTGAATTTACAAATAATAACTATCTTATAATTAAACTAAACGCACGCAACTTAAAGCTAAGACGCACGCATCCCACGATGTCCTTGCGAGATCCCTCGTCGTCCATCGGTGGCGCGCTGGAGGCCCAATAATTTACTTATCAACTAATTATACCTACAGTTCAGTTTAGATCGTGAAATAGAGAATGGAAAGAAATTTTCACAATCTAAACTGAAGTGTAGGTTGCGTAGTTCTTAGCTTGATATCGTTTTACAAACATTAAAGTTTATCGTTTATGATTTTACCATTTAGCTTGATAACATTAACTTTAATGTTTGTAAAACGATATCAATTACCAAGACCCACCACATGGAGGTGACTACGCACGGGTCTCATTATAATGTATTATAAATCAGTACTGTTTCATACATTTCTCACACAGGTCTCAACTTGTATTGAATTTAAGTAATTTTGTAGAAAGAGAAATGGTATTTGTAAAATAAGGCATAATTGATCGATCTAATGATTAATTTAAGATATTGAAGAAATATTCTTGTTTGACTAATTAATAGTAAAGGACTAAATTATTTTCCAAATTATAAATCAAAGAGAAATTCTGAAAATATCTAGGAATATTTAAATAGCGATAGTATTGTTAGACTAATATTATCTATGTATATGTGAAGAATGGTAACTAATAAAGTATATCTTGTACGACTAGGATACAGGAAATTGAACTCGTATTTAGGTTCAAATAATCACGATTAAGTATTAACTTAACAGGAAAGAAATCAAACCATGTAACTTACCAATCGTTGAAGTCAGAATTGTAGATTAAGGTTTGGTTGCAGGCATATTGTTTAAAATTTTGGTCGATATGGACATGACGGAAGTTTGATTGATAATGAGTCTCCGTATCGTTCAAGGTTAATGTATATTTCGGTCGTCAGTGATCCAGAACAGTTGACAATTCTTTTCACGTTTGTGCACAGGACAAAAATTCAATTCGTAATGAGCTCTTGTCTCCGTATCGATTGACATTAATCTGATTTTTCGTTCGTTAATGATGTGATAAAGATAATGAAAATTTCTTAGAAATGTATTAGTGACTCGATTGACTACAAATGGTTAAATAAAAATTTTAAATAGGACTTAGAAATGTTATAGAAGAGAATTTCTTGTTTAATTGTCACAAGTAAATTATTAGAAATATTAGATAATGTTTAAACAAGTAAAACATTCAGAAATATTATTTAAAACTCACTCCTAAATTTTGATCGATGTGCACACGAAGGAAGTTCAATTGGTAATGAGTCTCCGTACTCGCTGAAGGTTATTGAATTTATTGTTCCGATCGTCGTAGACCCGGAACTGTTGATAATTTTTTTTCGAAATAGTATTTTTCTATTATACTAATCAATAGCTTTTAGATTTCTATCGCAAGGTTACGCTTTCATAAATATATTATAACGTCAAATGTAGTAATTTATTAATTTTTCTATCTACAACTGTCTAGAACTAAATTTACAATTTCGTGATATTAATTTCCAAGTGCATTGATGTATATTAAATAGAAATTTATGTAGCGAGAATTTATGTAGTCAAAAATCAGTGATCGTCGCTTCATGCAAATAAATTATTGGAAATATTATGATAATATTTAAACAATTGGAATATTCAGAAATATTATTTAAAACTCACTCCTAAATTTTGATCGATGTGCACACGACGGAAGTTCAATTGGTAATGAGTCTCCGTACTCGCTGAAGGTTAATTTATTGTTCCGATCGTCGTAGACCCGGAACTGTTGATAATTTTTTTTCTTGTTTTTCGAAATAGTATTTTTCTATTATACTAATCAATAGCTTTTAGATTTCTATCGCAAGGTTACGCTTTCATAAATATATTATAACGTCAAATGTAGTAATTTATTAATTTTCCTATCTACAACTGTCTAGAATTAAATTTACACTTTCGTGATATTAATTTCCAAGTTATAACTGTATTGATGTATATTAAATAGAAATTTATGTAGAGAAAATTTATGTAGTCAAAAATCGAATTAAGCAGTGATCGTCGCTTCAGAGTAATCGCGCAACATATAAAAATTTTCACTCGTTTATTGTTTCAAATTGCAAGGAATATTTGTATTACGTAACTATCTTTTCCGTTATTGTAAATAATATAATTTAATTATTATAAATGAATTGTTCAAACTATGAAACAATGCTTGGAAGTTCACTCGCTGATTGAATTGTTATAAATAAATAGTTAATTTTTTAAATAATATACAAAAATATCATCGAAGTATATGAATAATTCATTTGAAACAATTAAATTATTTTATTTCTTCAATATTTCTAGATATTTTATAATTTTCACAATTTTTATATTACGACTAAACAGTTAAATTAATTATTTCATTCAATAAATCAACGTCATTTCTCTTAAGTACATTGTTCAAGATTCTTATAAATTATAATTTAAACATTTTAAATAACACTTGGAAACATTACAGAAGAGAATTTATTGTTTAATTGTTACAAATAAATCAGTAGTAATATTAGATGATGTTTAAACAAATAGAATATTCAGAAATATTATTTAAAAATTTACTTCGAAAGTTCAGTCGATGTGCACACGATGAAGGTTCAACCTATAATGACATTTTTCCTGCTCAACCTTCAGGTAAAATCAGTGATGCAGGTGATATTCTTTGTCAATACTTCCGAAAACACTTTTTCTATTCAGTAATCAGTAATTTTACAGTTTTATTGTTTCATAGCCTCCATTTATTTAAGGCAACAATTTTAATTTCTATATCTTTTACAAAGTGAAACAACGTTATACACGATTATTAGTTTTTAACTTATAATTCTGTTGAGATATAATAAATGCTAATTTATGTCTGATATATAATACTAATTTATGTAGAAAATAATTATATTACAGTTAAAAATTAAATTGATCGTTCTCTTACGAATAACTATGTAAATAAAAAACTGTTCATATTTAATTTAATAATCTTCGATGTAGATGCAACATTATTCCACAGACGAACAAAATGTTAATACTAACATATATATTATTAAGTCGCTCGTACTTCATTAACAATAAATGATTTCGGCCGTCGAAAATGCAGCTCAGTTCGTCTTAATAATTAATATTGTACTATAAAAGAGAAAATATGTATAGTAAAATAATAAAAAATAAATTTGACTTCGAAATTTCGAAACGGATGAATTGCAAGAAATAATTTAAAATACATATTGTGCTTCTTTATTGCAAACAATATTTATAGAAATATTTTATGGGTATGTTCAAACTGTCATAAAAGCGAGTTGACGGGATGAAAATAATTCATTTAAGTTGTGAATTTACAAATTTGTTAATGAAAAAAACGTTATATCTGATTATATTGCTGATAAAAATATCATATTTCAATAAATTTTTTGTAATACTTTTAAATAGATGTTAATAGTCAAATATATACTAAATTTTTCATGCTGAGGTTTCATCAATCTCTGTTTTAAATCGTTATATTCCTTTATTGATATTCCACCATGTCCAATTCAGAATAATTCTCGAAATAAATCTGGCATATATACACTGTTCATATTTACTGATTTTCGCGGAGCAAAACTTACCTGAATCGGTACGACAGAATGCAACACAAAAATGGTAAGTAGGACCTCCAATCGTGGACTGAAAAGTACACAGTATGCTAAGTCTATTCACATAGATCGTCTGTGATACTGGATTACCGCCCGCCGCTGATAAAAGGGAAGTCTGCTTCCATGCCCTTAAAAAGGTGGCGCTAGAAAATTTAAGGCTTGGATCAATCGAGAATTAGAATGTCTATCGTTCTTAAAATTGGAGGTTCGTATCAGGAGCACGTGATACTCGGAAAGGTGGCACGAGATCGCCTTCCGATGGGTGGCGCTCCTGACACAGATGTTCATCAAGTAATCCTTAAAGAGGTATATCTCGTGAACGAGGAGCAATAGCTGGTCGATATTTAGAATTCTGCATCAGGAGAACATGATACTCGAGACTGTGGCACGAAATCGCCGTCCGATGAGTCGTGATCCTGATACAGAGACTTTTCAAAAAATTTTGAGACAGAAATATCTCGTGAAGGAGCAGGAATAGATAGCTGAATTTCCGTATTTTCTACCAGGAGATCATGACACTCGAGAAGGCTAGAACGACATCGCCCGCCGATGGGCTTTGCTCCTGATACAGAGGTAGCCCAAGAAATTTTGACAAAGGAGTATCAGGTTGAAATTTCGTATATAATATCAGGAGAACATGACACTCGAAGAGGTGGCACAAGATCGCCCTCCGATGCGTGGTGCTTTTGATGCAGATGTTCTTCAGGTAATACTTAAAGCGGTATATCTCGTGAACGAGAAGGAATAGCTGGCAGATATTCCGTATTCAGTAACAGGAGATCATGACACTCGAAGAGGTGGCACGAGATCGCCCTCCGATGGTTGGTGCTCCTGATACAGTTGTTCTTCAAGTAATACTTAAAGCGGTATATCTCGTTAACGATAACGAAAAGCTGGCCGATATTTCGTATTCAGTAACAGGAGATCATGACACTCGAATTGGTGGCACGAGATCGCCCTCCGATGGGTGATGCTCCTGATACAGGGTCTTTTCAAAAAATCTTGAGATAGTAATATCTCGTGAACGAGCAGGAATAGATAGTTGAAGTTCCGTATTTTCTACCAGGAGAACATGACACTCGAGGAGCTAGCACGACATCGCCCGCCGATGGGCGGTGCTCCTGATACAGAGATAGTCCAAGAAATTTTGACACAGTAGTATCAGGGTGAAATTTCGTATTTCGTATCAGGAGAACACGACACTCGAAGAGGTGGCACGAGATCGCCCTCCGATGGCTGGTGCTCCTGATGCAGTGTCCATTCGAAAAATCTTGAAACAGGAATATCTAGTGAACGAGCAGGAAGAGATTGCTGAAGTTCCGTATTTTCTACCAGGAGAACATGACACTCGAGGAACTAGCACTACATCGCATGCCGATCTCCTGATATAGAGGTAGTCCAAGAAATTTTGACACAGGAGCATCAGGGTGAAATTTCGTATTTCGTATCAGGAGAACATGACAATCGAAGAGGTGGCACGAGGTCTGTCTCCTTTGTTCGAAATCCGGGGCCAAGTAGTATAAACCACTCTGTATTCATTAAGAATGCCGAGTTATTTGCATGCAATGGAGGGTGTTTGGTATTAGGGCCCGGGTGGGTCTCGTGCGTAGTCGCCTCCTCGTGGTGAGACCTGGTAATTGATATTTTTTTACAAATATTAGAGTTTTACAAACTTTAATGCTTGTAAAACGATATCAAGCTAAGAACTACGCAACCTACAGTTCAGTTTAGATCTTCCAAATTTTCTTCCATTCTTTATTTCACGATCGAAACTGAACTGTAGGGACAATTAGTTGATAAGTGACTTTACCAAAACAAAGTGTGTTTACACCAAAAAAATGTAAATAAACATTGGGAACCAAAACAAACAATCAAAAAAATGTAAACAGACATTGGAAACCAAAATAAACAGACCAATGTTTGCAAACAAAGCGAAATTTCAATGTTTTCGAATTCCGACTTGGAATTTTCGAAAATTTTTGGAAACAAAGTGTGTTGACATCAAAAGAATGTAAATAAACATTGGGAACCAAAACAAACAATCAAAAAAATGTAAATAAACATTAGAAACCAAAATAAACAGACCAATGTTTGCAAACAAAGCGAAATTTCAAAGTTTTCGAATTCCGACTTGGAATTTTCGAAAATTTTTGGAAACAATGTGTGTTGACATCAAAAAAATGTAAATAAACATTGGAAACCAAAATAAACAATCAAATATTTGCAAACAAAGCGAAATTTTAAAGTTTTCGGAATTCCGATTGCTAGTATACTTACCTATACTTACCTGGTACCCATGAATTATCCACAAGTGTTAGAAATGATTTCATAATAATTCATTTACAACTAAGTTAACATGGGAATACTTACCCATACTTACCTAGTATGAACTGTCCACACGTGTTGTAGATCATTTCAATGCATAATAGGTCACTTAATAAACTACAGCAATTAAAATATATGTATGTATATCAAAAACTCTGAAATTTCACTTTGTTTGCAAACATTTGATTGTTTATTTTGGTTTCCAATGTTTATTTATATTTTTTGATTGTTTATTTGGGTTTCCAATGTTTATTTACATTTTTTTGATGTCAACACACTTTGTTTTAAAGAATTTTCGAAAATTTTTGAGTGCAACGGCCAACATATCCAGTCCTTACTTAACATACGAGTTTTCAAGATACGAACACCACAAGCTGCAAGTGGATGTCCCTTGTTGTTAGCCTGCGATTAGGTAATCTGCAGGTTAAGAGTGCAGTGTGCGTAACACCTTTAGGATGGGTTACCGTCTGTGCTTCTCCTAGAGGTTCCTAACAAACTGAGCGTATGGGGTAGGTGTCGCCACCATCAGCCTCACTGTTGGAACCGTGGTTGGTAAAGTAGGATTCTATCGTAGGTTCACGTACAAAAATTATATCTACAATCGTTGGTTTATTTTTTTTACATATGTACAATGCACTTACAAATCCTTAGATCTTAAAGTCTTACCGGCGGCAGCGAAGATACAGTGAACGTGGTGACAGGTACCTTTGCTTTGCGAAGAGGGGGAAAACTTTTTTCCCGCGTTTTTCCAGTTTTCCGGGTTTCTTATTTTTTTGGAAAAAGTGTCGCTATATGTTCTCGTGAAAACGTACCTTACGAGGGAAGATTTGAGCAGATGTAGATGGCGCTGTTTCGAATTGCGCGGTGGTAGCGGTCGTTACATCAGTCTCAGAGGCGGCGACTTATTATAACCCATATTTATAACCCATCATCTGTGACTATTTCTGTAAACTTCAAGTTTAAATTTCTATATAATCGTACAATGTAACAATATGTACCTGGAACTTATTATTGATTATATATTAAACGAATAAAATCGTGTCTTGAATCATTGTCAGTAGGGTAATTAAAATAAACTATAGTCTATGTCTTATAGTTAACCTGCTCATTGTCAGTGCGAAATTTTCAATTGAGAATTCTACAAATTAAGATTTTGTTATAAATATTAATTTCAACGATTCCGACGATTGAGAAGACGAAAGGAAACATCTCTGATGTTTCTTCGAGATCAGTATTACAAAATGTGATACAAACTAATTTCTGACGTCGTGTCTATCCTATCCTTAGTCAATGATTGTAACATAGAAGTTGGAAAAGATGAACATTTCGTCTGCCATCTAGTGACGCAATAATTTGCGTTTATTTCATTGAACCCTGATTGATACTTGATACGTACCTAAATAATGTCGTACCTAATGACGTTGCATTTGTAATTGGATGTATCAGGTGAACTAAACAAACATAAGGTTAGATAATTGAATCGCAAAAACGGTATCTTCGATAAAGAAACTTTCAATTCAGCATGTGAATCGTGATTTAACGGTAACGATATATTTTTTTAATGACAGTAATTTAAATTCTGGCGCAGTTGTAAACGACGAAGTTCAACGACGATTGTTTGGCAACTATGTTTTCGTCGATCAGTGATGTAAAAAGAAACAGAAACGAAAAAAAATAATAGAACATAACCTACGTGACATGATCCATTTTCAGATGCTTTGCGTAAAATATGCCAAGGAAACTAGTGCCAGGACTCTGCTCAATGTACTTTCGAAGCACTATTACTCTCGACGTAGCGACAAAAGCACCAATTCGTACAAAATTGTTCAGACAAATGGCGAAAACTTGAATGGTAAATACAGTCATCTCTTTACCTGATAACTCACCCATAAAAATCCTTTTTTTATAGCTGTCCTCGACTATTTTTAGATGTGGACGGTGCTGTACTTGGAATAAATTCGAACTGGGAACTCTTAACACCGAGGGGATTCAGATTTTATTTACCAGGAAGTATCGGACCTGGCTGGTCGGATGTAACGACCACCATTCAAGTTAGAACGCAATTAGTTGATCTTCCTAGCAACAATGAACAAATTTCAACAAATGGTTCAAAAGGAAAACCTGCTTGTCGACCGAGTCGTTTGAAAGGGAACAATCAGCAGTATTCGATGCTCCATTGTGTAGCTCAGGAATGCCCTTTGTTGTTGAGGAAAGGTATAGAGGAGTTATTTCCCGGATGTTTGGACGTTGGTTCTCCACAGCTTACTATAGTTACTGTCAATCAGTCGATTAATCCGAAAGTTATGAAATGGAACAAAGAAATAGAAACGGAGAAACTAGCTAAATATGTAAGTATACAGTATGAATAAATAATTAATCGATTTTGTCAGAAAACATGCTGCATATATTTAAATAAGTAATGAATTACCAATATTCGTTGTCAATTTCGCGTCAAAATTGTTTTTTCCTTTGTGTTATATACAGTTTGTACTAGCAGCTTCGGATATTTGTGCGAAATTGAGGAGAATGGGTTATTGGGCAGACTTTATCAATCCATTTAGTGGACAACCGCACTTAAATTTACAAAAAAATAGTACTCTTTATAAAACAGACGAACGTTTCCGTTGCTTAGGATTTAAAATATTACATAGGAGCAATTGTAAAGTTATTTTGTACGATAATAATAGTGCGAGAAATTTTTCGGGTGAGTAAGCATAAACGTATGCTTTATCTCCAATTGTAAATCATTTGTTCATTTATCAAATATTTTGTTGATTTCGCGCACGTGTACAATTCAGTTAACAACACAGTCACGATACTGTTCTGTATGTTGCAGGAAATCTCTATACTACAGCACCTGCGAGTACAGAATTTTTAAAAGAGATTCTACACGAGTGCGAGCTTGTAAATGTTAACGAAGATTAATAAAAATATAACGCGAGGAGAAGGGAGAAAGAAAGAAGTGTTCATACAACATATGTTTTAACGAGTGTTACGTTATGGTCTTTCATCGTTTAAATGGTATTTTAATTTTTGAATTGACCTGTATTGTATAATTCTAAAAAGAAATTTCATTCAACGTAATCACACGTAAAAATGCTTGTTTCCTTCGGTACACTTCATGTTATCACGCACAATGTTCCATACTTGCACTTATACGTTTTCTAAGAGTGTGCAAAACACGTCATACCTTACTCTATGTTGTACGTAAATTGAAACGATCATAGGTAACTAATACCACCGGCAGAAAAATTCTGGTACACGGAATAAGAACAAATATATGTATGTATATATATATATATATATATATATATATCTCTAGAAGAGCGAACAAGTCTGAGTGTCTTTTGTATGAGACAGAATGCGAATAGATGCAAAGAAAAGTCGCATTCGATAAAAAGGAAGAATATCAGTCGACTTCCAATTTGCGGAAAGAACCAGAGATACCGCACAAATCGTCGTTCGAGACGTATTGGCTGTCCGTCGCTGCAATCTCTATGTACATGTCATCGAGTTCCTTTATTCGAGTCCTATGTTCTCTCAACGTTTTCTTGAAATTCGCTGGAAAGTGAAAGAAACTGAGATTGACGTTGAAACTTCGACTGAAACTAAAACTCATTTGCCGGTATGTACATACGTACCAATCATCTCACAAAGTGGGATCTCACCTCCGTATTCTTTCGGTAAAATTTTCGGATCGATCGCGCTTCTCAATTCATCTAGACTCTTGTGCACCTTGATCGAGATCATAACGCAGAGATCAATCGAAGATAAGTCTGAAGATCACACGTGCATGTATACATACCAAGATTCGGTTTCTTAATTTATCGTTGAGGAGAGAAATGCCAAACTCGATGACCTTGATTGCGCAACTTGGAATATTAACAAAATGCGTTTCTTTGTGTCTCATGGGTGTACTGTTTTGTATACATCGTAACATATTACGAATGTCTGTTATGGACCAGGCACTAAGATGGCCCATTGTTAATCCAGATTCGTCGTTGATGTGCGTGTATCCATGGATTTGATTCTCCTCGTCGTCCATCAGAGCCTCCACTACGAGACTGTGAGCTCGAGCCATTTGAGCAGACGTGTATTTGTAAGGATCGAAGCGCCCTTTGATAGAAAATTCGTCAACTGTGAGGAACAAGCGTGACGGAGACAAACAAAGAGGGAGAAGGAGAAAAAGGAAAACTTGCCTTGAGGACGGAGAAGAAAGTTGAACTGTTCATACAGATTGGCAATACTCACCGGCGCAAGAAAGTATCACTCGTCGACCATGACGATCACGTTGCATCAGTGGTACCAGATAACCGGCATCTATAATTGCTTCGATGTCTTTATCCTCGATATCGAGATTTTGAAACCAGTTCGGATACAACTGTCTGATGGTCAGATACCGTTCGAGCATCTCTTCCGCCATCGGCACGCTGAACTTCTTGGTTCGGAGGAATCTGAGGAGGAAGACCGCATCCGTCCTGCAACGCCTGATGTTGGGATGTTTTTGAATCCAATGTCTGAATTGCCTCAAGGCTTCTTCCCTGGTGGCATCGTCCTCGCGCAGTTCCACGCGAGCGATCGTCCTCGTGGCCTCGCTCAACGCGCACTCGTAATCCTCCTCTTTTGACTTTGCCATCGTTCACGGTCGAAAGAGTCGGACCGAGCACCGCTTTCCTTGCGGATCGTTCTACGCTTTCGGTCCCCCTCTTCCTCTTCCTCTTCCTCTTCCTCCTACTCCTCCTCCTCCTTCGCCTTCTTGCCCTCGTTTTGCCGTTGCTGCTGCTGATACTACCACCGCCACCGCTGTTACCATCCCTCCTTTCCTTGCGCTCCTTCTCCGCCCTTTCTCCCGTGTTCCCGTGTTCCCGCGTCCTCGTTTCGCTCTTTCGAATTGTTTTTCCCCAACGATTACGAGACTCGACGAGTTCTTACGCCATTTGGCGACCCGTCGTCGTCGAGGAGAAAGTTCGACATCGATCTACTTTGCGAGAGTATAACTATCCTTACAACTTCTCCTGCCGCCGCTTTCTAATAACCGATCGTATTCATTCGACCTTACGAATCCCTCGCGTATCGTCCATGCCCATTTTCACGTCCTGGTCCTCCTTTTCGTTAACGAAGCGTTCACTGGCGAGCGTGAGCTATTTCCCAGCCGGTACACATTCTTGATAAAGTTACAAACGCACTGGATAACTCGCGACGTACTGCGAACGGTACAACACGCACGTTTGAAAAGTCGAAACGCGAGTGAAGTTCGACGTTGGAGTTCGAGTCGTCACTTGTTCAAGTCGTCCGTGGCACAATGTTCGTATTCTCACGCGTTAAATACGCGGCTGATACACTGGCCAAGGTCGTCGATCACGATCCGCGTCGAGAAATCTTGCTCGCCGACCAACCTGGAACCGAGTAATCCGCTCGCTTGCTCGCCCGGTCAATTTAAGGCCAGATCGTGGCACGCGCGCCGCTCTTACCGCTCCTACTTTTCCCGCTCTTCGCACGCTCGCCTCGCTCATCTCCTTCCCTTCACGTTTTCCTTTTCATTTTGCAGCGCCTAAAACACCGAGTGTCAAAGCTGTTCGAGGGGATTCAAATTGTCACGATCGGCATCGTGCGTGTAAAAAACGAGAAACGGAAAGTGTCAAGCTGGTGTTATATCGAATTCGATTAACACAGACGAGACCACCCGGAGGATTCACTTTCTTCTCGTAACTCTACGTTTTACTTTCACCGCGAGCCTCCTTTCGGTCGGACCCGCTGAATATCGAGGCTACAGTGCCCACACACTACGAGTTGCGCTCCTTCCATCGACGTACAAAATCGATCAAATGTCGATTGATAAATAAATCGACTTCGATTGATACGCGTCGCTCGCGATGAAAATACCTTGTTTTTTTCAACAATAACAAAGTCTATATATAATGTGTTACGACACTTGACTGGCGTTTCTTTCCACTTGCTTACGCAATGAATCGTGTACCAGGACGTTTCTCGACACGGTGAAAGTCGCCGTTCAATCTGCATTCGGAATCGCGCCTTTCTATTTCTTCTCTACTTTACGCGTGTCTTCCAGGCATCGATTTATTTTCGGTAACACGTATGAAAAGATGAAACGCGTCGAAAGTAGTAGAGACGTGACAGTCGTTTATCGCCTGGGATTTATATTGAAACTCCGCGAAGTTCTATAGAAACATCGTGCGACGCGCGCTTTCTTTTCAGTGAAATTCACGGTGACGTAACAGGGAGAGAAGGAAACAAAAGGAAACGACTACCTTTATTTTTTTCTTTTCTTCTTTCTTCTCTCTTTTCGTGAACAAAATATAATTGGTGTATACAACGTACGCTTACATTTGTATTTTGTTCGATACGTTTCATTACCGATCGTCACTGTACATTGCAGTATATATCTCATGTTTATCGAAACTATTTTACTTTATATTCATCTTTTACTTCGAAATCAATGTAAAGTGCTTCGAGCCTTCGTTACGTATATTCGAAAGATATGATATTATACAGAATCATTGTTGAGAGAGATGCAAGCCGTATGCAAGTGTAGGATGATCCTACAATCCCGCGGAGAGTTGCCAACCAAGGTACGAATTTCGAAGCGCAGCGACAAATATCTCCCGATTTTCGTCGAAAGTTCCAACAAGCTAGAATCGTCCAACGTTCAGACAGTCATCTAAGGATTACATTGTCGAACGTCAGGTCCCTGCTATCGCGCTGCGTGGTCGACTTTTTGAACGGGTTCCATGGTAGTTTCTTGGCCACATGAGCGGTGGTTACGGAACCGGCAGGACTCGGCTGTCCAGACGAGATCCCGGAGGAGCTACTCGCTGAAACGCTTCCTTTATCCTGCTGATTAATTTTACTCGGTTTCTGCAATCGGTAACAAGCCTCCGATTATTGTATACCGTCTCTCTGAACGAACGATCTTGCCTTTACCTTCAAGTAATTTCTGTCCATCGGCGTGACCAACTTTAAATTTATAAAATCGCCAGACTGCTTGATCAGTCGGACCACTTGCTCGTGAGACGACCACTTGACGTCTTTGTCGCCGATGCCCACTATAAAATCACCTTCCTTCATGCCGCCCAGCTGAACAACGAAACCAATTTCGAGGATTTACAAGTATACCACCGAACGAGGAAATGATACTCTGACTAGGTAAATTCGTGTCGTGCACTTACGTCGGCCAGCGAATTATGATCGACCGCAGCTATTATTACAGGAGCGTCGCCCCGAACGCTGAAGCCGAATCCTTCGCCGTCCGGTCCACGTTGGAGTTGTATCAATCGTGGCGCTGTCCAATGTCTCTTAGCTGAAAATATCGCGACCGGACCCAACGA
Source organism: Tetragonisca angustula (assembly GCA_036937485.2). NCBI lineage: Eukaryota > Metazoa > Arthropoda > Insecta > Hymenoptera > Apidae > Tetragonisca > Tetragonisca angustula. The sequence goes on along the minus strand of JAWNGG020000063.1, from coordinate 1,517,155 downwards.
TCTGAATAGATCTTCCACGCCGTGCTGTCCGAAATCTGGCTGAGTGATGCTCAATTGGAACTTTGTGGACGCTGCGTTAGAGAAAAGACGATAAACACGGTGTCAGTGTCGCGTACAAGTGTCATTAGTGATATAGCTGTACCTATAATATCCGGGGGATCCAGCAATCCTCGGAAGTCGTCCTCGTCCCCGATACCGTTGTAATCCTCCACCGTCGACTCCTGCACCCTCTTCAAAACTTTGGCAAGCGCCTGTTTCGCCTTCAGGTCCCTGCACATCCTCTGCAGCCTCTGACTTTCTTCGTGTAAAACCAATGCTTCTCTGAGATGTGCTTTCGCTGCAACAGTAAAGTGTTTCGTGTACAAGTACGTACACATGTCCATCGAGTCAATTCTTATCGGTCTTTTTTCAGAATTGAAAGTGCCTTAGCTCTGTTCAAGGGGTCAGGACAGTGTAAAATTTAAAAAGAATCGATTCTGTTCCGTTTGGTTTTAAATAGCAGTTTGAGTCTTTGAAGTCTTGGGAAAGATGCAAAAAGTCCTAAAACGACTTATAGGGTATGATAATAAATCCATAGAAGAATAATTGAATTTGTATCAACTGTTTACAACTTTAAGCAGTATTGTGTAAAGTGTAAATCGCGTGACTCAAATATTACTTTTGGTGAATCGAATATCAGGGGACTTGGATTCAATTTAGTTGTGAATTGTAACAACTGTGAGCCGCGATATATGAATAAAAAAATAGTAAGTAAAGGATACGTATGAAAAATGACGTTCTGAAACTTTTAAACGCGTTTTTCTCGAAACTAGGTTTTCAGAAACGGCGTGCAAGATATCTAGGAATGTAACCAACCGATTACTGTGAAACTTGGTACGTATCCTTAGTGTTAACATTTATTAGAGATTGACGATCGAACGTTTTTTAATTTTTAACAATTTCGAAAAATATAAACAGAAAGCGTGGAAACTTTTGGCATACATTCGATCCATCAAAGACAAATGGCTGCTGAAAATATTAATAATTTTCACGAAAATGAAAATGTTGGATCGTCAATCCCCAGAGAATATTGTTTACTTTTGAACTACGTTTTTGCCTTTTTGTTGCAGCACCGATAAGCAATGTGAAAAAAAAAAGTTATGTAAAAGTTATGCCGTTAGAAAGCTAATTAAGAGCCTCTTTCTCCTTTTTTAATGTTGCCTTTTACAGTTCATAATCACGTCAATCAAATAGTTTCTTCTTTTTCACTAGCCCTCCAAAGTATTTTTCAACGTAATTTTTAGCCCCCCGTCACACTGTCCTGCCCCCCTGAGCAAGGAAGCCTCGCGCTGTCTGCCACAACAGACCCAGCTGCCAAGTAGTGAGAAAGCAACAGGAATAGAAATTGAAATTTCACACCAATTGAGCCACGTACCCAGCAACTTTCTTTCATTATCGTCTCGTGGCACGATCACGTCCAGCTGAGTCTTTCCGTCGCTCCTCTGCACGTGTTCGAGCGCCAGTTTCGTCTCCGCTCGCCATTCGGTAACCGGCCGATCGAACAGCCCGAGGGCAAGGTGCTTGTGCGCCAAGGCCAAGTGATGCTCCCGTTTCACCGAGATCAACGAGATCCAGGTTTCCGGGACATAGTCGCGGACTGGCTCGCGCGAGATCAACCCATGGACGTCGTTGTAAACGGCGGCAACCTAACGCGATATCGGAACACCGTTATATCACAGTAATATCGGCTCGCGAACCAAGCTGAGTATTATACAGGGCGTTTCGTAACTTGTCGGACCCACTTCGGGAGCTGGTTGTACGCCTAAAAATAATGAAAAAATGTCATATGAATATACGTCCTGTCTGTCTTCGTCTATGAGACACAATGAATTTTACAAACAGAGCAAACTCTAGTAAGCTAGTTTTACCAGGGATATACCAATTTTCATAATAATCATAACTGGGACGAAGAAAAGCCACGTGTTAATAAATCTTTCATTGGAACTGACGGGCACAAAGTACGTTGACTTTTTGAGCACGCGTTCACACGAAATATTAGAGGATCGTTCCAGTCGATGTTAGACTTCGTATGCGGTTTATGCACGATGGAGCTCCGCCGCATTTTAGTCGAGTGGCTAGGCAATTTTTAAATCGACACTTTGCAAATAAATGGATTGGTCGTGGAGGTCCTGTTGTTCCCCGGATTTTCATTCTATAGTACACGCGACGTCGATTGTAAATGCTGAAATACTACGAAATAGAATAGAGCAAGGCTTCGAGAAACACCAGGAACGATCGATCGATCGATCGATCGAGAGAGAGAGAGAGAGAGAGAGAGAGAGAGAGAGAGAGAGAGAGAGAGAGAGTAACCAGATCAACGACAAGACGCGTGTAGGCTTGTCTTCAAGGTGGTCATTTCTTTGCATCTTTTGCAAAAGTAATTAAAACAGAAAATTCGTTATATCTCACAAACGAAGACAGATAGGACATACGTTTGCACGACTTTTCTTTTTCATTATTTTTTGGCGTACAATCAGCTCACGAAGTGGGTGCCGCAAGCTACGAAACAGCCTTTACAGGCGTGTTAGATTTACGCGTACGTAAAATTTTGTCGGCCGCTACCTGTGACGCTTCCTGCGCGAGGTCCAACGATACGTCGATGTTCCTCCTTCCGTCCTTCGACTGAAGCTCCAGCTTCTCGAACAGACACTCCCTCGCCTGAGCCTGAAAACGCGCGTCAGATCGTGCTTCAGCTAACGTTTACAACTCCTAAGCCCGCGGACGCCGCTCTATCCTTCGATCGTGATCGAAGGTTCGGCGAATTTCGAGGCGCGCGGCTACGAACGCAACGTCGTTACCAGCATCAGTTGAACGAGCATCTCGAGCATGTCCGGCCCAAGATCCATACTCGGTGCGTTGGTAAAGTTCTCGTGTATGTAACGAAAGGTACCAGCGGCTCGGAGGAACGCGTCGATCGCTTGGTCCAGGCCGCGCGTCGACAGACGATCCTGCTTCGCGGCCAGCTGGGTGTACAGGGCGGCTGCGTTGAACAGGATCGAAGCTTTCTCGAATGCGACGGTTCGTTGACAGCTCGGCACGCCAGTCAACGAATCGAACCACTCGAAATAGATGCCCAGGCTGCGATCGGGCGGGAAGAATCTTCGCTCGACGAAGTACAGTTGATTGTAGTAGCGCAACAGCAACGCGATCCCCGCTGCGTCTCTGGTCGGCGTTCGCGTTGCCTTTGTTTTTTTTTTTTCGAACAGTAAGAAGAAAATCGTTGAAGATTCTCGTCGGTCAGACACTTTTCAGATCGTTCTCGATCGTCCAATCTAGCTCACCTGCCTAGTTTCCATCAGATCCACGATCGCCTCCTCATAATTCGCCCCGTCTTCGCTGTAGTGCTCGAGGATGAAGTCCTGCGCGTGTAATGAACAAGTGGTTCAGTGAAACGGAAGAGAGAGAGGGAGAGAAAGGGGCAGCGAGAGACGAAAAGCGAAACGACAATCGAGCGGGTGTTGAGTCGATACGCGCCGCTGCCGCTTAGCGACCGCGCGAACGAAATGTCAAGAATCACGCTCGATTTATTGCGAAAGCGTTCGGAGCACAACGAGGGCGAGATCTCGACGCTCGAGGAGATCGCCCTGCACCAGGAGAACATCGAGAAAATCGAGCTGATCGACCGCACGTGCAGGCATTTGCGAATTCTGCTGCTTCAGAACAATCTTGTATCGAGGATCGAGAATTTGGGCAGATTGAAGAGGTTGGAGTACTTGAATCTAGCGTTGAACAACATAGAGGCGATTGAAAATTTGGAGGGGCTCGAGAGCTTGAGGAAGCTCGACCTGACCGTCAACTTCATCGGCGATCTCCGTGGGATTAAAACGTTGAGGTAGATGGAATCGTCCGAGTTGCATCGTTGATTACTACCAGTTCGCGGATTTTTATGTATTTTGAATAATATATATATATATATATATATATCAAATATAATATAAAATAAAATATTTTTTTATCTAATATATATATATATATTTATATATAAAATATAATATAATTAATATCAACATATAATATAAAATAAAATATTTTTAAACTAATATATATATATATATATTTATATATAAAATATAATATAATTAATATTAACGTATAATATAAAATAAAATATTTTTTTATGTAATATATATATATATATATATATACAACGTTCAAAGTTATATCATAATACTTTTTTCCGTTTCCTCAGAAATTCGCATGAAAATTCACACTACGCGTTATTGCGAATCGAAACGTATGTTCGCAGATGCAACGAACAGCTGGAACAGCTATTCCTGATGGGGAATCCGTGCGCGGATTACGAAGGATACAGGGAGTACACGATCGCGACGCTCGTGCAACTGAAGGAGCTAGACGGCACGCCAATTGAAAGATCCGAACGTATAAAAGCGTTGCAAAGTTACGCAGAGACGGAGGGTGAGATCATACGAGGTTACGCGAGATACAAGAAAATAAAGGAAACGGAGCTGATCGATCATCGTGAACGAGCCACGAAATCAAATCGAGTAAAAAAAAAATTTTCATTTTCTGCCGCACTTGTCTTCGATTTGTGCAAATAACACACTTGATTCCATTACGTTCGTTTGTAGAAAGAGAGAAACGAGCAAGTGGAAAGAGATGCAGAAGAGGAAGAGGAGGAGGACGACGAACAGTTTTGGAATCGAACTAGTCGTCACACGCCGGAGGAACGCGTCGCCATTGCGGAACGATTCATGCGAAAGGAGGAACGACGAAACCGGGAGAGAAATCGAAGAACAGAGCCGCGAGTCACTTACAAATTGAAGCTGTTCGACTCGGCGGGCAAACCGTACAACATGAATCAGCCGAAGGTGCCGTTCAAATTGGACGAGCAGCAGCGCGACATCGTCTTGGAAGTAACCCTGTTTAAGTATGTTACTTAATCACGTTACTAAACGTCGCTTAACGTACTCGATCGAGTACGCATAAATTGTACAAACAATTTAAATATTTTCACATAGATTGAAGCCAATCTGACCTGCATACATACGCCGACTTGAACTCGAATCGTGTAAGATTTTAAAAGTCGGACAGACTTGATTATTAAACTTTTACAACTTTTGAAATTTATCTTACAATTAGTTCAACATCGAGGTCGCGATCATTTTTTTTTTCTTCTTTTTTTTTTTGTTTTGTATAAGATCTACAGAAAAAAAATCTAAAAATAAATCTACATAATAATAATAATAATAATAATAATAATAATATATAATCTGTATTTTCTATATTATCGCTAAGGCAATTTATTCTATTAATTTTAAATTGAACATGAAAATTATTTCCTCTAGTCGAAGTTTTTTAAAATTAAATGTTCATCAAATTGAATAATTCTCCCAATCGAGTACTAATTTAGACTTCATGTTAAATACAAAAATAAATTAATATAAAATTCCATAGGGTCTCTTATCGTCCCATAAAATGATTTCAATTACATTTACATTTTTATGGAAATTTTAAATTCACAATTTATACATGATCCTTCGATTTAACGAGACGAATAACACTCGAGAATACGATTTCAGATATTTGGACACTTGCTACGTCGACGTGGACGTGAATCCTGATTACGTGCGTGTCACGATCAAGGGGAAGATGTTGCAGCTGACGTTGCCCTGCGAGGTGTCGGTGAACGAGAGCACCGCGCGAAGAAACACGACGAATGGGAAATTGGTGGTGACGATGCCGCGCTTGAACCCGTTACGCACGATCCTGCCAAACTACAGAGAAGAAACGAATGGAAAAAAGGGAACGATCGACCGACGCAAGACGACGATCGAACGACGATCGACGACGAGCGTGCGCGAATACTTGGAGATCGGGCCAGTGGCAAACGACATGGACTTCTCGAGGATCGTCGACGATGAAAAAATCGAAAACGGTCGGAAGAGGGAAGACGAGAAGATGTGCAGCAGCGGCGACAATTCGGAGGTACCGCCGCTCGAATGAATGCCGCAACGTGCAGGAACGTTCTCTCACCTTGAACGGATCTCGAAAGTCGATGTCTTTGGTTTCCTTCAGTCCCAGCGGTATCATTGGCATTGCCGGCTCCTCGCTGAAAATCGAAACGCAGACAGTGAAATCGATTCGTGTTAGCCTGTGAGAGAATGACGAGTCTCACCTGTCGACATTCTGGTAAAGCTCGACCGAGCTGTTCAATTCGGCCAGCTGTTCCTTCAGCAACTGCAAATTCGAATTGACGAAGCTCAGTTCCAGCGCCACCGTTTCACGCAGCTTTCTGTTGGTCGTCGCCCTGAGAACGCGAAGCGCGGCGGTAAAATATACGTGGCGACTCAGAGAGAAAGAATCAACATACTTGAAGAGGTTCTCCGCGCCGGCTCGTAACCGAAGCTCCTTGTTGATCTCCTGATTCAGTTTGCTCCGTTTGTTCTGCAGCTTTCCCCGACACGTGGCCACCCTAGGATCGGAGCCCTGCACCAAGCCACACACAGAATTGAACGTATTAATTACCGGAAATGCTGCTGCTCGTAGGAAATCGCAACGAACCAACAGACGACAAGACAACAGTCGAAGATACAACGACGAGTCATTGGAATATGATTTATCTTATCGACGAGGAGTACGCGCGCAGCACCGAGACAAGAAGAACAAGCGATGTCGAGTATATTTCTCTCACCCCGGGGCACTTTCTCGTCGACGATTCTCGCAATATTTCTACCTTCTCCGACCGACAGGAACAACTTTTCTCTATTCGCAAGTACGACGCATCGCCACGGTCGTCGGTCCTCTCCTCCCGCTCGTCCAACGACGCGCAATTCTTCGACAGTGCCGCGTAACAAGTCCACTTCAACATAGCACTCGCTCTCGCGGCCACATTGTTGGTTCCAACATCGCCTACACCTCGCCAGTTTCGTACTGCGAATGGTACAGAAGAGACAGATCCCGATCGCGAGATTCCACGTTTCGTCTAACCCGTGCGGCGACTTTATTGTTAATCAAGCAGAATCCACGAGTCGACAGCGCGGCAATCATAATTGACAGAAGCTGAAAACTTCCCCGCAATGTGGCTGCGATTGCACGCGATCCTTGACGATCGTTCTCTGTCGCAGAGACGGTCGCGATCGACAACGAAAAGAAAAAAAGGCGAGGGAAGGGAAAAAGCGTCTCCTCGCGCTTGTCGCGCGCGCGATCCCGCAGGCTTTGGCCGAGACTCCGCTCGATCCTCGGTGAAAGGAAAGGAAACTGTGCACTGCGAATTTTATGGTGGGGAGCGGAGTAACGTTCGCTCGCCAGGTATCTTTAGCTGGGGCGCGGCTGCTACGCGAGGGCACCGTAATTTTAAGGTCGACGTGTGCTTCGTTCTCGACTAACCGATCCACGAATCGAACGAACCACCCGTCTCGATTGTCACTCGTTCGCCAACCAGCGGCCAGTTGTTTCCGAGGCCTATTTTCTCGTGAAATCTAAAAGAGGAAAAGCCTTACCGGTGGCCTTACCGTCGTCGTTACTCGGCTATCGCGTTCCATCTCCTCGCGCGGGAAACGATCGAGAGAGAACGAGTTCGACGCGAAGATGCGGGACGTTAACGGGACTTGTCTTCAACCTCCATCCGAATCGCGAAGAAAACTCGAGGGAGGGAAAAAAATGAAAGACAAATTCAAAACGAATCGCGCTGGCAGTTCGACACGTTGTATCGGACGTTTTTTTTTCAGTGGACGGACGTATCGAGTCTGGTGGATACGCGCGAAGAGACTGTAATTTGTGTAATATAAAAAGTACACGTTCGGTTACGTCTCGAAACATGTCAAGGAAGTGAATGTAACGCTCTCGACGCGGTTCTATCGCTCGGTTATTATATATCTCGGCGTTACGCGTGGTGTATCGCCGCTCGAGTTCAGCGGACCAGGCACGCTCTACCGGACTCGAGGCATGCTGTTTACGCTCGCGTTCAAACAGGAAATGCAGCCCTCGCCCGCTGCTCGTTCTTCCCCCTGCTCTCCCGTTCCTATCACCTATTTACTTATGCGCGGTTTCTGCCGATTCCCTCGACAATTGCGACCAGACGACTTCTTTTCCCGGTTGGTTCTTCGAAATCAATCATTTCTCTCATTTTCTCGGGAGTTTGACACACGTGTCCGCAGGAAATAGAAACGTGAGAGCCAAGGATTTCGATTTACCTGCAACCTCAAGTCCGGAAGGATCAGCATCATTCCGAGCCGCGAGAAGAAGAACCTGGACACGAGTCTTATTCGACGAAACTTGGCAGTTCCAAGTAATTAAAAGTTCCCAGCAGCTTCTAGAATTTTCCGCTGTTGTTGGAAACGAGCCAACCAATGTTCACCACTCGATACCAACGGATAGAAACCACCGTTTAATATCCTCGGGTAGATCAACTTCCCCGTCCGAGCCAACGATTCAGAACGATCGACCTCTCTCGATCACGCGCACGTCGAGCAACGATAAGTCCGTGTCTATTGGCTCCATGATTGGCAACAGCCCCCCTGATGAAACAATATTCTTTTTCCTTCACATTCCACTCGCGCGCGTACAAGTACGTTGAAAACGTTGCAGAGAGCCGCGAGAAATGCGTTCGATGTTTCCGCGATGCGTTTCTTTTCTATGGGAAAGCGGAATTCCCAGGGCCGACGAACGGTGTTGCGCTCGCGGAGAGGAGGCAGAATGAAACGAACCAGCGAGAGGGAAAGAGGAAGGGGGGGGATAGGTGGGGTGACAGGAGGGGAGGAGAAGAATAGATCGGACCGAGAGGATTCACGGATCACCGTTCTGACTCGTGCATCGATCGAAGCGCGCGCAGCCCGGGCCGATTTCTCACCTTTCTCAGTTGACGACCGATCGGGCTCATTTCCCCCCTTCGGTCAATTTCGCTGCGACTCGTCGCGGTCCGCCCGGCTTCGGCCTCCTTCGGCCGTCGTCGGATCGTTTCGTTCTCCTAGTCCCATGCATCGTCGCGAACGCTCGAAAACGATTTGCCGATCTCTGCGGCCACGCCACACGAGTTTTCAATCTACGTATTTATTTGAATTGCAACACGACACTGGCATCGATTCGAGAGTTCTCCGCGAAATTTCTTCTCATTCGAAATTGTTTTCGTCTCTTGCAACTTCCGTTGGACGAACGTCGAATCAATATATATATATAGATGTTTGATAATTATGCAATCAACGATACATTGGACTTTTGCGTTTCAAGTTAGGCGAAATTCCTTGTAGATACATCTCTTTCTTCTTAATAAAAAAAATCGATATCTTAGATCGATACTCTCTCTCTCTCTCTCTATCTATCGTTTTACTTTCCAAATGATTTATTTTTCGTGTTTGTTGTCAAGACCATAATATCGCGATATATTATCACACTCTGGATCGATTGATTTATTTTCCAAATAAGATGGATCGTTTGGCACTTGATTTCAAGATTAAGTTGACGAAACACCGGGGCCAACGATCACGAAACCGAACGTGATCGTTCTGTTCGCGTTGCAATTTCAAGCGTCATCAACGCTCTATACATGCGTGTATTTCGATGATCCCACGGGACGCGGGGACACGCATCGTCGTTGTTCGATTAACGGCAGAAAGATGGCGTGCAATCGAACGAAGAAATCGTATGAGCGCGTTACGATCGATCGGTCGACTGTATACGCATTCTAGAGAAACTTTAACGCTTTAATCGGGACGCGATGTTCCTTCGATTCTCAATTTAACGAAATCGAATAGACTCAACGATAGATCCGTTGGCAGACCTTTTCCCCGCCATGCTTAAATATAAACAGATAAACGATGATGATCAAATTAAGTCGCGTTTACAACGCTTATATCGTGTAAACTGGGCGCGAATAATAATAACGATGTAACATACACACATACACATGGCACGCGACACGTATCAATACTTCCAAGAGCGTAAAATGAAAGATACGTTTAATTGAGAGTAGACGACGATACTCACCCTAACGAAACGTGGCCTGTGGACATCGTCATCGACGATATCTCCCGACACGATGGGTATGTTCATTGTACTCTATTCCAGCGCGTATTTGCATCCCATCGAGCGCGCAGCACGTCTCACCTCGGAGGAGCGATAAACACACGACACGCACGATCGTGTCGTACTATCCGAGATCGACTAAAACGTCCACGATATCAATGTTCCCCTTTCCTATGCCCTCGGGCCGACGTGCTCGTAATCGTAGCCGCGGAATGTTTGTAAAACGGCTGGCTCGCGTGACTGGACGAAGGATAGGAAGGATCGGCTCGTAGGAAAAGCGAGGACGATCCAAACTGGAGCATCGACCGATCGTCGTCCAGCTGATGATGGAGACTGCACACTCCTCTGTTCGACGCGGTCCGGAACCTTCTCGGTGTCGAGGCTAGACGAAATTGCAGCACGAGCCATCGGTTAAACAATATATTTCGACGGTGGAAATGTCGTCAAACGGGTCGTAGCGACTCGCGATCGGCGCGTACTCGCTCACGTGCCACAGTTTTCAAGCCACGTTCCACAAACGTAAACGCGCACGCCGCGCGTTTTGACGGCTCCGAAACGAGCGGAAGGTAACTGTGTCAACGAAGAGGAAAATGCTCGCGCGATCGACGCGCACCGTGAAACGTTCGAACGGTGGAGGAAAAAAAAAAGAAAAAGAAAGACAAAATGGTTTGCTTCAGTGTTTTCAGGTTGTCGCCCGTTGTCGACTGGCGTCACACTCTCGTTTATCCGACACACGCTCGTGGCCAGGGAAACATAGGGTCTCCCGGGTTGCGCGAATACGCGCGACCTCGCCTACTCGGCACATGGACTCTTCGACCATTCTCTCCCGCAGGTGTGCGCGAGTATAGGTATAATGACGCCGTGGCCGACACTATCATTCGTGCGTGCGTGCGTGCGCGCACGAAATACCACATCGGTTGCAGGGCTTCTCCTCTTTCCTCTCTCTCTCTCTCTCTCTCTCTCTCTCTCTCTCTCTCTCTCTCTCTCTTCGTTGCTCGAGCGATGATCCAAAGGACTACGAGCGAATACACACACACACACATATATATTGTGAATAATCCAGTCTTTCATTCCATTCGATTCGATCCGATCTTTGATATTTCTTTCACTTTGTTACTGTCGTCGTCAACGTGAGATTCGCGAGAGATTCTTCGCGAGGATCGATGATACTAATCGTCGCCTCGAAAACACGAATCACGTTTACGCCCCGTTTCTTCCATTTTAAAAGCTGCTTCACTCCCTTCGTTTAGGATGTTTCTCTTCTCTCTTCAGTATAAAATAGAAAAAAGAAAAAAAATAGAAAAGGAACACACCACGTTCGATTGTATTGATCGCAATGTATTATCTAAATTCACATATTCACAATATAGATACAAATTTGCTTTTGGGATCGGACGTTGGGTACATACAGTATAAACAATCGTCGAGCTTGAGATTCGAAAAATAAATTGGTCGTTCGTTATACAATTAACGTGTTGAAATATTTTTTTTTTTTTTTTTTTTTACAGAAACGTCGAATTCCCTCCTCCGCGTTTGAACGTTTTGTTTTTTCTTTTTTTTTTTTTTGCGCAAAATTGCGCAACATCGCACGATTCCTCCTTTTCAATGTTTCCTCCGGCGTCTCATCGATTTGGTCACGGCTTTCAAAGGTTTCCCAACGAGTCAACAAAGAGTCGATTACCGGCATGTTCCAGCGAATTGAACAGAGCTGATCGATCACCGTGCACCGAAGAGATTAAGCTGTCTTTGGACATGATGATTCACCATACAGAAAACGATTATTTCGCAATTGTACAAAAAAACACGAGCTACCTCGTCGGCAAAGAAACGTTATTTAAAAAAATAGATCGTTCGAGATACGAAAGGGTTTAGTAGAAAATTCGTTATGAAAGCTACTTTTTTCGCACGTGTTCGTTCGTTCGTTCGTTCGACACTGGCGTTGCACATAATCCTACCTACGAAACAATCACCCGAGTCAGCAACAGGAAGACTTTTTGCTAAATTAGTCGTAAAAACTCGCAAAAATATCGTAATGGTCGTTCCTCCTTTACAACCAATACCTTACGCCGCTCGTTTTGTTTGTTGATCAAACAAAATGATCGATCCATCACAGTTTCGAGTTTAGGACGGAAACAGGATATTCCATGGATTATGCCGAGCTTAATAGTTCTCTGCAACAACGATTATTAGGCAAGATATTATTTCGGGGGAAGCAATCCTTTCCCTGGATGTTCGTCTCTCTCTCTCTCTCTCTCTCTCTCTCTCTCTCTCTCTCTATTTATCTATTTAACAAATCCATCAATTTCTTTTCTCTCTCTCTCTCTCTCTCTCTGTTTTTTTTTATCGATTTTATTCACCGTCAGTGAATTCTTCTCGCAATTCAGGATCAGTATCGTATTCGACTATTCGTACACGATACATGTGACACACATCGTCGCGAGAAGATCTCCAAATAGGCTTTGTTACGTGTCTAAATACTTACGTTGATAGTTCCCTCCCCAGTAAACCAGTCCCGACTAATCCTGTACGCGATCGACTTCTATTAAGTTGAGCTCTTCTCTCTGCTGTAAAAAAGAAACAAACACGTCGCTTGTATCCGTCTTTTGTACACATGTACGCGCTATGTTAACCTGATTCCGTGGCTCGTGTTATGTGCGTGACTCGATCTCGATTAGAATCACTGTGTTAGCTACTGTTTGTATCAGCGATGATAGTTTAAATACTGATCGATAATGCAGAAAATATTCTTTATTAATGTTTAAAAATTGCGACAATTACAACGAGTGCGATTACAAGTGATCGATTTTACAAGTGTACGCGCATTGATCCTTCGACGTGTCTATGTATAGCACAGCCAATAGATTTCTTCGTGAATTAAAGCTAAACGATATGCTACATGTTTCTCTTCTTTCTTTCTTTCTTTTTTTTTTTTCTTCAGTCTTTCAATTGACTAGCAAAGTCTGTCGTCGATCAGTCGTCGAAGTAACGATGATTCTTCCGAAAGGTGATAGGCGAGAAGCGAGAAATTAAAGATGGGAAAGCGAGAGAAGACAAAGAAACGAAGATACAGTCAGTAATCGCCGACCTATTCGTTCTCGTGATCGTGATACAATTCGACGCTGGTCTAAACATTCGAAATTAAAAGTAAAAATAAAAGACGAAAAATAAGAATGAAAAGCGACGAGGTACGATTCAGTCTTGTCGTGTTACGAGAGAAAAAAAAAAAAAAAAAAAAAAGAAAAATAATACGAGGCACACCGTAAAAGTGTCGTAGTCGAGTCATGTTAACGTCATCGCGATAACGACGCTAAACGTTCTATTCGACATCCCGTCTACCAAAATTGCCAAACACGTTTCTGAAATTTTCTCTCCGCTGGAACGGTTTGCTCGCTTTCGGCTGCGATCGACAGCGTGCTATCGTGTTTTCGTTCAGCTGACACGCTCGATGCTGCTTCCTTTCTGCGCGCGAACATCGAATAAAATTTCAACGCGTTACTCGGGACTCTCAATCGACGAAAGATGTTACGGTTGTCGCACATTTCAGATTCGACAATGGCGTTGCTGTGACAACAGGGCATTTGGGTGGCGTGTTCATTTAGCTCGGTTGCTCTCCTGCTCGAACTCGCGGCCTCGGATCGAACGGAATGTTCAAAAATCGTAAACTGACCGTTTGAATAGTGGACGGATAGATTGTTATCATTGACGTCTTTCCAACGAACGACACTGTCCAAATTTTTCATTCGAATCAACCTCAACGGCGAAGAGACTGTTTTGCCGATTCTTGTCGCGACATCATCCACCGACTTCGACGCTCTGTTCGACGCGGTATCGGTGCTACCGGAGGTGCAACAAGCAGACCCATTTCCGACCAGCGAAACGCTTTCGCTCGTCGGGCTGCCCAAGTAACCGAACGACATTCCTATTCCCTCGCCACCGTGCGGCAATCTCCTATGTCTCGATCTACGTCTTTTAACAGCACGACGAACGATACTGTTTCTCTTGCGTATCTTGCCAACGATGACGCGTCGCCGTTTCACCGGGCTGATCTTTAGAGCTTTGCCTACTAAAATCGTCTGACAGAAAGAGGGCGAAAGTTCGGTGAACGAGCATCGCGATGGATACTCGTTCGATGCTCGAGCTTCGACGCACGTCAACGTGCGTTTCTTCAGCTCGTCGATCACGAATCCGTAAGACGAGGACGACACGACCGTGCTCATCGACGAGGACACGACGACACGTTGAACAGAGTCGGCCAATGAATTTGATATCTTATCGAAATCTCGTGACCTCCTTACAGAAATCTCTCGTTTCGGTGTCTCCTCGATCATCGATCGATCGACGCGTACTTTCTTGCACCTGATCTCCATTTGCCTGTATCTGTTAAACGAACTGACTCTAGAAAGGAATTTCCCTCGCTTGGGTGCTCTCATGGCAAGATCAAGTAACGAAGAACGTTTACGGAGATGTTGATTCTCTTCCGGTGTCGTGTAACGTGTGAAATCGGAACTTGCCAGGCTCGTGATTACTGGATCACGAAGAAGAAAGGCGGCAGTGGTTTTTTGATTTGGATTCGGAAGAGCGGGTCGCTCGGCTTCTCCCGACTCGTATAACTGAGTAAGCAACAACTTCTCCTTCTTCGTAGATTTCGTCGAAGCGTATGCAGACCTATAAAACTTACCACCAGCGGCGCGTGTTTGACGTTTACGTCGTTGATCCGGTCGACTGAACGCGGAACCAGTTTGGAGTGCCTCCATTAAACTGTCCATAACACCTTCCTGCGTTTCGTGAGCGTTCATGTCGACGAGCGCTCGTTTTCGCGCAGCCCGAGCTGCTTTCTCCGCTTCTGCTTTTTCTCGCGCTTCTCTCGCTCGTCTTTGCTTCTCCTCTCCCTCCCGCAGCTTTATGATTTCTTTCTGCGCGTGCTGCAAGAGAGACGCGCGTTAAAAACGAGCCGATTCTCCTTACCACTTTACTTACCGTGAAATCGTCTTTAAACGTTTTTATATCGCTGAAGAATTCCTCAATCGTGTACTTTTGTTTGTCAAAAGAAAAGAATTCCGATATTTCCGAGTACAAGCTGTCCATATTTTTAAACATATTCTGAAGGACTTCGTAAGATTCTCGAGCTTTCTTCGCAAACGGCTGTGAGTCGATTTTTACGATAATTAAGGAAAAAGCGATATGTGCGAGAATGTAAAGTAATCACTATAACGATATAATGGAAAGAATTATAAAAGAGAAAAAGAAAAAGGATACACCCATAACATGCAAGAACAAATCGTTATCCGATTGTGGAACTTTGGCATTCGATAAATCTTGTTCGAGATTTCGAATGTTGGAGTCCATCTGTCGCAATGTCCTTTGTACGTTTTCTAATGAAACACGACTAGCTCTGTCCACGTGTGCCAGTTCTTCCGAAAAGCTGAGACATTCCGGGAATTTCTGCTCTATCGTACAAACTAAATAGTGCATCAAAGTTTGTTTGTTATCGATATCCTTTGTGCTCGTTAACTGAAAATGAAAGACCGATTAATCGTATGCAAACAATTGTCTTTCATTGGTACGATGATCCAACGACGAAATATATCCACACACCTTGGTGAGAAAGCTAATCTCAAAGCCAAAGGCTTGACCATTCTTTGAGCCAGAGTTCATGTAGTTGCCAAGTAACAGAATCAATTCGAGAATCTTGGCAAACTTTTTGCTACCTTTTACTTCTTCGCAAGCTGCTGTACCCGCTACTATGTCCGGCTTTACGTCTTGCACCAGTTCTTCGTATCGTAGCATGAAACTCAACGACCTCAGTCTCGGCAATAATCGCTTGATCGTCGATATCTACGGTATAGACAGACTTGAAAATATTTCAAAGTTTTCTTAAACAGTTGGAGAACTTAACTGGAATATTTCAACTCCACTCACAGTAATACAAAATTGTTCGGCCTCTGTCAAATCGTCGTACTGATCTTTGTAAAGTTGTAGTTTCAACAGTTGATCTGGTGGTGGTAGATACTGTATCAACCCTTGAAGTATATTGTCCGAGATGACGGGACCTTCGCATTTGAGTAGACAAGACTTGACTTCTTCATACGGCATGTGCTTTAAAGTACCATTAAGAAGTATAAGGATATTCTGCGCAGCTTTGCCATCCAAAACTTTCAAGTCCTTCACTTTCTTCGATGGCGCTGACCTGCACAAACGGAACAACAGTCATAGCGAAGATTTTCAGTGTCGCGTGTTTTAATAACAGGACAATCGAATTGTGTCAAATTAAGAAAATTATTATAGGCAGCCGAATTACTTGTCCACGACATCGTCGATTTTCTTCCCGCTTGGTTTCGACGCGAACTTTTGAGCCAAGCCGTCCAATATGTCAGGACTGGCCAACTTGTCTTCTTGCACTTTTACCCAAAACGATTTTTCGGTCAGTTTGTTTGGTAAGATCTACAATGTATGTTTCAATGTGTGTGTCATGTTTTAATAAATCTTTTTTATTAAAGAACAAAAGAGACGAAAGAAAAGACTATCTGGTATTCACCGGTTTCCAGTTCGCTCTTTTCAACGGTGCGTCGACTTCCCACTTTTTCTTCGGTTTCAGTCCTAAAGGAAGCGATTGCAATGCCGCGTTCATGCCCAGATTGAATCCAGGCATCATCGGCGGTGGTGCTGGACCTGCTCCTGGCATCGGTGGAGGTGCCGGTCCTGATTGCATGCCAGGCATCGGCGGTGGTGGAGGTCCCGCAAATCCAGGCATAAGAGGCGGCGGGGGCGGACGTGGTCCACCAAAACCTGGCAGTGGTGGTGGCGGTGGCGGCGGTGGCATTCCTGCTTCCGGCCCGCTCCTATTTGGAAGCAGCAGTGGCGGAGGTGGTGGAGGATTCATTTCCGATGAGCACTTTATCTTCTGCATGTCGAAGTACCGTGTAAATCAAAAGACAATTGTGACTCATGAGTCTGCGACGTATAATAAATAATAGAATAAAAATGAAGTAACAAACTCGATGACAAACTCACCCCATTACTACCGGTTGGCCTCGACCCTCCTTGTTCCAGCTCCCTAATTTTATTCTCTGCATGTTGGAGTTTCGCTTCCGCTTCTTGCTTGCTAGATATCGCTTCTTCCAGTTTTTGCGACAGTTCGACCAATCGCCTTTCTTCTTCCGCCCGTGATTTCTCGACCAACGTGTCGATCAGGGGTTGAACGTCGATTTGAAAGCGCTTGGTCGCGCTAAAATCCGGATCACAGCCTGAACGGTGCAACACTATTTGCGACACGCATTCTTCTATCAATTTATAGTAGGCCGGCCTGTTGGAGAAAAAAAAAAAGAAAAGAAAAGAAAAGCAAAGGAGAGGAGAGGAAAGGAATGGAGAGAAAAACAATAGACATCGACGAGAAAATGCATGCAAAAAGTCGTAGCTCTTCCCTACCTCACCAGAGCGTCATCCCTAACGAACAGAAGATGCTGAAGTATGGATAGAAAATATGGTTCCGCGGACGTTTCCATCACCATATTTTTAATTACTTCGAAACAGTCGTTCACATCGTCCAATTCCAAACGGACATGATCGAATCGTTGAACAAACTCCTCGTAATCTTCCTCTTTGTGTTCGTTGAAAATTTTCAGATGTCTCGCCAGATCTTCGGATTCGTTCTTCTCCAACGTTTCTAAAATATCCGCCAAGCCGACCCGCATGATTTCATTTCGTAAATGCAATCTGAAGTCTAATTCCTCGGCCGATGAAATGATGGAATTGATGAGCTGAAGGCACTCCACCTAACGTAAGAACGCGTCATCAGATACGTTCCAAACAATTCTGAACAAGGGATGAAAGAACGAGACAACGAAAGAGACAAAGTAAAGGGAACGTACCCTTAAGTTTTCGTTCTTTTTGTTCATAAGACCCTGTACAATCGGTAAAAATCGTTCTCTTCCCTTGAATTCCCCGTTCATGGTGATCGCGTCCAAAACTTTCTTGTGGCTGTCGCTTGAAATAAGGCAAACCGCGCCGAGCAGTTTCACAGTTTCGGACATAACGGATGGTTTGGTCGGCTCTAACGATCTAGCCACGATCGTGAGCGCTTCGTGATGAGCCAACATTTCCTTTATGCCAACGGTGTTGTTCATAATAGCCTTCAAACATCGGATGCATTCGTACTGTATTCGCTCGTACCGGTTGTCACTGTGTTACAGAATACAAACACGTTATCATTACAGTATCGTCAAATCTGTTTCAGCGAATAAAATAAAAGTGGAGTATCCGATAAGCCATTGTCGAGCCAACTATTCGAAAAGAAATGTCGGATCGCGTTTGTACATGTTACTGTCGAATATTCGAATAAACTAATTTCTTGGGTGGCTCTTGATTTTCGACTAGTCGACCAGCGCTATTATACGCAGCATTGCACAGGCAGAACATCATGCAATTAGAAACTAATTGCGAGTTGACAATTACGGGTTCTATTCCTCAACGCTAATTATCGAACTGAAAACTATACTTTAAAAAATCAAATAACAATAGAAGAAGAAAGCTATGTCAAAAAAGGTCAATTTTGATATAGATTTCGTCTATAAATGTATGTTACACACACACACACACACACATACATACATATATACATGTATTATACTGTTATACATGTATACATGTGCACAGCTTTTGCTGGCTCTTCACAGATGTGCGTCTATACACGCGCACGCTATTATACAAACTCTAAGTGCACTCAGATTAACGCTGAATGTTAAGAGCAAAAAAAAAAAAAAAAAAAGAAAAAGGAACGATGCAGGAAATTCTAATTTGCTAATAAAATTAAAGCAAATAGTAGTTTTACATAAATTACCTATCGTAATATATGAAGGCACTGCAATAGAACAATACGAATATTAGAAATTCGTAATCGGACAATATCGAATACGGATGCTATGACACAACGCACCGATATTTTTTTTCTTTCTTTTTTTTTCCTTATCAATAATACTCACTTGCGATAACACTCGTTGAGCGTTGCTAAAACCTGTTTCAGTCCCTTGGTACCGAATTCCTGCACCCAGCTCAAAGGATTGTTCGTCAATGCTATCCTCAACGACTCGATACAATTGTAGATTTTGTTGACGCTCAAATCGGGCTGAGCCAAATACTGTATGTAATCCGCCGGTTTATCGAATTTCGACCTATTCTCCTGTATGCTGCCCTTGTAGTGCAAAACCAGCATCTCTCTCTTCTTTGTTTCGGACTGCTGTCGCAACGGTTCCTTCTTCTCCTCGGTCAGATTCATGTTGGCCTGTTTTTTCGCGAAAACTTGATCATCTCAAAGTATCATCAGTCCTGACGGCACTCGGCCGATCGAGAGAAATCGATACCAAAACTCACCAACATCTCCTCGAACTTGTCGTTCACCGTCTCGTTGTCCATTCGTTCGATGATACAACGTTGCTGCTCGATTTCATTGAAATCGTCGCCGGAATGGGGCCGTGGTATTGTGTTGTTTCCCGAACCACTTCTGACCCCACCTCCACGCCCGGACTTTTTTGGCCGGCCGAACCATGTGTCCAGCTGAAACAAAAGGGAACGAAGGGAAATGAAAGGAAAAAGAAAAATAGAATGGTCGCATTTGTCGCCGTTCTAATGTGACAGGATGCTTTAATACGAACGGAAGTTTCGCCCGCGCGGGGCATTTTACATACATACCGCCGCGCGACGTCACCTCCCATTTTCGATGCGCGCATCATCTACCGACTCGATCGAAATTCTAACGTCATCATATCATCATGTTTTCTTTCCTTTGTTTCTCATTTCGGGACTGTTCACTTTCACCGCTTAAAACCTAAATCTTACCCAATCTGTGATCATCGGTATCTCTTCGTTCACGATAACGGTAACAACGCGCTACAATCGCGCGATTCATCGGAACTTTTCTCTCTGGATATCAGCTTTCTGGCAGAGCTTTTGCCACATGTGAAAACTCCTCGATTTCCTTCCTTGTGTCTCGTTTTGAAATTCTCTGTCCGATTATAGCCAACGTTATCGCGACACTTCTCGACGCCGATATTAACCGCGATAAAGAAAATTTTTCGACGGATATCAAGCTAACCGTACGTAATTATTCACGTCGTACGCGAAATTCGAAAGTAATCCCCATTCGATGCAGTGGTAAGTCGGAAAATCGCAACACGAGGAAGAGCAAGGAATTGCAAGTGCATAACAGCGGATCGAGGCAACAAACGCGTGCGAGCGGATCGGCACTGAGTCGCGAAGCGAACAGAAATCGAATCGCAAGATAAAATCGAGTTAACGGCATCAAGACCGAGAAGAAGGGAAGTTGGGAGTAGCGTTGGCTCGATCGCCAGATTGGTGAGATCGCGCGTGCGTATCGCCAGATTGGTGAGATCGCGCGTGCGTAGTCGGCGCCGAGTCTCACGGCCCACGATCGGCCGTGTAGATCGTCGTACCGGTATTTACGCATTCGCGCCTCTCGATTCGCTCGCCGACACTGACGAAACGGTGTACCGTTTCTTCAACCTCTACAATGTTCGTCGCAAACGGCTCGAAGTTTTTACCAAATCGTTTAATCACCTTGGCGTCGCTAACATACTCTATTCTTGTTCTTCTTACTTCATCGCGGGGAACGAAGTAAACGGTTTGGCAATTCTCACGAAGGGATCAATTATCACAACCACGATGACCGCGTCAGTTTTTTTTTTTTTTTTTACGTCATGCTTTTCCTCGTTGTTTAAACGAGTACGTCATAACCGCGAATAGCTCAAGGTTGCGGCAATTCGGTATAAAAACGATCCAAGTACCGTTTCGCGTTAGCCGCTCGAAAAAAGTATGACATGCCCATTGTTGATGACGACTCCGCTTCACCAGCCTTCTTATTAGCTGCAAAAAAACTGCAGTGACAATTCGTTGATAACGCTGAACAAGGACGACGTCGAAGCGAGTCGCACAATACGAGAAAAGAATAGCACGCGCGCGGATGAGATCAGTTGTGCGAATGATCGATGATGTAATTCGCTCCAACGACCGACAGAGCTCCAGTACTCGGTGTACTCTCTCCTTCAATTCTTTTTTTTTTTGTTTCTCCCATCATCATTTGCTCCTCTCGTTATCTACCTACTTTTTCCCGCGTCAGAGAAATACAACTGCAACTGTTGCTATTGTACTTTAAAGAGGCCGATTCTCGGTCTCTTGCACACCAATCGTTGGAGATGAATGAACCGAAAGGATAGTCCAAGATATTTGAAATTTGTGGAATGCGAATGACGAAGAATAGAGAACCAGTTTTTAAATCATCGAATTCTTAAGAATATCGTGGAGATATTTGAAAAAAATTTCCATTCTTTTCGAACTGCAGGGAAAGAGAGAAAAGAAAAAGAATGAAACGAAGAGAATGAGAGGACAGAGATCAGTACGAAAAGAGGAAATGGAAAGAGTCAAGGTATATCGAACTAAATTGTCGTGTCCCTGATAGTACGTCACCTTGTCCTAATATCTTACATGTCGTGCATTACGCTTTCGTGAAATAACAGTCTTTTCAGTATGTGAAACAATTTACCTTGAAAGATCGCCGTGACTCATACGCGACAGCATTTTATTTTCGATTACAGCGGTCGAAAACTCGACCAACTTCTATCTATTCACGCTACAAAATCCACGCAACAATGTTCTACACTCGGAATTGAAACATATTTCGATTTAGTATCTTCTTCGTTATCGTATTGCGCCGCAAAAAAAAAAAACTGATAATTATACGACAGGAAATGAAACATGTGTGTATACTATACGTATCGGTGTCTCGTGTTTCAACTTAACGCCGTGTTTATTTCTAACGTAATTTCTACTTGGTAAAAGCTGCTTTCAATTTCGTAACTTTCTCACGTAATTTTTCATCAATCATTTGATTTCAATATTGCATAATTTCATCATGAAACTTATTACGGTGCTTGTTCCTTGTTATGTCAATTGTTCCAAAGTGTGCTGGAAGATGTTGGATTTGTTCCTAAATTTTATAAAACTCAATATTGTAAACATACTAAATATGTAATAGTAATAATCTATTAATATAATCGATAATAATATATCTCTAATATAACAATAATCTTACAAGATTCAAAAATATCCTAATTCTGTCTTTCTATCTTTTTCTCTTACAGTATAAGGTTGATGTCGCATATACTTTGCAATTTAAAAAATTAAAGTTACTTACGAAACCTGTCGACGCTTTATCTTTTCTATTGGCCATAGTTTAATCTTCTCCAATCGTTACCTCCTATTGTACATTTTTCTCCCCTATAGAAAATATAACCTTGTACAAGCATGAATTTTATATCAAAGTTTCCTAATTCATTAGTAACAGTTTATCTATCAATGACTTATAATTACTGCACTATCAACGTAACTACAATGAATCATCTTATGTAGTTAATAGTCTAGATAACTGTATGCAACAATGTTTTGAAAGAATTCTAACAGGTAGTGTCAAAACTAACTACCATTTTACATCTAACAAAATGATTGAATGACTGAGTATTCTGCATAATATTTTGACATTGAACAAAAATATAGCAAACTTAAGCTGTTCATCAGTAACCATCGTATTGAGCCTTAATATGTTTTAACCAACACAAATAAAACTTTAGAACTGATTTAAAAGAGACAAATTATAATATTAAAACAATAAGAAATAAAAAAAGAATAAAATTACTATGTAAACGTTTAGATAAAGCAGTACAATACGAAACTGTTAACAAGTTACTCCATAAAATTTTTATAAATATGGAATTTTTACAGCAAGTTATGCTACCGAAAAGAAGTAATTAACTTTGATTACACGTTTTATTTGAATATAAAGCAACCTCTTGTATGTAATTGTTCTGAGCACTTACCTGATTTGATTTGAAATTTCACACACCAAAGCATAAACTTTTGGTAACCATAAATTCAATGTTGTTCGCATTCGATCATAACTGTTGTGTTAAATCAATCGGCAAGCAGACTCAATAGTTTGCCATAAACCATTGAAAGAGTACTTGTAATTTCTGGAGCAAACTGAAACGACCTTTCCACAGATAAATATTCATTTCATCCGTTATGACAATGAAACACCTGCCAATACAATACAACCTCCTAAGGAGAGAAGAATCGTCAAGTTATTAACCAAAATTTGCTGCACCTTCACGCGTAAAAGTAATAAACTAAGGAAACACTGATAACGAATTGCACAGACTAGAGAAAGAAAACCGTCGTATCAGTTAATATTCGTTAAACGAATAACCGTATCACAACGAGTAGCATGCCGAGGAACGTTGGTCCGACAACAGCGCCAATCAGAAACGAACCGCAAATGTCAGTATTTTGCAACACAATATCTACGTCGGTATTGCAGAAATATTTTTATCGATATTCCTGCTCCCTCCTTATAATTCTCTTTGATATTAAATATTTTCTAACGGTAGTCGCGCAATACCAGGTTTGTCAATTGTACCGATTATTACATTCTATTTGCTTAGATTTACATATTCATGTAAAAACAATACGTCTATTCTTGAGCTCTCTTCTATTACTATAACGTGAAATGTAATCGAATAACGAGTTTCGTAGAATGCAAAACATTTATTGGTTTATATCGATTTAATTGAATTTAAACTATATTAGTTCTGTGTATACATATTAAAGTAGAATTATTACCGCCGATCATCACAATAAAAATGTATGTACAATACACGATTTTCATTTGAGATTCGTGTATCAGAACTAGTGTTAGGTAAAAATTGGTGCCGAATGATTTTAATCTTTCTGGAAATCTTCCTCTTTCTCTCTCCATCTCCAAAAAGACAATCTTATATCTGAATTCGTATCTACTATGTACTATCTCTCGTGTAAACACGTTGCTATAAAAATATATCACATCACTCAATAAGTCTTTAGTCTGACACATATATGGCAACACTGTTGACAGCCCCATATGATTTCTGGATAGTAGCATCCTTCAAACGATACATGTCAAAATTTCATGACATTCTGATAATTAGTTTACAGGTTACAGTGGTTTTAGTGACTCCAGTTTTGCAATTTTCAAAACAATGGATAAAGAAGAATTTCGTGTGTTGATTAAACATTGTTTTTTGATGGGGAAAAATACTGTTAAAGGAAAAATACAGCCAAACGGTGGCTTGATGAGCGTTATGGAGACTCTGCACCAGGGAAATTAACTATTATTTACCGATATGCTGAATTTAAACGCGATCGTATAAACACCGATGATGCTAAACGCTCTGGTCGCCTAAAATCGGCAGTTGTTCCGGAAAACATAAAAAAAGTCCACAGTAATAATTTTGAAAAACCGTAAAGTGAAGTTGCGTGAGATAGCTGACACCTTAAAGATATAAGAAGGTAGTGTGTTTTACAATTTTACACGAAAATTTGAGCGTCGACAATTCAGAGCGCTGTTTGAAGTTGTTCAAGCGAGATAAAAAGGATTTCTTGTGTCGGTAAGTGACAATGGATGAAACATGGATCCACTGCTACACACCTGAATCAAAAAGATCGTCAGCTGAGTGGACACCAGCCGGTGAAAGTCGTCCAAAGCGACCAAAAACTCAAAAGTCAGCTGGCAAAGTTATGGCATCCGTATTTTGGGATGTGCATGGTATTTTGTTCATCGACTATCTTGAGAAAGATAAAACTAATATAATACGTAATAAATATTACGTGGCATTATTGGATCGATTGAGTATAGAAATCAAGAAAAAACGGCCTCACGTGCAAAAGAAAAAGGTGCTGTTTCACCAAGACGGTGCCCCGAGTCGATGAAAGCGATGGTTAAATTAAATGAATTACGCTTCGAATTGCTTCCCCACCCACCGTACTCTCCAGATCTGGTCCCCAGCGACTACTGGCTTTTTGCAGACATCAAAAAGATACTCCAGGGAAAAAATTTGGCTCAAATGAAGAAGTGATTGCCGAAACTGAGGCCTATTTTGAGAGCAAAGACAAATCGTTCTACAAAAAAGGCATCGAAAAGTTGGAGGAGCGTTGGAATGAATGTATCACTCTCGAAGGAGAGTATGTTGACGAATAAAGTCGAATTTCTAAAAAAAAGTTTGTTTTTCTTAGCTAGACCAAAGACTTATTGGGTGATGTGATATCTATAATGAAAGATGAAACGTATGTTTCTTCGATTGATTCGATCTAGTTTACGAAATATTAGATTTTTCTTTTCCTTATGGAATTTCTCACTGTATTCATATTTAGAAACATGCACTGTAAAAGAGAAATCGAGTTACTATGTCACACGGAATACTGACTGATTATTCGTATTCAGATATTATGTACATAAAATTACTTTCGCGGTTGATTTTACTCGATATATGTATGTACGTATGTATGCAAGTACATACATAAATAATCTACGCGTATGCGTCAACGATACTTTGTCAATTAATATTATACACTTCTTATCATATATTCCCTTCAATGAAATAATATCAAAGTTACAGCGTTTGTATTGTTGTTATAGTACGTACACGATATTTTGGGCGATTGGAATAGAAAGATCCACGTCTTACAAGATTATATGTAAGGGATAACGCGAATTAAACTTTATAATACAGTTTAATTTCAAAGATTAAAAAATTTGTACAGTCTCAACAAATATCTTTCATCCGAGAGTAAGGAATCGAAAGGTGCTCGCTTCAACTCGGTCATATCCTTCGATCATTATTTTACAAATGACAAAGATATATCTCGTTTCTTATGAAATTTCAACTAGTCTCGGTCCACCACGTAAACGATAGTTCTTTTGTTTCGCAGTACTAATTTGTGTCGTGGTAATTAATTCATGGACCAAAAATTTGCCAAAATTACTAAGGTTGTAAAAGCTCGTGAAACTTAGAGGCAGTACGGTTAGATATGATGAAACATATTTTTGATAGGAAGAGAAAGTAACTGGCAACATTTGAAATCTTATGCTACAAAAGGAGAGAGTATTAGTGTCGGGTAGCAATGCAACATAATGCATAATTGAATATAAATTCGACATATATATATATATATATATATATATTAATTTTAAATCAAATATGTCGAATCATCTTGTTCATTTCACGATTGATTTCACTACACACATTGAAAAATAATGCGATCCATTTTTTTTTTTTTTTTAGATAATTCGTATAATTTTTTTCTTTTTTCTTGCAAAAATGACATAATGTTATATCGTGGAAGCGAAAACTAAATTCTTCTTTTCGCATCCGATTATAAAATATATGAAGTCATCCATTCATCAGAGTCGTTCTATGTACAAGCTAAATGTACATAAGAATTTATAAATATATACTGCAATAAAAAAAGTAACCGTTTATACTGTGCACCAAAGGCCATATCGTCGTATATTTTAAATCGCTTTTCCATGTTCTCATTACTTGCCACCATCATTTTTGCGACCACTCATACGAGGTACGCAATATTTTATTCGACAGCTCTGCTTTTAAAATACGTGTTAAATCGTTGCGAACAGATATTGTGAAATAACTGGCGAATAAACGATGGACAAAGTGAATTCGCGTGTCTTTGTAATGTCCACGTTATAATTATATACATGTTTATCGATTCAAGTTTCCAACATTTTGAATGTTTATACATAAAAACATTGCTCTTTAGCTCTTCATATAGAAACTTACGTAATTATGTTATACGACATACCGCTGTGGCTTTTCAAAAATACAACGCAAACGAATGAAAAATGCTATTTTCATATAAATATGAATCCTGCATAAAGATTAATTAATCCTGATTAATAAATGACTTTATAACAGCATGATTCAAAATCTTCACGAAATTAATTATTTACCAGTTACCTCAACACAATCTCTCTGTCTTATCTGCACGTTTATGGGTACAGCATCATTGCCATTCATTTGGCAAGTGTATTTTAGTTTGAAACAGACGAAGATAAAACGACCATCACTCTCCCTTTTTTCCCGTTCGCCATGGAAAAAAATGGGTTGAAAAAAAAATTGGAATAGAATGTATTAAAGAAAAAGAAAAAAAAAAAAAAACGAACACCGACAAGGAGGAAAAAGAAAAAACAAGGAAGAAACATTCTCGATAAAAAGTATTTTACGTAGTATATTAAACTACGATGCAAATTCGATTAACGAATGATTTTAGTGACACGAAATTCAATCAATATACTTTAAACATTCAATTAAAAAATCTTAGAAAGATATTTTACAGAAGCAAAAGAGGAAAATAGGGAGAGAATGATGAACAAAGAGAATAGAAAAATAAGACGCGTAGATTATGCGTTGCATATAATCAATACCTGCTTTACGTAGTAAACTGAGGAAAAAAAAAAAAAACTATAAACATCATACAGGATATTAAGCAAAAATATGTTATCATCGACATAATAAGTACCATTGTGTTTGAAATAAACACAAAAGGCATAGGTTTACTATGTGAAACTCGGGTATCGATTATACTAAAATATTTAGTCATATGCAAGAAATATTTGATTAATCTTAATGATGTAACAGTATTAAAATATTTGCGATTCTCCTGCGATGTAATTTGTCATTCAATTAATAATAATAAAAAGCAGGTTTTAATGAAATGCCAAAAAAATATCTAATAACGCTCAACTATCGAGAAGGATTGGCATCAGTTAGTAGAAGTTCCAGAGTTGTATATCTTCCGCATTTTAAGTGAGATAGTCGATTTAAATGCTGATTGAGCGTATTTGCAGCAATCGGTCGACAAGGTGCGACACAGGGTGGAGTTTCACCAATTATTTCGATGATGTGTACTATGAAAGATGACCATTCCGAAGACAAAGAATCATCCGTGGGATATAATTTTTCAGCTTGTTCAAACATCGAAGCAATTACAGACACACCAAACTAAACAGAAAAGCGTATAAATGTAGAAACTGATGTAAAAGGAAAAGGCGAAAAATTAAAAGATTTAACAGTAAGATTTAAGACGAACCTTGTTTGTTAGAGCAAAAGCTAAACTGTTGTTCTTGATTGGTTGACTAACGGAGTCGGATAGTGACCGAGCTAGTCGGAGCATCGTACCAAACTCGTGCACAGTATCGAACCAACGTTGAAATTCCGAATGAAGGCTTATTAATAGGTGAGAATCTCTACGACCTATTATAGCTAATCCTCGGAATATCGCATTCCATAATTCTTCTAATTGATTACGATGTTCCGTTACATTCAAGTATGGCAAGAACCTCAATAACAGCGTCTGTGATAAACAATAATATTCGAACGATCGACATATAAGTTTCTTTATTTCTTCCTGTCTTTTCTTCTTTTCTTATCAAATTTTCCTGTTTTTTTTTTTTCCCCTAACAGCACAGTATTTTGTTCTTAGCTCACTTACCTTCCCTTTCCGAATACTTAGCATGCTTGCTATTTTATCATCATGTATTAACTGAAGAAAAGCCGATAACACCATACTTATTAAATCTGAACTACTTTTCTTATGGCTATTTGCTTCGGTCTCTCCTTCTTGGTTTTGTTGTTGGTTCTGTTCACTAAGCAGAGCCAAAGGATTGTGTAGATCTTCAAGTTTTAATTGGATTATATATAACTGGAAATATAATCGTTCAGAATCGCAACAGAATAGAATGGTTTAAATTAATTAAAGGAATAAAAAAAATACCCTTTCAATTTCCAGTAATAATTGTCTTGTTCGTTTTGTATCCTTTTGCTGTATTTGGGTAGTTAATTGAGGATCGCTGTTCGGTACAACATCCATATCAATAACTTTACGTGGCGCTATAACACTCGCATATTGTAATTTTCCCAAAGAATTCTCAAACTGTGTTGGCGTATATGCGGACTTTGAAAGTACGTGATGTGGTTGTTCACGATCTCTGGAAATAAACGTAATAACGGCGTTAATGAAGAAGCCTGATAAAAATAGAATATAAGAGAAGAGGAAAGAAAAAGAGAAAAAATGAAATACAAAGAAAGCTTCACCTGGTATCTCTATGATAACTATTATTATTATTATTATTGTGTTGCTTTTTATCTTTCTGTTCTTGATTTATACTTTGTCTGTTTCTTCTATCGCAGAAAACGATGTAATAGTAATCATCAACATACGGCTCGTTTGTGTTAAGTTGCAATAATTGAATATTAATTAACCACTGTTTCTCTCGACTACTCATGAGACCGGCGTAGTCATCGTACGGTTCACTCGAACCTATTACACCATTTATTCCTTGACAGTGATGATTGTAATGATAATGCCGTTGGTTATTTCGATCATGGTTACGATGATACTGATTATTTTTAAAAAATGGTTGATGATTTCCTTGTTGTTCTCCATGATGAAAAGTTCTATTTTGATTTCTTTGATTTCCAGAGTGTGAAAAAGAATGTTGCTGTTGCTGATGACTACTTTGATTACTAGAGAAAGGAGGTATTATGCTATGGTCTGCTCGTAAGAACGGAGGAGGACATAAGTTCGAAAGCGGTGGTTGCTGCAAAAGAACAATGAAAAAAAGAAAATTTTTTCTTTGAAGTTACTCTCAAAAGATTCACGTAGAATTAATTATTAAACAATGAAACTTACAGGAAAATTATTGCAAAACGAACCATGAATTGGTTGCCTCTGAGGAGTATGAGGCAACATCGCATAATGTGCCGCTATAGGATATCTTAGTACATTTCCAGTTTGATCTATGAGAATAAACATGTGGATTTTACAAATAACAAAAAAAAAGTGTATTTGTGCTTATATTTGTATTTTTTATTGAAATTTGCTTGTTGCAAAAAAAAAAAAAAAGAAATATAATACTTACTGGGTAATAATCTAGGATGTTGTAAAAATTGAGGATGAGGAAATCTCATGTTTGGTGGTAAAACAACAGGATGTGGAGGTGGTATACCCAAGCCTGGTGGAAAGCGTGGTGCTGCAGACAAAGATTCAAACAAAAGCGATCCATCTGATTTTGGTTGTTGTTGCTGCTGTGTCTGAATAGGTTTATTCAATTTAGGTGGTGTCCTATTTGCGATGAATCCTTTCTCCAGTTGCTCAACAGTACAAACATTGGTTAAAGTGGATGGTAAAGTTAACGGTGGTCTGGGTTTAGGAAGGGCTAGGTTGGAAGGGCTATCCCATACTCCAGGACGCGGAATGATACCTTCTTTCTCATCTAGTACCAAATGGGATAAATTATCTTCGATGTTCGTATCGATTACATTCTGCAACAATAATTATATGAGTTTAGCTAGTTTGCCGTTCAGATATTGTTTATAAAAAAAAGAATAAAGCATCGACTGATTTGTTTA
The DNA here is from genome assembly GCA_036937485.2 of Tetragonisca angustula. Taxonomy (NCBI): domain Eukaryota; kingdom Metazoa; phylum Arthropoda; class Insecta; order Hymenoptera; family Apidae; genus Tetragonisca; species Tetragonisca angustula. Next base: position 1,486,829 of record JAWNGG020000063.1, on the reverse strand, counting down.
CTTTTTTGTCCTGAGTACTCTGATGACGGGTGGATTCTGTAATTTCTGCGAGTTTCTCATGGTCCTTCTCCCAGTCGCCAATAGTGGCTTCAGAACCAAACGTTTCATCATTCAGAGCATCATATTCTTCCTCTTCTCCAAGATCATCTTCCTCAAACGGACACTCGAGGCCATCCTCTAAACCGCTATTCTGTGTAAATCAAGGAAAACAAATCAAGGTAAATAAAACAGAAATGTCATTAAAGAAACAATTTGTCAGGTGTACGCTATTGAATAAAAATTAATTCTTTCGAACGCAAGCTAGAGAAAATTTCAACAATAGAAGTGTATGCGAGCAGTAGCGAACGACTTCATTCTCCTGATTTCACTGAAATGATACGTATACGAGTCGTCCAATGGTAAACTAGAATGAAACGAAACAGAGGAATAAAAATGAATATAACGATAATTGACAGGAAGATAGCAGTGTTAATGACCTTTGAAGGGATCAAACGTTGGCGAGGTTATGCGACATACCTCCATAACGGCTCGAGGAGGCAATACGTACTATGTATTTTAGAAATGATATATGTATGCATAAAGGAATAATATGCGAACTCGAGGTACCAGGAATTTGCTAGATAAACTTTGTCGATTTACATATCGTAAACAGGCTATCCATTATCGAGAAATTGCACGAACACTGTTAAATTCATTTTACTCCGGGAAAACCACAACGCGACTCTCGGTGAAAAAGTTGTGCACGATCTCGCACTTTCGTCGCCGTGTTTTCCACGTTTTTCAAACAGAGTCGAGAACAAAAAGATACCACCGACAGAAACCGGCTTACTTACTGCAAGTGACGTATCAAAACCGAAAAAGAAGTCTGCCATTTGTTGAAATTAAATGTGCAAAATGACATGTTCTGACCAAACGTCAAGCGATACGAAATGCATCAGCTGTCATGGCGGTTATACTGTATAAACTCGCAGCCGCATTCTAGATGTCGCGGTCGTTTCTAGAAAAGAGAGTTAAAGCTATAGAATATTTATCACTTTGCGTATGGGATACTCGAACAAACTGTACAATTGAAAAATCGTACTGAATTTTCTCCAACAGGAATATTGTCGTTGTCGTACGTGCACGACTTTCTCAATTAAATCTATGGAAACAGAGACCTATCGTAAAGCGTGTGGCACAATCGCCATTACGAATATCAAGCTACTCTTAGATTATGTACTCACATACTCACGTGCTATTTATTAATTGGAGATAATTTGCGTTCGAAACGTACCTTAAACATATAATAATAATAATGATGATGATGATGATGATGATGATGATAATAATAAAAGAGGGGAGTATTGTATTAAAAACGACGAATGAATCGAATGTGCATTTTTATTGCCATCAAGTCTTTTTAAATCGTGCTAATATTCTTTAAATTTCTTCATCCTAATTTTTTTTTAACGTTGAACGATGATCCACGCGTTAAAGAACGTTAATGTCTAATCGCTTAATTGGCGGACTGTGCAAGCTCGATATACCCCGTATACCCTGAAAAATTTCCAAGTATATAATAGGGTAATGTGTACATCGCACGATCGTGTTGGGCTCGGGATACAGAAGTGGGCGCGCTTGTAATACGCGCCACGCGCGAAACGCGTTAGCGCGGCGAGCGGGCTCACGTTCTCGAGGAGCGCGCGCGTTTTATCGAGCTCGAAAACGAAATCGCTTAAGTTACTTAAGTTACTTAAGTAGATTCAACGGATGCTGCCAACGGTAGCTTTAAACGCTGCTAGTGACGTGACAGTCGTCCAACGTGGCTAGACTGCTGGCCCTCAACGACGCCAGACTCAAGGAACTGTGATTCAAAGTATTTATGCCATGAGGATCTTCGCAATGCAGGTACAATCGTGAACTAACGGACTTGTGACAGTCGGGGCACAGACGTTTCTTCTTCTTGTCGCGCCTCTTCAAAATGTCGTACGCGCACCTGCAAGTCACACGGGGTTCGGTGTGAAGTTAGTAAGAACGGGCAGAACCAAAGTAAAGAGGGAAATTTACGTTTTCGATTTCGCTTCACCTGGCATGTAGTATGTGAGAGCAGGGCAGCGCCTCCAAAGAGTCGGCCTCGAGGCCGAATGGCTCGTTGCAGCCACCGCATCGCAATTCCAAGTCTTCCTCCATTGCCATGGCCAATCTCTCGTGATGAGCCTTCTGTTCCTCGTCCCCGAGGGAACCGTAAATCCGCGAGAGCCTCGATCTCACCGTTCGTACCAGGAACTACGTTCCAGAGAAAGGGAAAAGAGAGAAAGAAAGAAAGAGAGAGCGAGACAAACAGACAGAGAAACAGAGTACAGTTGTGCGTGGTGCAACAAGGGTTGGAAAGGGAATCAATTGAGAGTAGGAAAAAAAAAAAAAACCGAGGAGGTTTTGAAGATGAAGCATCTCTTACCTTCGCACCGACTGATCCAGCTACTTCAAGCAGCCTGGTATTGAATTCAAGAGGACGACAGTTGCATATTTTGTGCTGGAGTCGGAGAGCTTCGAGACACCTCGCGGCACCGTCCATAGCCTCCATTTGACAGAGTCGGTCCCCGGTCGCTGCCGCGGAACCCATCGCGCTCTCGTACTGTCGAAACGCTTTCTACGACCAATTAGACACGCAATACGCAACTGTGCATTTTGTTCTTTTTACCCGGTAATAATTTGTTCGTTCAGTTTTTCGTTTCCTGTACGTTCTCTACGTGCTTACATTTATATCGGACTTTTTCCTATAGATATCTCCCATTATTCGTATACTTCTGGCATAACTAGCCTGATCCCCGGAAACGAGGGACAATCGCGTTGCCTCCTGCAACGCAAGGTTCACGAAATTAAAGTACACGGTGACAACAGGAAGCCAGCGGGCATTAAGATCGATGCGCGGTTTTTTGGACGTCGAAGACTGCCTACCGAACAGTAATCGTGGGCATCGCCGAGTTCTCCTTTCTTCCGAAGCGCCGCTGCCATTTGGAGGAGTGCTGCCCTGTGATGTCGAGAGTTCAAGTCGCCCAGTTGCAAGCTTCTCGATAGGTCGTACGCTCTAGCCGCGTACCGGGCGCTCTTGTCGGCGTCGTGTAATCTGCAGAACAGCTCCGACAAACCGACGTATACCTGCGAATTAACAAACACGAAATACAGCCGCAAAGACGTGCCCGATATCCCCCTGGTCATTTCACATGTTGCTGCTCACCTGCAATTCCAACGACGGGTCTTGAATCGAATGAGCAATCTTGTGAGCTCGTTGAAAAGCTTCCAAAGCTTTGCAAAATCCTGCTAGCTCCAAGTGAACTCTGCCTACGGTCAGATGAACCAATCCAGCAGTCGCGCACTGATCGCATTCATTGTACAAGCTGCGAGGCAACGTATAGAATGATATCTATCGTTCATATCCTTGCCGAGTCGACGAATCGTGCAATGACGACAAAACTCGAAACGTGTACTTATGGTACATAGAGCGAATACCATTTTAGAGAAAGAGATGGATACCTATGTCTGGCATAGTCCAGGGCCCTATCGAGCGCGCCCAATCTTTCGTGCGCCCTCGCTAGATTTAAGTACGCCTCTGCCCGCATGTTCGGCGAATCCAATTCCTCGGATATGCACAACTGTTTGTGCCCGAAGTCGATGCTATCTCTGGAAATACACGCATACAATGAGAGTTATCGCAATCGCGGCATTATGCGTCAGTGTGTTTCTAATTTGTAATCGGTAGAATGAGGCGAGACATCGGACGACGAGTTTCGATCAAGATCGGGACCATTCCATTCGTGGCGAGGTCGAAGCGTGCACTGAATGCCCTTTCAGTGGACAATGAGCGTAACGAGCATCCGCAAGCAATAGCTAACGTGAGGTTTGTTGGTTGGTTAGCTGACCAACTGGTTGGCTGGCTGCTATCTTTCCCGTATCTTGCTTCTCGCGTCCAGAGTGACCAATGGAAAAGCTTGGTTAGCGTGTCAAGGATCTTCGAACGTGTCTCCTTTTCAAGTGTCGTGCGTCTCACCAACTAAATACTGTCATCTCTTGCTCGTAAGAACAATATACTATCGCTCTGTCAAACTTATTTCTCCTTCTGATTCGTAGTTTAAGGCTAACTATGCCTCTTCGTAACGCTTCGTTGCCTTTCGACGAAACGTCATCATCGTATTTTTCACTTTCTCACTTTCGTTTCTTTTCACTTCATTCATCTCTCCGTCTCCCGTTCTGCCTTCCTGTCCTCCATCCTAGTTTTCATTTATTCCAACCACCAAGATCACTCGTCTCGAATTACGCGCGACGAAAGATCTTTAAGCAACGTTCAAATTTGACAAAAAAAAAAAAAAAAAAAAAAAAGACAGACACGAGCTTTACGTCGAAAGTTGGAAGGGAATTTGCGAGGCTATCGAAGTGACGATCTTTGAATACGTACCTGTACTTGCCCCAATCCATATAAGCTTGGTACAAATAGCCGAGAAGAGCGAATTTATCCTCTCGTTGTCTGATGTTCTTCAAAGCGCCTTTCCATTTGCGAACGGCGGCCTGTTGTTTGTGAGCGCGGTACAGCTTCAAGCCTTGTTCCACCTGAAACAAGCGAAATAACCACGCGTGGAGAGATTCGGCATTCGTTCGGGTTGTTCGCGGCTGCCCGCCCTCGTACCACCCGTGAAACGAAATCGGCCGCGTTACGCGTTTCCACTGTGACGTTTGCAACGTCGCGCGTAACATCGCTAAGCCAAAGCGACGAGGGAGAAGGTCGTATCGATTCGGCCTTGAACTTCCTCCACCGGTGGTTTAAGATCCGCCGATCCCGTGCAACATAAATAGCGCACGGTCGACCTCGGCGATACCGGAGGGAGCAAAGGCGATCCGACTAGGACGCGGTAACGCGTAAACGTAACGCAACTTAACGTGCTTGGCGAGCTTCAAGCGCTTTCCCGATCAACCGGAAACCTTTTCCCCTTCCTGACTCGTTCCTCCTCTCGTTATCCACTCTCTTCCTCCCTTGTTCTCTTCTCTCCTCTTTCACGGACGACAATGGCGCGTGATCGCAACGATGCAACAACACGAATCTAACTGGCATCGATTCTACAGCTAGCGTGACTCGCAATCGTCGTCTCGCGTGCATCTCGTGTCGAGTTCTCGACAGTGACCGTGAGGGTGAGGGAAGAAGTGACGAGGACACGGCCGCGCGCCGATAAAAAGAAAAAAAAAAAAGAAAAGAGAGAGAAAAAATCACAGTCGCCCTAGATAGATGAAACCGCGATGCTGTTTTTTACCCGTCTTCGCGCCATGTGCTGGTCCAAGCGACGTCTACAGCCAATCAGACATTCCCACAAACCAGTGCCGGACCTGCCGTTCTGGTAATGGCCGTTCCCGTTCGAGTTCCGATGATGATAGTCCTCTTCGGTGAACTCGCAGACGTCGAGCGGATGCCGCGATCCGTCCGGACTGCCCAGCAAAGCGGTCGCGGATAGTTGATGGCTGGCCGGTCCGCTGTAAATTTCCAGCAACGAATTTCGTTCAATCCTCTCGCCGAGAGTGCATTTCCCTTTTCCCGACACGCCGGCCGAACAGAGCACGACCGCGCGTCGAGAGATCGAGGAACGCCTGTATCGCGCGGCGTCACCGGAGACAGTTTGGCATCGTTCCATCCGCCGTATCTGGATTTTCTTACCCGCCGACCGTATCTATCTACGTTTCGGATCAACGTACCACCGCATTGCGACCCCTTCGTCGGCCTTCTATTCACCAGCTACTATTATCTTGGAACGCGGTCGCGCTCGCGATCACATCGCGAAGCCGTTGTCGCGCGTACGACGGGATTTGTCAACGTTTACGACGTGACACGACGCATCTCTATTTGGCTGCAGTAGCGACGGCAACAGGAATAACAATAACGACAACAACAACAACAACAACAACAACAACAGCAGTAGTAGTAAGCAACAGCAATTAGTCGCTGCGGCTGTTACGACCACGGCGGTGGATAATGTCGGAGAGGCGCGCGTTATCCGATCGCGGAATTCCGTTTGCCAGCTCGAGACGAACGACCTGTGTGCTAGTCACCGTGGGCGAGGCACCTGTGACCTCTTTTCCTGACCTATATACCAACTTGCCGAGTACCGCCGCGGCACCGCGACAATTGCCCCTCCCGTTCCGTTTCCTTCCGCGTTTCGGCACACGGGGAAGCAACCCGAAACCCGTTTCGAGCAGGCAAACGAATCGGTCCACTCGACTCCCCCTGAGTCCGAACGAGCTTTCTCCTTTTTCTCTTCTCTCTCTCTCTCTCTCCTTTTCTCGACCTCGGGTCGATACTTGCCCGAGGTAATCTCTCGAAGAGATAGATTCCCACGACATGATTGCTTCTGCTTTTCCTCGTTGCTTCGTCCCTCGGTATGCGTGTTAGTCCCGACAGTCCCGCGAGACAAGAGGAGCATATCGATTTCCCGTGGCTCGATCTCAACTTCCCTCGCCGGCAGCGGCATTCCTACGACGATGCTCGCGGATCGTTGTCGTCCCGAAACGGCACAGCATGTCCCTCTCGTTACGCCGCGTCGACGCTCGGTGTGCCATTACGGGTGTACGTGCGGCTCGTCTCTTTCAATCTCGACGACAACTCGTTCGGATCTCGATTCGAAGGAAATCGACGATTTGGCCAACGATCCTTCCCAGGCGAAACGCGCCGCGGCCGCGCCAACGAAAATCGTGATCAAGGCTCGCCGCTACGCCGCCTCCAACGTGCGCGACGACAACGCCGATCAAGCAGCGAAACGACGTTTGAGGTAGCTTCGTTCAGCGACGCATCCCTGCGTTATCCCTGCGTTTTGGACGAGTTTCTCTTTCTGCGTGTCGACGGAGTAAATTACGTTCGCGCGATTCCGGAAAAAAATAGAGCCTCTGCCTTCGCGAATCTTTGTACTTGCGTTTTAATTGAGCATCGCGCGAAAGAACTCGCTTTCCGAGCGTGATTCCCACGTACAGGCCCGAGAGAAACGAAAGAGGGGATTGATACAGTTGGGTACAAAGAGAAGAGAGAGAGAGAGAGAGAGAGAGAGGGAGAGAGGCGAAGAAGGAAGGAAGAAAGGAAGGAAGGAACGGAGGAAAGGAAGAGAAGACTGAAACGAGAAGAATTGGGCCACGGGGGTGGGCGGTGGGTAACGCGGGACGGGATGTATTCGACGAGTGCCAGGAATCGAGCCACACGTAAAGGGGATCGACTGTCAAGTCGGCAAATAATTAACGTCCTGGCAATTTATTTTCAATTCAACTATCTTCGTGCGACCCAATCGACCGTGTTATACCTTGCCCGATCGAGCGATATCTCGGAAAGCCACGACTCTCGCGCTTTACTATAATATACTTGACTCTTTGTGCTTTCACGCTTCGAGCGTACCCCAGGCCTTTATCCCCCTTTCCTATTAAACCTGATTAAATGCATAACATTTCTATAATCTGTGACGTGGTAACGAGACATATAGATATATATATATATTCGCGCGCGCTGCTGAATTTTCGGTCACGTACTCGTGCATTTATGTGTGTGTGTGTGTGTGTGTGTGTATATATATATATATAGTATGTATGTATATACGTAACAACTATTTGTATGTATCGAACACAATGGTACTAAAGATAAAGCAAGAACACGACCGAAAATGTTCGGTCGTAACGCATCGCGTCGTTAACTCGTCCGTTTCATTGTCCGAAATGGTCGTGTCACTTGCTCGATCTCGATCGACGACGCGCGATGCGCCGCAACGAGCTACTCAGAACCGACACGACGACGTGTATTCTCGCACGATCAGGCCCTCTCGCTACGTCGATCTCTCCCGCGTAACTTGTCGATCATCGATTCGTTCGTGCTGCTTCTTTGTTTCTCGTCATCTCCCAGCCTTGCCCCGGGGAAGCTGATTGAAACGTAATCTCGCGCGCGCGGCAGCGCGCGCCTGCACAAACACCCACGCACCTTCGACTCGAAACTTGAGACAATCGGGGCGAGGTGGAGGAATATTCGCGCGAGATCGAAGATGATTCCTTGCCGTTTGATCAACGACGATCGAGACGCCTACCGCGACGCGATCACTGAGCGAATTAGGCAATCGCGAGTCTGCCACCCTCGTGGAAACTCGTTTCTCTCGTGCCTCACGGATTAAAACATCGAACGAGAGCCTTCGAGACGAAGGAGTCGACTCGTGATCGTAACGGTGGCCGTAACGGCGACCGAGATTGACAGAGAGGAGGAGGTTCTCGTCGATGACGATGTCCGGCGTCGATTCAAAGCTGCGGGGAGCTCGGCTTTCAAATCTGTCGCTCCAACTTCCAGGTTGGCGGATCGTCCACGTTTCGGATTAAAACGCGTGGTGTCGTGGCATCTCGGGTACGTGGGATTGGCAGCAGCAACGATCTCGCTCGGTTCAAGACGTCTCCACATGCCGCAGCCTGCACACGGTCGTCTTTTCACCCCCTTTCGCAGCTTCTCCTCTCTATCGTTGCCCTCTTACTGTCTCACACCTTCTCTTTCTGCCTCTGCTTCGCGTTGCTTCGCCTTGCCGCCGCGGAATGTCGTGTGACGTCTGTCCGATCACGTCGAGCAGCGACCTCGAAGCGCGCGTCGGCGACGGGACGGTCCGAGAGGCTCGGAAACGAGGGTCGAATCGTTACGGATCGCGATCGGATCCGCGGTTCGACTGAACCGTCGGGAGGATGTCGTCCACCAATCGTTGCCTCGTGTACTCGTGGCTCGCCTCGCGAAAATCAACCGGCAATGGTCGGGGTAGAACTGTCGCGCCCGAGCCGCAGCAGCCCGCAACACACGACCCGACCGATTCTCTCTTCTCCTTCCCGACCACCTCTCGCCCCCTCGTAAACCCCTCACAAACCCCTTGCAAACCCCTCTCCTCTCTCTCTCTCTCTCTCTCTCACTCACTCACTCTCTTCTCTTCCACCCCCGGCCCATGCTCTCCTCTCAACCACCCCCCCCTCCCCCTCCTCGTCGTCTTGCTTCTCTTCCACGCTTTCCAATACCATCCACCACCCTCTTCGCGTCGTCACCCTCGCTCTATGCTCTCGCTTTTCTCCTCACCTCCTGCCGCATCGCCCTGCCACGTTTTACCTCGGCTCTCCTTTCCACCGATCATTGCCATTCCCTCTCCCTCCCCCCTCCCACCCCCTTGCCCCCTGCAACCCCTGCTCTATTCTGTCCTCTTTCCCTTCCTGTACACGGGTACACACATGTACACACACGCGCGCGAGCGAGCGATCGAGCATACACACAGGAACGGAATCTCTTCCGTATCCGGCAACGGCCCATCCCTACGTGCTTTTCGCCTCTTCTAGCCTCGTTGCAGCTGCCAACGATTCTTGTCCGATCTTCCTCTTTCGTCTCGGAGAGACTTGCTCTCGTCCAGCGGAGACTACTTTTCGCCGGACGTTTCGATCAAATCGCGAACAAGCGACGAACACCGTCTTTCCTCGAAGGACGTGGATACTGTGAAACGAAAGGTCTCTCCGCTCATCGTCACTCGGGGAGAAGTAAATGGAAGTGAACGGGTAGGGAGAGAGACAAGCTTGTCGGCGTGCCGGCTAAGTTAATTATCTAACTTGACCTCGCGAGGTTTTCCCCCTAAAAATGGGCGAGGCATTGCCCTTTCCTGAACTTTCAGCTTTGCCGGATGAGGTATCCCAGCCAACCGAATCCTGAAAGGAGAAGAGAGTGACCCGTTTTTCATCTCGCTCCCCGGATCGTTCGCGTTGCGCGCGGTTCTCCCTCTTCGTTTTCGACACGACCGTCGCCGAGCCGCTCCGAGATTCCACGAGAACCGTGGCCGTTCACGGGGGTGCGATACAGCACCACCACCCACCACCACCCACCACCACCCACACCACCACCCCTGCCACACGTATCAAACTTTCTCTTCGTGCTTAGCTACTTACTATCATTTACATGCATACGTGTTATACTTTTGCCGACTCAGATACGCGCTTCTACACACGAGTTGGCGTTCAATGTGCTTACGTCATCCAGTACCGTGTTATTCTCGCAGGAAACATTGTTATCACGTCGATAGCGGATCGGCCGGCAAGATCCGCCGCGTTTCTCGCGAGACTGAAACTCTCGCGATATTCCTCACTTGCTCTCTCTCTCTCTCTCTCTCTCATTCCTTCCAATTGTACCGCGACGTTCACGCAAGATCCACGCGAAATCTCTCGCGAACTGTAAAACGTCCCTTCGCGCGATGTCGTCTCGCTTATGTAGGTAAAGCGGTCACCGGTTCAAGGTCGATCTTAGCCATTCGTAGAATCTAGCCGGCGCATTCGTATTCACTGTCGTGTCGCTCTGATTCGAAGTTCCCCCTTCATTCCTCCTCCCTCCCCCCCTCACCCCACCTCGTTCAACGATCGCTCGTTTCTTTTCGCTTTCCCGTCCGATTACACGGAAATTAATTTCCCGCGGTTCTGTTTGATTACGCGGAAATTAATTCCACGTTGGGAGGGTGGCTCGCCTCTGGAAGCTTTATACTCCGTTCGATACGCTGCAAGTGGCTCGAGGGGGGCAAAGAGAAAGTTCGATCGCGTCAAAGTACGTAGAAGAGACACGTCGCGCTGCCTCGCGATCAGTCGCCATCCTCCTCACGTCCACTTTGAATCGGCCATTTGTTGTGATTTTTAGTCAATGGCCCGATCGACGAAGAGATCTTTTTCACACGCGAAAAAGCATGATAGTTGGACACAAGCGGGTGGGGGAGTTGCGTTTGAATCGACGAAGCGACGTGAAGCAACGCGGAGGATCGCGAACAGAAGGGATGGGGTCGTGGAAAGGAAAGCGAGCGGAGGAGGAAGGCAGCGGTCTCGTGACGAATCGCGAGGAAGAAAACGGAAGAAAGATCGGGAAACGCGGTATCGACACGGTTAAAACCACACCCCGGTGTGACGAGATTTGACCAGCCATTAGATCCCGAGCAGAGTCTAAGGAGAAGAGGCGGGACGATGCTGGTCGATCCCGGAGAATTTCCACCGTCTCTAATTGGTCGGTTTCTCGTCGAAAATAATCCATCTGGGTGTAACCAGCTGCTAAACGTAGCTCGTAAAGTGTTTGAACGTAGCTGGCTAGCTACGTGTGGGTTTTGGCGGTCGTGGAACGTGGCCCTGCCGAGCGCGAGCGTACGATCGTCGCTACGAAAGTGGACGAGAGCGTGTCTCTTGCGAGAGGAGAGCTTGCGGGCCGCATTCGCGCACGTTTCACGGCCACGCGCCGGCTGTCGGAAGGCTCGTCGCACTCTGTGCCGTGCCTGTTTCATTTTCCGCTTTTTTCTTCGCTTCGCTTCGCCGCCGTTAAAACTGCCACTCGTTCATTGATCGTCAATTTTCTTCGTTCGCACAGATCTGCACGATATCGCACATTTTCCGAAACAACTGTGCTTGTACCTTTCGTTAGCGGGTTTCGATTTGTCTGGTCGGTTCGATCGGTCGATCCTTCGACGAGAACGGAAATGGTAACCGGAACGTGGTCGTTGCTCGCGACGATCGCGATCGCTCGCCGCGATACGTGGCGCTCTCGACGTGAGAATTGATCGTATCGCGAGTCACGAGGAAACGTATCGGCGACGGAAGTGTCCGAGAGCGTGTTCCGCTTGATTTCAAACGGAAAAGGAAGGGGGGGAAAGGAGAGAGAGAGAGAGAAAAGAGACCGCGCGAAGAAGAGCCTCGTATCGATGTGTCTGACGAAAAAACGATGACTCTCGTGACAGACACGGTGTCTTACGCTTGTCAACCGGTTGGTAGACAATCCTACGACGTTTATCGCCACCATCACCTACAACTTCGTCACCATCATCATTTGCATCGTTACTATCACCATCGGCATCACCATCATTATCACCATCACCATCATCATCATCATCGTCGACGACGAGACACGTACGCGTCCACCGATGATCCAGCGATCGAGTGTCTGCAAGGATACCTGTCCGAGGGAAACGTGGAAGAGGAACTGGGCAACCGAGCGATCGAAACAGCCGAGAACAACTCCGCGTTAGGATCTACCAGCTCTCATCGTTATCGGTAAACGACGACACGACATTCTCGTTTTCATTCTCGTCGGGTTCGACAACTGTCGTCTGCCTTTTTTCTTCTTTCCTTTCCTTTCTATTTTTGTTTTTTTTTTTTTTTTTTCTCTCGAGACTCGAAGAGAAATTCAAAACGCCAGCTCCTCCTCCATTGATAATAACTCGAGAGTAAACTCGCGACGACGGTTTTACTCGCACGTCCAACCATTTTCACTTCGTATTTCGTGCCCCGTTCAACCGCGTTTAACCATCTTGAATCCATCATCGCACCGAACCACGCTCCCGTGGATCTTGTGTTGTCAACCACCTGGAACGATTCCAATTGGGAACCGACATTCTTCGTGAAACGACGGTCTCGCGATCCACGTGGAGCGGCGCGACGCGACAGTTCTTTTTCTCAATAAACTGTTTTTCTGGAGACTGGTTCTCTTGCGCGCAAGCAGAAAAAGAGGAAAGAGAGGAAAGGAGAAACAAAGGTGGAAAGGTAAAAGTTCGCGGTGGGTCGATAGGTCGCGAGCGTCCAAGTACGCTGTGGACTCGGACGACGCGTCGTCTGTCGTATCGGCGGATGCCTCGGCCGATCTCGGCGAGTCCGGCTCCGTGGAGGAGAGCACCGAGGGCAACGAGTCGAACGGGCCAACCGAACCAAACGAATCGAGCGAAAGAAGCAACGAGTCGAACGAGCACGAGCACGAGCACGTGCCACATCCTCACGCGGCTCTAGACACCGCTGACACCGCCTCGAACCACGGACCACGCCGGTGTCTGCTCTGGGCTTGCAAAGCCTGCAAGAAGAAGACCGTCACCGTCGATCGAAGAAAAGCTGCTACCTTGCGGGAAAGAAGGCGTCTGAGAAAGGTTAGTTGGAAGCAGAGGTATCATCCTACAGTGGGTCAAAAAAGTATTGGCACATCTAGTTTTTTTTTCTTTTGGCGACATCTCTGTGAAAATATATTATGACAAAATCTGTTTCCACGAATAATTTCCTACGTACAATACGTGACATGTGCAACAGCAATTTCTAACATCGTCTTGAGCAAGGTTTTCAGTGGCAGTCGTTGTTTGTTGCTGTTAGGAAGAAGCTTTCTTCGGACACCATCTAGAATACTCAATCACATTCCTCAATTACATATAGCTCTTTTACCGAAATGTTTCCCTTAACGAAATGCTGTTGATATCTTTTATGAATATTATATCAGAAAGTTATATATTTCATCGTCTAAAAATGAAATTTTACGAATTTCTGGTACATTGATCGTAGATGGATGGATTTTCGACGTATGACAAGTTTTTTTCCAGTTATCGGTTTCATCCCGTGCAGCGGAAGTATTATTGCCTCTCATTTCGAAAGACTCCTTCTGGGACAGTAATTCACAGCGATTGTTGAAAAGTATACGCACAGATAAATAAAAATATGTATAAACGTCGTGCTGCAATGAATTTCACTGATCCAGACATTGATCCGGACGTTTATACGTGAAATGTCGAACGATTATGCCCGTAGAAATGTTTCCACGTATTGGCGAAAAGATTACCAGTTTAATCACTACTTGGCAGAATTTATGTTTAAAAATACGTACGATTTTGTCGAAAAATTAGACATTTCTTTTCAAAATAATAAACGAAACAAAATAAACAAAATTGCGTGTAAAATTATTATTTTGCACTTAATGATACCTACATACGTATGTAGATAGATAGAATACGTGTATTATCAAATAAAAATGAATGTCCAAACATTGTATTAAATTATGTAACTTTGAATAAAGTTTTCTCGACAACAATTTTTTAAACAACAACGACTGCCACCAAAAACTTTCGTTACATTTAGGACGATGATTTTGACAATATATTAAAAACTCATCAAAATCGACGGTAGCTTTTTTTTAAAATAATCACTATACTTTGTAATAAATGGACCAAAAACGATCTGCTAAAATTGAAACAAGATACATGCCTGTATGTTCGTGCGTAATTAATACTTGGTATTTCATAAAATTTGAAGTGAAATAAAAACTTTTAGAATGCAAATGGAAACACACAGACGTTTCAATCGCTTTAAAATTTCAACACGAAACGGAGATATAAAATATTATCAATGTCTCAACAGATATCCCTTTGGGATCTGTGACTGAATATATTTCCACTTCTATTTGTGATATACATGTTATTATACAAGTGTTATTATACAAGTGTGCCTAACATAAGATCAAGGATCAAAATTAGATTAGAGTCTCGTTAGAAGTGAGATATGTAGATGTGTTTGACCGAATTTGGAGGCAAATATTTCACGCTGCAGATTAGCAGCGATTTATTTCATAATTTATTGGCATATTTAATTCAGTTTATTGGCACGTACGAATGAAAGCCCAATTGTACACGAAAATAAAGATACAAGTAATCGTACAAATTTATATATATATATATATAAAATATATAAATATATTATATAAATATATTACATAAAGAACAATACAAGGAACGAGTAGAAATAAAAGATAAATAAATAAATAAAAGCCAACATAAGCCAATCGTAAGTGCAATTTATTATTAATTGCGAAGGGAAAAAAATCTATAGTAATCTGCAGTTACTATACTTGCAGTTATAACAACAACTTGCGCAGAAAATTTTTAAAGACATCGACGTTCCCCCGTGGGAAAAGCCGTGATTCTGTATTTCACAATGCGTGCGATCGATCTCGTCTATCTTTCAGGTGAACGAGGCGTTCGAAGTTTTGAAAAGGAGAACGAGCAACAATCCTAATCAACGACTGCCGAAAGTGGAAATTTTACGGAACGCGATCGAGTACATCGAAGGTCTGGAGGCGCTGTTGCAAAGCAACAGATCTTCCGTCACTCAGGATCGCGATTCGATCGACAACACGTCGGTAAGTATACACGAATGATCCTTCGATATTCACAAAACCCCTAACCGCGCGAATTCAGGTGTTTCAACGTTTCTTCTTACGTGTTTGCACGGTGGTGGATTTCGTCGCTCTATCGTCGCCAACTCTCCCATAGAAGTTATTCAGTATTCGGCGAGTAGAACGAATTCGACGGAATGATCTCTTCAAGAAACCGGCAAAGCCAAACACGTGTCGGACACGTGTCCGTGACGCACTCGCATGTGAACGTTAAGGTTTCACGGTTAGACATCTTTTTGCGACGTCCGGAAAGGGAAAGTATAATCGTCGGGACGCGTCGTGCATTGTCATACGATTCGGCCACGTGAATAAATTAACGGGACGCGAGTTTCCTGAGGAATGGAGAGAAGCAGCTCGGTTAAAATTGAAGAAGTTGGAAATAAAAGAATTCGGCCGGTTTCGGAACAGCTAAGAGCCAAGCTGGCCGGCTACTTCGGGATTCTTCTCGAGGGGATTATACAATGAAATATATTTTCCTGGTATTTCGTATCGCGCAAACCGGTCGACTCTCGTATCCTTGCTAAATATAAGCTCGGTTCTGCGCATCGATTCGTGCCACGTTAGCGCACGCTTTTCTTCCATTCCGAATGAAATCTCGTTTGCTTAGAGCTTAGCTCGGCATCACTGTGCTGTTCTGTGAAAAAAATGAAGTTCGATATTTCGTTGTGCAACAACGGAGAATAGAATATCGCAGGATACGAGCATATCGAGGGAAAGAATGACGGAATCGAGAGCAGTACGATATACTTGAAACGATTGTATGAGAAGACGTAAAGCGTATAGGTTGCAAAGAAAGGGGAAAAAGATTAGAAAAATCTGGCACGTGGGGGAAATTTGACAGTAAGTGATCTTCAATCGAAGATTTTCATTGCTTTTGGACAAACAATGGAGAGATGAACGTTTTTCTATAAAGTATTTCTGATCGTGATGTTAGCAGCGACCAGAGGATGATTCTAAAACATTAAGTCGAAGGAAAATAATGAAAAACTGAAATTCAAGTTCTCGAAGAATTTCTCAAGTACAGATACACACATCTGATTTTCACTAATTGTGGATTTGACAGAAATGAACAATCGTTAAATGGTCATTCTACTCGTGAAAGTAGATGAGAAAAATAGACGAAGATTTTTCTGTTCAAGGCGATTTTGTGATCCAGGAAAGAGTTTAAATATTTAGCTAAGAATTTATGAATTTAATTTGTTTGAAATTGGAGGCTGTGAAAAAATTACATTCGCTGGTAGAAATAACTCTCTGTTCGTTATTTATTACCGACCAGTCCAGAAATCAGTTCAATTCAAGCATACTTGATAAATTTTCAAACTTGACTTTCTCGAAAACGGAGAGTCTCGAATTAAAAATTTCATTCCTTCTTCTCGACTCGTTTTTATCGTTGATGAGAATTAGTTAAATTCAAATGTACTTGATAAATTTTCGATTTTCTCAGAAAGCTTGTCTTCGACTTACATTCGCGCGTAAAGTCATCCCTTAACCACAATAACAGGTACACCCTGTACATTCGTGAAATTCAACTTTAAAAGAAGACAACTTGTATCGACCTCCGACATCGGGGACGCGAAGCTATCTTCCAGAACAAACATCGTGCTTATTTAAAGCAGCCGTTTTACTCGCGAGCACCAGCCGGTTAACGTATCCTACTTTACGATAAAAGCTCCTCGATTTCACTTCGCGTCGCGTCGAGTCCCCCAGTTTCATCGCGTTCATCTTCCAAAAAGCGGCGGTCGTTTTCTAAGAATTTGTACCAACCAGTGGCAGCGTTCCGATCAAAGGTCAAAACATCGCACAGACCGTGCTTCGTCTTTCTTCCTCTATCGCCACACTCGTCACTGACGAAACGAGCTGAAAGGATCTTCTCCAAATCCTTTGGCAATCTCGAGTTCGAACGCGTTCTCCGAGCGCAATTTTGGAATCTCTGCCCAGGTAGAAATGTACCTTCGCGTAGAGTGCGTCTGGTTGACGACGGCCTCTTGCAACAAATCGCGAACGCAAGTACTTCACGTATGCACGCACTCATGCACGTACGCACTCACGATACGAAGCAATGGACACTGCGGCAACGAACTGCCTTTACTCCAAGAATAGTCGCCCGCCACGACGTATATAGATATACACTGAAACGGATACAATGTGTATACGATTTTTAGTATTTAATGGAAGGCGAAGGAACGAACGAAAGGGAGAAAGAACGCGATATATATCGAGAAAGCTACCCATCTTCTTGATAAGCTTTTTGTACATTGACGCTGAACATTGATAATTTAATAGGCTGAACGTCTGCTATATTTATTTATAATTTATTTGTAGTTATTTTTTTTTTTGGTTTTCTGAATTTAAATTGCTCTTCTACTTCGTCGTCGTAATTGCAAGTACAATTTGACCGGTTCAGTTTTAAAAATCCACTGAAAGTGACTACTATCGCTATTACACACATTGCTTTTTGCGTTTCGGAAATGATTGAAAGTGTATGGAGAGAATAGTAACATGAAAGATTTTGGTTTAGAAAACGACAATTGTTATAAATCGTTGAATTACCATTTGCACTGAAGTTACAATACAGTGGAAACGCACGAACTCTCCGTTCAACCAGATACGATCGTTAAATATTTCTTGAAGCTTCGATTTTCTTTAAAAAAAAAAAAAAAAAAAACAGCAAGTGAAATCCTTGATCGTAACACGTGGTTACGCGACGCAACAATTCGAGATACTGTGCGATATTTATATAACCTAACCGAACATTTCCGATAGGTTTTTATTTCGCGAGCGATCCGATATACCGATATCACCGACCATTGTTCTGCACAGAACAAGATTCCTGCAAAACTGCATCGAAAAGACAAAATGTGTAAACGAAAGAACAAAATCTATTCATTTAAGGCTTAAATTTAGCTGATTCTGGATTGATCAGGAATCAATAAAGAAGGTTGTTCCACCTGCCAAAAATATAGAGTACAATTTTTTCGTGCAAGTTTACCAAGCGCATTCAAACTCTATTTTTAAACAACTTCTCCGTTATTCAAGCAGACTCGATAAATTACAATTTTCTCAAAAAACGAAGTCTTCGACGAACAAACTTTCTGCTCGTGTGTAGTATAATCATTCCGCAGTTGGTACGCGGGAATCAGGAATCAATAAAGAAGGTTGTTCCACCTGCCAAAAATATAGAGTACAATTTTTTCGTGCAAGTTTACCAAGCGCATTCAAACTCTATTTTTAAACAACTTCTCCGTTGTTCAAGCAGACTCGATAAATTACAATTTTCCTCAAAAAACGAAGTCTTCGACGAACAAACTTTCTGCTCGTGTGTAGTATAATCATTCCGCAGTTGGTACGCGGGAACATCTCCGTGCAGTATATTCATAATTTACTGGAACGGTTAGAGGCAATAATCGCTGAAGCTTGGTTCGTTATTTGCAGGATGCAGCATCTCCGCGATACGTGACAGAACGACTGAGGCAGTTCTCGGACCCTCTGGCGAGGTTTCAACCCATCAACGGTGAGTGAGATTCTATCCACGAAACGGTAATTTTCGTTCGTGTCGCTACGCTGAAAACGCGTGGAAAGACAGGAAGCGACTATTAAGGAGCCGTGCGACCCATCGGCGACCGGCCTTCTCTAGGCCTGTGCTCGCGCGCTCCGCTCCGATTCCAAAACGGTAGGGGATCGCAGCGCGCGATACACTGGTATTTTTAAGTAGATTAATGCTTGACACGAGACGGAGCATTAAGCAGATCGGTATTAATGAGTTTTGTCACCCTTGAGTGACACTCCGTTTCTATTCCGTTACACTCGCTGCTATAGATAGCCCACCCGTGAGTTCCCGAGGACGAATGCAACGTCCTCCCATCCCGATACAGTCGACCGCCGCTCGCGACTCCTCTTCGCGGTCTTCGCGTTACTCTCTCCCGCGACACAGTCTGCAAGCCACGCGCCACGCGTCACGGTTCACGGTACCACATCGTGCCATCTCCTCCAACACCCTTAACGCTCGCACTTCCAACGAAACGCGAACATCGCGAAGTTCCCGTGTTTATCTCTCTCTCTCTCTTCGGCTGGATTATCGCTCGATGCTCAACCCCGTTTCTTAGCTATTTTCGCGTCCGATATTTCACCAGATCTGCCTGTTTTTCCGACCTGCCGAATACACGGTGGAATTAATTGGCCCAGTTTCTCGAAATAGATTACCTCTCTCGTCGCCGCTTCTCGCGCGAATCTCTCGCGCTAGGGAAATTTTCGCACGAGCAAATCGAACGGAAACGCGGATACGCCGCTTTCGAAAACGGGGAAGAATCGTCGGGGATACGCTATACGTTGGCTGTAGCACACACACACACACACACAAACACACATACTTGCGCCAATTCGATAGCGTCGACGACTAAGCCCCGAATCCCCTCTCTCGCGAGCCAAAACCAACGCTCGGATAATCCCGCTGTTCCTGATCGTTAAAATAACTCGAGATTAATTAGCGTTAATGAATATCTGGCTATTGGACACCGTGAAGCATATTTCAAGTCAGCGGGGAGAAAAACGACGCGTTTTCGTTTCGCCGCGTGGACGGAGTCGCAGAATCGGCGAACGTGCGCGAACAAAACGGCCCACCCGTAATCGCGAGAAAACCGAGTTCTTTCCTTTTCTTTTTTTTTTTTTTCCAACGGCTTCAGAGTCTCGGCTATCAGAGAGTAACGATAACTTTGAGCGGTTTGGACTGCTTGGAGGAGCAGGTAAGAAGGAAAATAGCGATACACGGGCGAGAGGAGGAGAGAGGGTGAGATGAGGGAAATGATGGCAGTTGAAATTCATGGCAGGAGTTTCTCGTTAAACGCAACAGTCTATAATTCACGATCACACCGCGACGCGTTCGCCAAGTTGGAGTCGTCCACGAATCGGAGAGGAAAAAAAAGAAAAAAGGAGTTTTGCGAGCGCGCATCCCCGCGGTAGGAATAGACGTCGTTGCAACGATGTGAAACAAGTTCTTCTTTGGGAACGGGCGGCCTGACGATGCCAACGGATTTATCGAACCGTAACCCACTAACGTTGGATCCTGATTATTTCGATCAATGCTCCAAGCGTTGCGTTGTGCCACGTAACGCAATCACGTTCGAGCCGTTCATTTGCCAAGATCGATCGACTCTCCGGGAAAAAGGAGCGGTGAGATTGATAAAATGGTATACTTTAAAGTTGAGAAATCACGCTCAAGTATCACGTGAAATATTTAGATAATGAAATACGTAGAACAGAATATTCTTGGAGTAATCCCACGGTCGAAGGGACTTTTGCCATTTAGCGGTATTAAGTCGAATTATTATAAAAGAAACAGATATTTTCAACGTAAAACCACGCTTTGGCATTAAAATTTCAACAAACATTCAAAAAGTGGAGTTAATTAAATTTTTCGCCTGCGATACAGAACGATTTCTTTACAGAATTTCTTGAAGAAATTTTAGAAATTTACCATTACTTTTCCATTATTATCTACATTATTTACCATTACTATCTCAGAAAGTTGCCATTTGCTTTCACCTCATTACTAGACTGCGAATTTTCATGCATTTAAAATTTTTATAAATATAACCAAAGAAATGAAACCTGGAGAGAAATCCGTTTCTTCTAAATATTGCCATACTCTACTGTAATATGTATATTTTTGGATATTACAGTGAAGTATTTTACAACGGGACAATTCGTTCTAGAACCTTGTTCGTTGTAACGCTCATTTGTTCATAGAATACAACAATATACGCATCACGAGTTTAATTCATTGTACGTGTCTAAATTTATAAATTTCATTTCGCAAAATCGTGAATTGTATGTTCTACGCGTTCGTTGTTACATTTTAACTTGGCGTCCTCATTCTTGCATATTATACGCATCTTTGCGTCTTCAAAGTGATGCACAAACATATGCATAAAAATTCGCGTTCCACTCGTTATAGTTGTGATCAATACGATGCGACACGAATTAAAACTCATCGGAGAACGTGCGTATTCATTTCCTTTTATTTGAGCCGATGGCCACATCCACGTATTATACGTGTATTTCCCGTATAATGATTTGGTGGATCGGTCCAACGATGAGAGAATTCAAGTTGCCTCAAAGCGCCATATATTGCCACGGTACATTAGTATGACGCATCGTCGCCGGACCATCCTTTTGCCAATGGAATGGCCGTTTAAACGCGGCGGAAGCCGCGTCCAAAATACATACTTTGCCACATCTAGAATTCGTCTCTCGCGAAAATTTCCTTGCCACCGTCATTTATTTATCTTTTCCTCCAGGTTTCCATCTTTTCTCATCGCCACTCACCAACGATTTTCCTTCGTTTCCCCTCTCGAGTCGAGCGCGTCGTTCTCCTCCCCTCGTCGATTTCCTCCTTCAGTTCTCGATTTTTACCCGAACTCTTTCCATCATTTTTCATCGATTTCTCGAGTTCGTGCAAGTAGAATTTCTTCATTTCGTCCTCCAACAGGTAGTCCAGCATCTGGAAGATCAGAAGTCAGAATTTTTCACTTTTAGGAAGAAACAAATCGCGTTTCGCAAACTACGTGTCTGCGCGGAATTTCAAGTTCCTTTTTTTTTTTTTCGGTATTTTCCAATTACCGAGCCTGAGGAAAGGAATTTAATTCTGCGGCTGTGCGCGATGCGATCCGAAGTGATTGAAAACAAAGGGGGAAATTCAATGCTCGCGACAGGCTCTCGCGACGTCGTTGTCGTGTTTCTTGCTAATGGGACCGAGTGAAAGGTTCCTTGTGCCCTTCTTCCCTGTCGAAGAAACACAACCAACACGAATCGAGGGAACCGAGAACGAATCGGTACTCTTTGAAGATCGTTGAAGATCGTGTAATTAAGTCGTCCCGATGTGAACAGACGATTTTTTCCTTCTTCTTCTTTGGTCAATCACAGTGCCCACAGTACGTATGGCCACAGATGGGATCTGAGACACGGTGAATCTTTAAAATTTGACGTACGATCATTTGTCGCTGTATCACAAGTCCGAACGAATTTAACGATACGTTTAATAATACGTAATTGAACAATTGAACTTGTACTTCGTTTCTGTTTAATAAAACAGTCAGGAGAAATCACGCGTGAAATTTTTCGAACACTTCTTCAATCTTCAAATCCGTGGCAGAGCCAGCCACGAAAAAGAAACTGTTCAATGTTTTCGCATGCTGTGATGAGCGTTTTAGCGTTTACGAGAAAAAGGAAGAAAGTATGTTCATGTTCCCAAATGCTACGTAATGTAAAAACACACTTCAGAAACAAGTGAACAGCGCATTGTGAAAATGAAAGTTTTCTAATTGGATTGTTGTACGATCATTTGTCAGGGAATCACAATGACTCGAACGTCAATTATTTCTTGGATATTGTACATGGTAATAAATTCGTTGATTAGAAGCTTGAAATTCTCGAAAGTCATAATAAAACCTTGAAATACATTGGAATCTTGAATCTTGAGACTTCGCGAGAGTTTAATATCTCTAGAGTCTTTGAAACTTCGCGCGGGTTTGATAGAACGACAAGTATTTGATAACTCGAACTTTCTGAACTTCCCTTTCCATGACATTCGTATTCCATAGCTTTCAAAATACGGAACCGCGTTACCAATATTATCGCAACTCTCAAACACTTTCAAAATATCGACGATCAAGACTTCCAAGAGTTCGGATTTACCAAGATTTTCAAGTGATTCGAATACATATATAGCAGATACGAATCGAAATGTCTCAGGTTTCCAGCTCACAATCAGCAAAATATTCGCGCACGTGTGCAATTAACGTTGATCGAAAACATCGCACCTCGTTTTCCAATTGGAGAATTCGAACGTTTTCCTCAACATGTTGCAATCAGGTCATGTGCGCCGTACGGCTGTTATGTTCCATGTTTACCGCGTGTAACTCGATTAACTCGCGAGTTTTATCGATTTCGAAGCATCCTCGCGTTCTCTTCGGTCCTGTTCGCGAAGAATATGCAAAACGTGAGATAAGAATTAAGCATTAGTCGGACTTTGTGGAAAGTTCAGCGCGATAGGCAGCTCATTTGTCTCTTTCGACAGGTTTCGAGGGAACGGCGGAACCGCAATCGTCCCAGCTCAGCGGAAGCAGCTTGGATCGGCTCAACATGATCGTCCAGAGCATCAACGGACCAACTCGCGGTACCACCGACACACACCGATACTCCTCGCAACAGTGACACATCGATCCGCGAAAGGAAATGCACGATCCTTCTCGATTCACTCTGTTCCTGGAACCACCGTTGAGTGGACATGTCAAGTTCCTAAAATGCATCGGCGTAAAACGCATGCCCCCTTCCCTCAGCAATGTCGCTTCACTCGAGATAATTTTGCATTCAATTAATTATCTCTTTGTATATAAATTCACGTGTACAGACACGTGCATGCACGTACAGCGGACGGGCAAAAAGAGATCAAGACCGATATACCATTCGTTTGCCCGTGTGACAAGGATTAGCAACTTTTGTACTAAATGAGACGCGCAGATACATATTATATCTATTCAATTGCTTTTGTTAAATACAAACTACATTTTACAAAATCATTCGACATGACTCGTGTTATTTGCCTTTTGTACTTTCTTCTGTTCGCTACTGTACATGCACATGCACGTACATGTACACGCATGCGTATACATACATTGATACATACAAATTTATAAACGACGCAAGCATAATAAAATACTATTGGAATACGTTAATGCCTTGCAAAAGATACACGCGTGTCCTTGATTCAAGCCCTTGTTTCTCCCTTTTGCTGCTTTATTTCTTACGTTTTCCCCTTTTGTCTCGCGCACACCTCGTCGATTCAATTGAACCGTTTAATGCAAAGGTGAGGCACACACGTCACGTTTCTCGGTTATTTAGTTTAACGCATTTAGAAAGCTATTAACCTTCACTTTGTTTCATGCAAACACTCGGAGAATAGCTCACGTGAGAGAGAGATGTAACTTTTTCTGATATTATTGCACTTGGAATTTCCACTTCATCTTTCGCTGTCCATAAATTAATATTTTTACATTAAGTTCAAACGATTCAATGTATTCGACGATCGTTAGATTTTCCTATCAATGACCATGCATTTTATGTATTTGCAATAATTTGGAGCTGTTCAATTACTTGTAGGAGATAGTGCAGGTATGTATTTATTTACATAAATACTTGGACATGCAAGAACAAACATATAAGATACTTCAAATAGACTCTTTAATCTAATCGTTTGATCTTATGTCAAACAACTAAATACAGTAGATGCTAAGTGCTAATTATAGTGTTGGATTGTAATGGAGTCAATACGCTTACAATTTTGAAGAGTTTATTCCTTGTTACAATCGTGGTCGTGTATGATATAGAACGATATAGAATGATATAGAATGTTTAATGCTCTTGAATATGATGTAGAATGATAGCTAAGCTAAGCTCTTAACGATATAGAATGATTTAGAATGATATAGAATGTTTTATGCTAAGCTCAGCTATGCTATGGTATTCTGTGCTATACTATTCTATGCTGTCCTTATATATATTTGGTTATCATCATCAAGTGAAAGGGGAAGAAGCATAGATGACCAAGTATTGGATCTTGCTCTTATGACTAACTATTCCCAGTTTTCCACTTTTATGTGGACTGTTGCTAGCTCGTTGTCAGTATTTGCCTAGATTTAATATTGTCTGGGTTAGTCATTCAACAATAATAGGAATGCGGATATATTATATTACAGATCCCAAAATATCTACTAAAAATATTGATAAAATCAGAATATTGATTAGGAATAGGTAAGGAACAATTGAAGGTGAATGAAAATTTATTTTGCAGAGACATTTAAATAACTTCAAGTCTATATCTGTTCCAAATTGGGATTTCAGACCGATTGAGACACATTCTAAAAGTGTTTCTATAAATTTTATGAAGCTCATACTTAACTTAACTACTCATTACAGATAAACATAGGATGTTGCACGTTGCAGGTATATTTTCTGTTTTAGTTTCGATTTAACAGGTCGTTGCGAGAAGCAAAACATTAATGTAACATTCTCCTATTACAAAAGTTGGAAATATGACGAGAAATATTCACTTTCTAATTGAACTGCACCAACTGTCCAAACACTTATGGACGGTAGTGCGGGGGGGAAAGATAAATGTTGCTAGCGCTCGCGATTTTATTCGAACCTTGGAACACAGACTGTAAACGAAGAGACAGTCGAAACTCTATATAGACTCTTGGTCTTTTTCTCGCTTGCTTTCTTTCTTTTAGAACGATATGGTTCTTCGCCCACGGAGACAGCTCGAGTCTTACCGCGATTTATGAACGGGTCTTTGAAAAGCTGCAGTCGGCACGACCAAAAGATCTAGCTCCGGAAACCAGGGACTACTTTTAACCAGATAAATTGGAAGCCTTGTAAAATCTAGCCTATCAACGTGTTCCCTCTGTCGCGATATCGGCACGTATTCAAAACATCCTGTAAAGTGTGCCCCCCGGGACACGCATCCACAACACATCTGTCCTCTCCTTCTTTGGTATTCCCCCTTGTTTTCTCACGAACGGAAACTTTAAAGGCCACAGATCACCGCGCCGACACACCATTTTCCTCAAATAAAAATCGTCACGATCTCTCTCCTGCCATTTCCTTCTAATACCAAACTAAAAAAAAAAAAAAAATCACGCGCCATCTGTCATGCTTTCTCGTCGAAAATTTCGACTCTGGTACTCGATTTCTAAGCATATACGAGAGTGGTCCAATGAGAATTAGCACCTTGGATATTTACGTTGGAAACACAACGAAAGTTATTAATTTAGTTAGTATAGAGAGGGTCGTAATAGTGATTGCAAGTTAGTGATGCAGGATTGAAGACCAAGCGATAATTCATCATACGTCTATACTATTATTATATTGTATAGTATATTGTAATATACTGTATACTATTATACTGTACAGTACTGTATACTATTATACTGTACAGTACTGTACACTATTATACTATAAAATACTGTATACTATTATACTGTACAGTACTGTATACTATTATACAATATACTATATATTATATGATTATTATACTGTATAGTATATTGTAGTATGCTATATTATTATGCTGTACAGTACTGTATACTGTTATACTGTACAGTATACTATATATTATTATATGAAGTATAAATACTTCAATTTCTTCAATACTACAAATTCCATATCATAAAATATGGTGGTAGAAGTAGCAATTATAAAATTAAGCAATTATAAATTAAGAAGACTTCTTGAACTAAGCGAATCCTTGAAATTTCTATTTCTATTCTAGTCTCGATATTAAAAGATATAACTTGATTTAAATAAGATTGAAAGGAATTGCAAATTAAATGGGATTAATCGATGCAACTTGAGGAAATATTTTATTTTAGTTTAGGAAATATTTCAATTTTAATTTCATAGAATCTATGAAATTAAAGATCTGCGTTCATATTATTCTTTTATATGAGAATTATTGCCATATTAAGGGTTAACATACTGGCGTTAACAAGGTTTTGTTATATCTCTAAAAATAGAAATAGATATTCAGACTAATTTTCATTGGACCTGTACACATACGTATCCATTCAATCCATAACGGAGAATGATTGTAAAACTGGCTCCCGTTATTATAGTCAAACATCTTCAAAAAGATGACATAAATATAATGTTGCAAGGACTGATAATAAATTTTCGACTTCAACGTGGCTTTTGCAACAATGAATCTCTGTAATTAAGAGAAAAAAGGGAGAAAACAGTGGGGTACTGGGGTTACCCAACATTAGCCGAAAATATCCATGTCGCGGGAGTAAGAATAGTTGAGGACGACATAAATATTTTTGGAGTTACTGACCCGTCAAAACTATCCGTACTTTGAGCAAAGCGTGAATCTTTCGAACGTTTTTTTCTTTTTTTTTTTTCTTTTTAAACAAATGCTCGCTCTTTTATCGAAACGAAGGAGTTGCAAGAAGCAACTGGAAATGATATATTTATTAAATATAGAAATTAGTTTGGTACCTTTGCATTGAACTTTAAAATACATAAAAATGTTTGTTACATCTTTTGGTTTAACAATCTTTCGCTTATTATTTTGTACATGCGACAAATTTTATCGATTCAATTTCTTTTCTAGTACATATACTAATGTTTGAATGGATATGCTTCAAATGGCGTAACAAACCAGTAGTATTTGCATACTTAGTCTTAAATTCATGGCGACAATGCGTGCATTCCGTCTTTGTATCATCTTTTTCTTGAAAATGTTCCACAACAGAGCTTCTCTTTACCTTCTTCCTTTACACGATATCTTCTGCACTACTTCCTGCTACCGCAACTTTACTCTCACTATCACTTCACTTTTTTTTTAAAGACTTTTAATCTTTATTAAATTCATACAGACTCTGAAATATACGTCTGAACTTCCCGAATTTCTCAGCGATACTGCTCAACAGCGTACGTAATACTAAGCACGCAGTCACGCGTTTGTATACATCAGGTTACACGATTCTTAGAATCCGTGTTTCCAATAACTTCACTGGCAGAAGAAATTGAACTGTGTATTTACATATTTTGTAGGCTGCTATACAGCATTGTAGAATAGTTCGAGAAACCGGTAGCCGGGTTGTTGAAATTTTCGGGAACCCGACCTCTTTCAAACTCGTCCAGACCATCGGGTTCCCGATATTTCCGGATTCTCGCACACCCCTAATAGTGGTGGTTTCTATACTATTTATATAAAAAACTTTTTTACGAAAACTCGATTTTTAAAGATCCGTAGTCTAATGGTAACAAAATTTCCTATACTTGTATCCATAAGTAATAAACTAATAAATTTTCTAACTAGCATGGCTGTTATCGTAATTTATCAATTCTTGTTATATAATTCGTAACAATATTATATACAGTGATGTAATTAATAGGCGTATATTAGATAATATGATTGCTCAAGTTTCACAAGCTTTTCTGCAAAAATTTACTTTATATATAAAAACTTAATATATAAAAATTTAGCTTTATATATAAAAATTGGGCATATTAAAAAAGAGAATAAAAAATTATTAACACATCTAAGTAAGAACATGCTAATTCCAAGTTCGCACAAGACTGTTACAATTAAATTTAAAAAGAGTTACTATTACTGAGAACTTTAAAAAATGATTAACCCGAAGTAAACACTGACTTTTTATTGTATCATTTATTGTATGCAGTTACAAAAATTTCTTGAAAGAAAAATTTTGTTATAATGTAAGAAATAAAGAAAAGTGGTAAAATATTTTCTTTTCATATTTTTCTGTTTCCTCCAATGGAGTACTTGTTTAAGAAAATACATCACGAATAATTTTCTCAAAATTATCAATTCATTTATGACTGATAAAGGAATATCAGATCAAAAATTATATCAATTTTAAGAAAACTTAAAATACATTTCATACTAATAAAATATGGCGCGTTTTCTTCTCAGGTCAATGAAGCTGCGCAATATGCACAAGATAAGATGCGCAAAACACATTATATTCAAATTTGTCTGTGATAGCAACTCTTCCCAAGGAATATTTGTTAAAAATGTACATATATGGACTGAATACTAACTAAATGTTACCAATTATTCAATAGAAACAGAAAACGAACATATAAATACCTCTGTCTTCATTAAAAATGGGTTTTATTATTAATTAATCATAGTGACGTCCCTTTGAATTCCTCTCTAATGCTTCGCAGCTCTCTTCGTAATAAACCAATAATCTGTACGAAAGAAAACCAAAATTTTCAAATAAATGTAACAACGATCAAGATTAAATGTTGCAACATAATAACCAAAAATTGATGGATTAAAGAAACAAAATAATTTGGTTATATATCGTAATAATATTCAATAAATTATTACTAATAAAAATGTATGTTAATTACAAGAAGTTAATTACACTAGCGCGGCTATGAACGATGAATAATTGACAATGACAATTAACAAACGTTACGCAGAGTGATACGTTTTGATACCACGATTTTCGACAATAGAATGACCGTCGTGCAACAGGTTCGCGTTGCGTACTAATTTAGTGAGATGGAGACACAAGCGTGTACGAATAGGATTTGACTAATTTCTCAGAAAAATTGTTTCGTTTTGTAAAATATGTTTTAATAGAGTTAAGAATATTATATACTGTATTATATATATAATATAATATATAATATTCTTAGCTCTATACATACATGTATATATGTATATTGGAAGCTGTATTCTTCCAAAGATATTTCCCAGAGCATGAAAAGATACATTCATTTGTAGTAAATGACTAAAATATTTAGGAATTATGATACTAATAAATATTTTTCATATATATACAAAAATTTGATTCATATACCCTTTCTATAAATCATTAATTATAGACAAGTAATATCTAAGTTACCATAAATAACAATTGAATAAACCAACTGAATAAAATATAATAATGTTGTTACCATTTAATCAAATTTCATGAACGATTTCAATCATATCATGAACGATATGTTAAAACATATGTAACATATATATAACATTATATAATTAATAGTTACGTTATAATATTATGTAGTTTGTAATAAATAAGAAAGCACATGACTGGGCATAAATCTCAAGTGCCAGAAAGAACTTCCATTTACAAAAAGATCTAATTAACAAAATTGATTTATGATTTTTGTAGTTGTTCTCTAATTCCTTTCTTTTATATCAGTTGATCTTTAAAATAGACATATGTATAAAAGATAACGAGTACTGTTGTTAACATTGTCAATATTTTAATATTTTAATGAACCTAGTTATAATAAATCTTACGCACAACTTATAATAACTAATATTCATTCAGCAATATTCATATTAATTATAAATCATATTAATACTATAATAAAATATCACATAACCTCTATTAGTAGGTATGTTTGAAAACGTATTACATATTTCTAAATAATGTCTAGCAATTTTTTATCTTTTTATATTCAATGAGAAGCTACTGATTAACAGTTCTAATGATCTTTAATTCGAAAGTTAGGATACCTGTATTTTGATTTTCTTTAAATTTTCAGCAATCATTGTATACAAGCATTATTCAACTTCTTACAAAACTCCAATTCGGCCTCATTTTATTAAATTATTAATTAGCACTGTTTCCAACAGTTGATGTAATTTTAAAATATCTATTTTTGATAAATCTCTCCACAGCACAATTCAATTAATTGTAATCATGCAACTTTTTGTATTTTCCATTCTGAAACTTTGTACAATTCTATCCCTAATAGCAACTTAGTTTTATTAATTACTATGCATATAGATGGTAAGAGATTTTTATATATCCATTTCAAAGTTCAAACAGCGTGAAGGTAGAAAGTTGAAGAGCCAATCGCTGCAATTACAGATCACTAATTAATCCCTTTAATGAGTTTCTTTTGCAAATGAAGATTGATCCATGGACATTGAAATACTAGCCCCACGTAGCGGTGAAATGGTGGAACTAACTTGCTATTACTGTCCTCGTTGCACACTACTGCTTTCCTTGTCTATCATGCGACATATATCTAACTTGTCGCACTATTATTGCTTTTCTTGTCTATCATGGAACATTCATCTATCTTTGTCGTATCACTTTCTCTCCTTGTTTGCAAAAGTGCTGTCATCTATCGGAGCTGAGTGAAATTTAATAAAATCTGTCACTAAAATATTAGCGCCACGTAGCAATGAAAAAATGGAACTAAAAACTATTATTGGCTTTGTTCCACATACCTCGTCTGTGTTGGTACATTGACTATCGGAATTACGTTGGATTATACCAGAACCACATACAAGATGCATGACCAGAATTACAAGGAAGGAATCTAGTTATTGACTTATCGACTATATTTTATTAATTTTTTTTTTTGCTCTGATAGATGGCAGTACCATTGCAGACAAGGAGGGAAATACTAGTGCGACAAGGAAAGATATACGTCTTATGGTGGACAAGAAAAGCATTAGTGTGCAACAAAGATAGTAATAGCGATTAGTTCCACCATTTCACCGCTACGTGACGCTAGCATTTTAATGTCTATTAAATCGATTAAATTTTTATTTGCAAAAAAATCCAATTAAGAAGATTAATTTGTAAACTTTTGCATTTGCATTTACCGAATTAGCCCTTCAGCTTTCCCTCTATACTACATTCACCTCACGAAATGCGCGAATAAAAATTTACAAATTTTACGCAATAAAGCGAAACATCTGCGCGCGCGTTCAAAATAATATTTAAATTCTTGTAATCTATGTATATTCGAAAATTAACATTACGAACATAGGTAAAAGTGTGCACTTTTAGATATGATTCTTTATTTAATAAATGATTTACTAACAGTTGATTTACGAGCTACTATTGCACGAACTCAACAAATCGATGCATGTTATTTATAATTTTTTTTCTACGCAATATGAAATTTAAAATTTGAGGGAGATTTTTTAGTTACATTGAATCCAATTTACGGTATGATATAATAATTCTCGATTCCCACTTATGATATATCTTAATTAATTAATTTATATTACTACCGTCGCAAATTTTACAATATTCCTATTAATTAGGTATTATTATGTTAAATGATTATATTAAATTATGAATCATTCATATAACTTCTAATTTATCATAATTCTAAATTCCTAAATATTTTATATAAAATCTTAATGGAATACCTTGCAAGTCTTACATGCATCTGTATTTATTTTAGAAATGTGCAATATATATTAAATGAAATTCCTCGACTAGGAATATTGGTAATATTAATCATGTTGACACGCGTGAATACACGTCGTGTGAAGAACGATGGAATTTCCTGTAAGGTTCCACTGAAAAGAGGAAAGAAAAGAACAGAGGAATTCTCATTTCGAAACTAAAACAATATCGATAACAGAACAATTGGTACGAAAAATTGTAAAGCGTATGCAAGGAAGAAATTCGTTAAATGCGCACTTTGACCGCTGCTTTTCGGGCATTTGCAATTTCCGGCGATGCACACTGTGTTATTCCGATTGAAAAAGCGTTCCGCTTCGTCTTTATTTTTCGTGTAAATGATCTCAGTCGGCAATCGATTGTTCACGCTTTTAATGTCGTTCGACGAGAGTCTCATAGAGCTCTTCCCATCTGCGCAAGTACCATTTATCCAGATGCTCTCCGCTGCAACCACATTTGCGCTCGAGTTGGAGAAAACGCAATTCTCCATGTAGACGACATCGCCCTCGATCAATATGTAACCCGGCTTTTCTAATTGAAACTTGGAATGAAGAATCTCCACGCTGGAGAAGTAAGCGAAATTCAACGAGCCAGTGACATTTTGAAATTTGCTGTTCTTAATGTACAGAGACTCGCCCTTTGCTGAGAAGCTCAACTGATCGATACGTTCGATGGTAACGTTGATCATTGAAAAATTGGCGATCGCTATGTCGGCGAATCGTTCCGCGAAATGATCGATTCGCGTGTCTTCGATTCGAATCGTTTCGATGCTGTTCAATCTGACGAACGTGTCGCGGGTAATTAGAGGTATTCGTCCAATTCTCGATAGTTTGAGTTGTTTCAATTTTTCCGACGTTAGAAACAGCTCGAAGATCAAACGGTCGCTGATATTTTGCACAATTATTTCTGTAATTTGGCTCGCCTCCGTCAAGCTGGAGAAATGAAGATTCGCGACGCTGCAGGATGCGATCTGTATACTGGTCACGTTTTCATAGTTGTAGCCTTCCGGCAGGAAAAATTCCTGGAAACGAATGAAAATTTACAGGGTGACGCTTTGTGAATTATTTACTCGTGATCTGTTCGAACCAGAGGTTCCCTGTTTCATGGACAGTCAAACGTACGCGTAATTAATCCTTTCACGAGCAATTTCTACCAGAAGTTATTTCAACAGTACCATATTTTGTAATTATACAATGTTACATCAGAATAAAAATAAATTTACTGATCTAAAGGATTCGATATAAAGCTGATACAAAGAAATATAAAGACTAGAAAGACAGAGTGTTATTACTTAAAAATTATTGATCAGAAGAAAATAAAGTTATCAGATCCAGTGATTAATATTATTTGAAATTTAACATTTACCTTTAAAATTCAATAGACTCCATATCTAATGGAATTTAAGAAAATTCAGGAAAAATTTAAGCATTAGAAATTAAATATATATAAAAGATTTTTTGTGATAACTTAATGAAAATTTAATAAAATTATCATTTTATTTTGACAGGGCACTGTACATAAACGAGATTAGCATTTACTGCCATCATTTGAAGCTGGAGATATGTATTTTATGATACAATTGTTAATACATTACAGATTCTTTCTTGTATAAAGCGTATCGTTTAATATTTTTAGCTTTAAAACAAATATAGTAACAAAGTAATACATGGGTATATACTAAAAATTATACGGATTGAGATCTGGATTCGTTTACTACACGTGTGCTTACGCACACATAAAGTAGAGACTTCTAAATCAATGTGTCTCAATCTTTTGATTATCAGAGACCCTCCTTAACTAATTTTTTGTTACGCCGAATATATATTATCCATTAACAATGTATTATCTTATTTAGCTAGATACTATTTGAAATAACTATTTGTTGAAATTCATTATATCAGATTGTTACTTCTTATTTGATTCTAAACAAAATGTTCTCAAACCTGCTTTCTCTCAATCATTCACTTGCGCGTATTACAACTTCGCGGTCCTCTAAGAGTTTTTCGGATCACAGAGAAACGCCGTTCTAAATGAAATATTTACCTCGCTTCCGATGCAATGGCAATCAACTGTTGTCAATTCGTGAATCTTGCACTGTTCGCTAATATTACTCGCAGTTGTTGCCAATAATAACGCGCAACTACACATCACTATCGATATAGTCTTCATTTCTTTCTATTTCGTTGGGATTTGTTTTCGTGAAATCTCGTTCTCAGACTAGATTTTATAACGTCGCTTAAATCTTTCTTGTCTCCAGCCCTCTTTTTATAAATCCTTCACTGCGACGGAATTCCTTTTTAATTCTCTCAAACTTCACGAGTTTAGCAACAAAATGAAAACGACGATAATGTACTTAACGATAGTGAATTTATGTACATGACAGAAACGGAGGGAAAAGTGACACAATGTCGTTACAGAGGTCGAGCACCGAATAAACACTCGCGAAAGCTTGATCGTCAGGATTAAGATGGACACTTGTTTCATGCCGCTTTCATATTGAATGACATGCGGGTGATTCGGTGGCAACGTGTTCCATCCAGTAAACTTACGATAGGGTTACACGCGTGAATCAATTTGTTCGAAATACATGGTGCTCGATTGTTTAATTTTGTACCGGAAAAGGATACAATGAAAGTGAATCCGTCGGCAGTTTCGTCAAATTTCAAAGTATTAGAAATATTATATTTTTCATATTTCCATTACGCTGTTTTTATAATAAATTTGCCCAATTTGTATGATTTGCATGATTATGAAATTTTCTTAATGAAAAGAGCAACAATTACATCTTAATTGTACATTTGTACCTTGGATACGTGAAGCACGCATAATGATATTTGTACAATTTAATTCGTACAAACTAATTTCATTTGATTTTTTTCTTCTCTTGGAAGATTTTATAAAGAAGAAACATATAAAATAATATTCAAATAGAGTGAAAAGTTAACACACTGTCCTTACATTAAAATTCACATAATAGCTTTTGTAGAAACCCTCGGATTTCTCACAAAAACCATTTTCTTTCCCATCATTTGTACAGTACTACACTTCTTT
Organism: Tetragonisca angustula; assembly: GCA_036937485.2. Taxonomy (NCBI): domain Eukaryota; kingdom Metazoa; phylum Arthropoda; class Insecta; order Hymenoptera; family Apidae; genus Tetragonisca; species Tetragonisca angustula. The sequence goes on along the minus strand of JAWNGG020000063.1, from coordinate 1,452,029 downwards.
TATTCATAACATTTCACAAAGTAAATTTTGTTTCTTGACATCTATAATTTGTATTTTAAGGTGCGTTTAATAGTGTCTTGTGATAAACTTGTTCTTATAACGAGAAATACTATAGGGATAAATTTCTAAGAATTTATCAGTTAAGTGCTCACGCGTTAGGTGGGAGATAATAATGAATATTAATGAACGATCAATCGTTCTGATCTTTTTATCTTAGTTCTGATCTTAGAAACTCAAAGTTACCAAGTTCGTAATGACGATACTATTGAAAACACAATCATGCCATTAAAGATTGCAAATTAAAAGTCTGTAAAAATTAAACAAGTCTGGACCTTGCAAAAGAGGATTGGTGTTCATTCACTGGATCCTGTCACGATGCTGTCTTTGTCCTTATGATCTCTTATGCAAAATCTCTCTGATCGCTTCCTTCCTGTCCACGGAAGCAAGGGCTAACGGTGTTTTTCCTTGTTGATTCAGTAAATCCGTATGGCCTCCGGCTTGAACCAACAGCCAGCATACTTCTTTCTGCCTTTTCAAAGTGACGTTGGTCGACTTGGTTGTTGCCACGTGCAACGCTGTATCGTGATTGTAATTGACGGCGTTCACCAAATCAGAAGTCCAAGTATCCAGTAGTAGCTATTGGACGCGTATTTATACATATTTGCATACATAAGTCGACATAATCAAAGACGATGAGAAAGAGGAACAGTTGCCAATGAATAAAAACGATACCTTTACGAGAATAGGATCGCAGTCCAAGGAAACCGCCATGTGCAATGCATTGTTACCACATTTCGTTTCTTTGATTGTAGGATCTGCTCCGTATTTCAATAGCAGTTTTACCGTTTCCAATGACGTGGTTCCTTTCGTAAATGGCACGTGTGATTCGATCGCTACGTGAAGCGCTGTTCTACCTATGTGTACATAAGATTCTTTTACATTTAAATAGCAAATAGCACATTTAAATGGTGTTTCTTTTCTTAGATTTGAAATAGAAATCTACGCAAGGATATAATTCAGTTTAATATAGCACAAGAATGTAATCCAAATTGTACAATTGATATATGATAAGTACATTCAAAATAAATGAAATTTTAATACTTGACACATATTAATGATATTTCTGTTTTCTTCATATTCGTACAACTTACGTTATAATAGTATATATATTTCTGTACAATTTATTATTATTCTATAATAATTCGTTCATTCCTTCTTTTCGCATTTATTATTGTATCTGTTTGAGTTTGGCCTGTCTAATAAGAAATAATCCATACTAACCATCGTAGTTACGTTTCGATAGGTCAAACAATTGATTTTCTTGAATAGTTCTCAAAGCCAGCAGTTCACCCAAAGTTTCTTTGTGAGAATCTCCCTGTGCCGCGATCGAATGTATCAGCGTGTCACCCTGATTTGAAAACGATTTGATAATAATTTTAATAAATGAAGAAACCGTAGAAGACATACCCGCGTATGGTATAATCGTTGACTAATGTCAATTCCTTTCTGCAACATAGCCGCGGCTAAATAACCTGCGACGAATGGAAATTCTGGAGAATTTAAGGCAGTTAGGTAAAGCGCGTCAAAGCCACGATCATTCGTAATCGTTAGAGCTCCCGTGATCGTGCTCATACGTTCTACCAGTGGCACCAAGTAGGCCATTTTTTGAACAAGTTCGTTCGGATTGCCAACGAGACACATCAATTTTCTGTTTGGAAAAGAAAATGATTAATGATGATTAAACTAATGATCAAACGGTGCGAGATAGATTGACTCGTGAAAGATTTCTTACGTGTCTCCATCCTTGTCTTGCTTGGCCAGTTCTTCTACCGGTCGTTTAAGCAGACTAATCATAGCCTTCTTCACTTCTTTTGGATCCAATTTCTCTTTCAACTTCTCGCTTGCCTTTACCGATGGCAAATTTAACGATGGCCAAAATGGTATGGTACCCCGATCAGAATTACTAAAATCACTTAAGAAAGAAAATTAATAATAATCTGTTGTTGCATTATTAACTCTATGAAACGAAAAGTTGATAAAACGAAAAGTTGATAAAACAATATATTACATGTAAAAATTAATTCGATTTGCTATTTATTTATTAATTCTTTTTACGAGTTATTTGGTGTTGTAGTTATTTTCAAATTCAATGCAAAGGCACCGAATTAATCTCTACACCTAATACATTCTTTCTTAAAATTCCTTCCTTGAAATTTAAACTCAAATAAACGAAACTGTATGAATATCATTTCAAATACAAAACATTAAATGTAATATTATAGGTATAGCTTTTATTTATCTATAATCGCATTGGCTTCTAAAATAAATTATTCATTATTTCACGGTCAACAAGTATTAGTGGTGTGAAGATTAATTATTAAAAGAATTTATTTTGAGTATGAAAAGTTGAGTATTTTGATCCAAAGATTTAGAATAATTAAAAAAATAGAGTTAATCACGTTAGCCTGTGAGACTCACCAATGTTGCTGAGAGCAAGCTTTAAACGAACTAACTGTTTTTGGTATCTGAAAGTCATTCTCGGGACTCAGCGACAAATTTTTTATTTTATAATCGTCAAAGTGAAAACTGCTAGAGATTGTATCCACAGTTGGCGGAGAGTCATCAAATGAATGAAACAATAAGGAGAAATCACGCTCATGATGAATATTATCGTACGTAGCGCTGGTTTCTCTCGAACGTTCAACTGTAGTATCGTTCTTTGATGGATAGCTTGAAAGTAAAGAACCGTTTACAGAGTTAGTTTGTGTTGGATTTGTATCGATCCTCTGGATACCTTTCTGAGGAATATTAGTTCGCGATACTGCTGAATACGATACATTAGACCAAGACAAAGAGTCTGTAACTATGATACTGTTGTCGGAGAAACTATCGCGATGTCGAACTTGCTGCAAGTTGTTGGTCTCGAAAGTAATTACATTCGTGGCATTTTCTGCTCTCGAGATATCCTGCGAATACGTTCCTTCCCCTTTATCTTTCTCTTTATTCAAATTATTCACTAGTTCATCGATCACGTTCGACCATAATTCGTTGTTGCCGATATCGTCTAGTACAGTATTGGAAACAGTTTCATGATCGTTTCTCCACAATTGAAAATTTTCGAAATCTTGTTCGAATTGGCCGTCGATTCGAGAACTGGCTGTTGTTCGATGCGAGAAAGAACTGTTCGGGCTCGGTGTATCACTGTACGATTGACTCGAAGAGGAAGGCGAACTGGAAGAGTAGGAGAAAATTTGCGTCGGCCTGAACGTCGATGCGACGGTGATCTGAGAATTTACAACGAATCAATTACACATCTCAACGCCAATTTCGCACGAGAAACTCGTAAGTTGGGTTTTCATTTATTGCACACCCACATATCATATCATCCCTGTTATTATTTAAAAAAAAATACATTGAATATCTTAAATTTTTATAGTCATTCGTAATCTTACCTCTTAAGAATAACATTCCCAATTATGTTAATTTACCTAGTGTAAAAATTAACTATAACTGAATTGTTATAATTTTTTCATATTTTTATTTTTATTGCTTGTATCTTGCGTCTAATGTCGTAATGGATTTTATATTATCGGCCTAAGCCCGTATATCCTGATAGTAATAATAGTCAGTTGAGCCGAAGAGTATTTGATCATTCCATTGTTTATTGCAGATCTACAGGAGAGAATAAAATCCTCTTTCTCGCGTATGGATAAATCGTATGCTCAGTTTTGATACAGACATAATAATAATATAGGCAAAAATCACAAATCATTGTACCATGTTGTTTTAACTAAATAATGCACAACAATGGTACGAGACGTGAATATGCAATAAATGGATAGCTTTATATATGTACATATATTGATTACTTGAGGAGAGCTGGCTGGGCTGTGATTTGAATTTTGTTGCGTTCTTTCCGGAGACTGTATAGAATTAGGAAAAACCGGCGAGTGAGCGCGACTCGATTCACGGCTCTCGGAATTGGAAACGATCAAAGAGAGATCAAAGTTTTCCCTCGTCACCGGCTGGGCCGCTTGAAATGCTCCGCATATCACGTTCTCCAATAATAAAAACTCGTCGCTTAGAATGTCATCAACGATCGTGGATGGTGTCGAAGAAAGCTGAAATTAAACCATTTCTTTCAAATACAAATCAATCAGAAACTTCTATTCAATTCGTGCTCGAGAAACGAAGAAACAAACGTACGTTACAATCCTTCCTTGAACCGCAGACTTGCGACACACTTTGATCTCGATCGTCGTCGCTGTAATTATAATTCGTCCTCTCCAGATTTTGCAACTGATCGAGACAAGCGTTCAATTTTTCGCTACACTCTTTGTCACGTAGAATTTGTTCCGCGGTTTTATCGTAGTCGATTGAGAATATTTCACTCGCTTCTTCGAGAAACCGTGGATGCTCCGCTCTCGCGCAGTAAGGTTGACTGCGTGACAATGGACAAAATTGCGATTTAATCGGCCCTCGTTCAATGAGATCATCTCGATTATTTTCCTTATTATGCTTGTGCTCACGATCGTAGGTGTTTGTGTTCTTTGACGTTTGACAGCAGGCGACACCACGTTCTTTAAGTTTTGTCCGATGCACGTCGAGACCGCGTACATCATTCGACTGATTATGCGCTAGTCGAAGGTTGTCGATCTTCCCGATCACAACTTCGATGTCGTTCGACGAATGCGACATGGTATTTTAGTTTCGAGGCACGGACATTGTACTAACATTCGATGACCCTTGTCTAATTTTCATTGCCAACTTGCCTTTTATCTGTGAACAAATTATACGATGTATATTATAATCGTGTACTCAGTTATATAAAAAAGAAGAAATAAATTTTGATACAGAACTACAGAATTATAGAATTGTTTCACGTGTGACATTCGTGCGTACTGATGTCTATAAATCACCGGACATTTAATAAAATTAAGATACGGTCATGATTTACATTAGAAACCAAGAAAGAAGAAATAGGAAGCAAGTTTTATACATATTGAGAAAATAAAATTTTCACATTTGTGTGAACCGAGAATTCCTTTACTTATTGTTAACGTGTTTTGGATCATTGTCTTGCATAAATACTATCTTTAACCAAATTATCATTCCTTTCTGAAAACAACATAAACATATACATATACATATACGCATAACGCCACACGTAATATTATTGCTGTATAATATAATAAAAAATAAAATGAACTATGTAAATATAATAAAATTGATCTTACAAAAGCTCGCTGAATTTTAGGAAACTGTATCAATTCTCTTTTTATTTTATTATCTTACTAATTACTTTACAACCGTTTACTATTTTCTGAAAAAAGGATTTCGTGTATATATATATATATATATATATATATATATATATATATATATATAAAATTTAGCCACGCAATATAACATTTATACAAAGCAACAAATGTAATACTACAGAAGTGAATCTCAATGTAGTAACAACCGAGTGAGTAAATGCTCGATAACAGTGTGTACATTGTGCGTATGTTAAATTAACATTTAAGTTAGTGTCGAAAGTTTAACAACTGCAAAGTTGCAGAACAACGAATAATCAAGAAGTAATAAATTACACTTGTCTACATTGATGAGTCTACCGTCTATGTTGACAATGCCAATAACAAATATTAAAAAATTGAAAAAAGGAGTCATGGAAAGGGGTCGTGGAATTCAGCACTGCGTTTTTACTGTCGTTTATCATTTAGGAATTTATTTTTCATGGAGTTACTGCTATCTGCATAACTAATAGATAAACGGGACTGCGTACGCATTTATTGACGCACGATCTATCGATCATTCCGCAACTGACTGGACAGTCCATTTCGTTTCGATTCCACGTCAGTTGCATGAGAATGAAAGTTGTTTACAGCTGACATGGAAAAGAAACATTTGAGCCGTTCATTTTGGAAGTGACCCAAGTCCATTTATCTTTAAATCAAGATATTTTAACGACTGGCGTTTTGATAAATTTGAAAATATTGGTAACTGATAACACGGTAGTATAATGTTCTTGTGTTTCTAAAGGTGTATAATTTACCAATTAGTTTAGAAAATAAAACGTCTTTGATGGATATAAATGGACTCAAGTCACTTTCAAAATAAACGTATTATACGAAACGAATGATTCTGCAGAATTTCGCGTACATTTGATAAAGATGACTATCTGTTGAAAACACTTGCAGAAACGTGAAACGAGAATTCCATTTATTTATCCTGCGGATCTCTTGTACGAACGAGAAATCTCTAGTGGAGAGTTTCAGTAGGCTTCCATTGCACGAACTTCATTTATATCAACAAGTTCGTACAGAGTTCTATCACACAACCATCGTTTGCTGGAGCACGTCCACGAGAGGTAACACCCGCTTGTTTTCGTCACTCGTCGACTAATAACTGCACAACTTTGCCCAACTATTTAAAGGTTATCACGTGTCGGTGTCCACCTTTTCTATTTTCGTCCGGTTCGTTTCCTGTACGGAGGTTCCTTCTTCTCGAGCACGATCTTTCCTCGTGGAACAAGAACCGCGACGATCGATCGTAAACGTCGAGAAATCGACACGCGTCGAACAAGTTGGTCGACCCGCCGACTGATCACGCTTCAGTTCGGTTCGCAGTAGCCGATGCGCATGCGCAACTGTCAGTGACGTTTTGCTCAACGCAATTTGCATATTATGATACGTAGGATTTGTTGGCCGGAATTTATCCAATTGCCACGAATCGTGCACGAATTCTAACCGGAGAAGACAAAGCTGTCACCGAGGGAAGTGTAAAAGAAATGAGAAACGAGAAAAGAAAGATATTTCGTTAATTGGCACATCACCTAACCTGTCGTTGAGATACACGTTGCTATGCGTTACACTTACTTTCGTCCCGAAATTCGAAAAAATTTCTTACAGACGTCACGTGAGTATGGAATTCCGTTCTCTCGACGCGCATGAAAGGACGCCGATTGGAAGCGAACGCGAGGTAAATTGGAAACGAGAAATGAGGGCACTGAGAGATGGTAGTGGGAACGCTAAAGGTACGAGAAGGAAAAGTTTGCGTATCGTGTGGTCGAAATTATTTTGATTAACATATGAAACGCCGCGTCGTGTCATCGGTGGCCGATCATGTAAAATAAAATGAAAGAAAGTTTTAAGAATATAGGACGTTTAACGTATTAAGAAGGAGAGACTATAAAATCGTGATAAACGATGGCAATTGGGACGATTGCAATTTCAAAACCGGTAGAGCAGCAGGTTTTTCTTCATGTTCGAAGTTTACGGTATTTTAACAATAATTGTGTAATAGCGAACAATATTCGAATTCGACACCTTGTGGAATTCCATCTAGGTGATTGATACTTTTGTCTCATTTTATTATTAATGTTCTACTTTTTGTTAGACTGAAATTAAACATTTTGCTAAATTTAAATTGCATCGTATTTATGTTCTATATTCATTTCTAGTAAACATCTCTCTCATGAAATATTCCGCTAAATTTAAGCTACAACATACCTATGTTCTATATTCATTTCTAATGAACATCTCTCTCAAATTCTACGTTCATTTCACACTCACTGTATAAAATTTACACAAACGTTTTCAAAAACGTGACTAAATGTATTTCAATTCTTTCGCACACTTGTCATCATTCTTTTATAAATATATTATATGAAATTTCATTGGGACCATCACGATTATGTTAGTAAAATTCTGAAAATATGTACAGAAGTTACAGAATATTTAGTACAAAGACTTAAGATATACATATTTCGCAGAGATCACAAATATACTTAAACAGCTTTAATCCATTAGATTAATAAGGCTCAATATTTAGTGGAATCATCTTCAACATTTATTATACACTAAGATGGCTATTTATACTAATCTTTTATTAAATATGTATTTATATTAAGTAGCATATAACTTTTATATTTTATATTTTTTTCAGATTTTACCAATGTAATCATGACACTTCAAAAATATCAATATAATCATGACATTTCATTAAAGCATTAATAAAATATCAGAATGGTTTACATATCATGCATAAACATTTTTTGTGGTAAAGTCCACGAATATGGTATTAATGAAATTGTAAAATATTTTATATAACATACCTTCTGTGACATACTTTTATTTCGTTTGGTATAGTAATAATACTTTTATGATATTGCAATACTTTTGCGAGACACTGTACTTGAAATCATTTAGTCTTCAATTATTGTTATTTATAACTAATTGATATTAGTTATTCTATTCTGTGTTGCTAGTCTTGATATTTCTTCATATCGAATTCTATATTATCTTCTATATTATCATCTTTATATTGAATTCGTTGAAAAAATGAATCAAGACTATATCAGCATACGGCATTGTATACGTTACAATTAAATATTCATTTGAATTGTGCGTTTCATACTTGTACTAAATTGAAACTTTTTAAATACGGTAATATATAAAGAAAAGATAGATCATAGAATATATAATATTTTTCTCAATTTATTTCGTACAGAAAACGTCATTAGTCGCAGCATCGTCACACAGCTTCTCTCTGTCTCGTTCTTCTCTGTTAATCCCACCTCCTCTTCAATTGCATCACACGAGACTCGTCGCAACTTACGAAGAAACGATTAGACGTTAGCGAAATGCAGTTAGAGGATACAGCGAATTCACTCGAACAAGTACGAAAATATTCCAGCTCTCGCAAGTGTCCATATTGCCATTACGATTAGACAAGCGCTGAATATTCGATTGATGTACTTCATCCTAAAAAGTATTCGGGAAAGAATCGAGTCGAGAAGATTAATATATTATATATATATATGATCGAGCAAGTAAAATATAAAAGAGATCGGTGGAAGGAGATATATATAAACCGACGATACGATTACGTTATCCGGGATTTTCCGCTTTCCACAATCTGCTTCCCGTTTCCCGGTTTCTCGAATGCGATTAAAAGTTACGCGTTGCGGCGCCGCGACCTCCGCCACTGTCGTTGGCTCTACTTGTGGTGGTGAATACAGACGAAAACATGAAATCGAAGCGCGATCGATCAAACACGGTCTCGGAAGCGGAATATCTCGAGATAGAGGAAAACTTTTAGTAGCCGGCGAAACGAGAACGACGACGTTGCCATCGTGAAAGTTACCTGTTGTACTGTCGCCTTGCGTTCTCTATTTGAGCCAAATCCTCGTTTAGGAGATAACGCTTCGCCCCGATCAAACAGTTCCTGGTCGAACGAAATGTAAATAAGAAATATATTGGACGAAGGTGTTCAAGGGTGTGTATATATTTGTGCCTGTTTAATACAAAAGTAGTGTGAGTTTACTAAGTTTCAAAAAGTTCTAAAAAGGAATAAAGGATGAAGTGGAAATTCTGTAAAATACGGTACTATCAAAGAGTGTCAGATTTATTTTGTGCGAGTCTTTGTAAAGTCATAGGGAAAAAATTGACTCGCACTACTTCTGCATTAAACGATTCGTTTGGTATTTAATCTCGTTAATGTTAAGCACACGTTGCTTTGTATGGTGATAATGAGATTCGAAAGGTAAACGAGTATTCGTTCGCGAACAAGCGTCGAAAATCCACATGTTTTGTCCACGGACAAACATGATCGACAGATAATGGGAGATAAAACAGAAATTCAACGATAGTCTGCGCTATTTTGTTGAAGTGGAAAACAAGAAACATGCAAATACACAACGCACAACTGAATTAGTAATACAATATTCATTGTATTATATTTCATTGCTGGCGAATATGATGCAAAAAAAAAAAAAAATGTGAATGAATCTATAGTTGAACATCTCAGCGCTACAATTAATCTCAAACATAGAAGCAGAAAGTTAGTTTTCTATTTCCCGATAGTAACATGTGTGTCACACATCCTAACTTAATCAGATTCTTCAAAATAGTTCTTAATACTCTCCATTAAGAACTAGGCAATAATTTATTATAACATTATATATGCAGATACCTTCCTTTTTTTCTTAAATTTCATAAAACTGTAGATTTTAAATAGTATATGGTAACGAAGAAGATACTAAGCAAATCCGTATGGCAATAATATTTAAAAAGAGGATTCGATAATGTAAATTAAATGTGAAAAAAAATGAAACGTTAATGCAACGTTGGCTTTTAATGGATTAATGACAGACCACTAAAGAAAAACCATCGAAAAACGTCGACTGAAAAACACCCTGGACAAGCCATTCTTAATATTAAATACTTACATAAAGTATTCTTTTATGTTGAACTCAGAATAATCGTAACTAAAGATTTCTCGTTCTACCAGTGGAACTTGCGCCGTTAAAACGTCCAATGTATTGGAATTGTGAATGACCCACTCGTTGCATAAAAAGTGATTCAATTGCGTCACGCTGCAGTAGATAGTTTTCTGAATTTTCAGCAGCCTGATCGAGGCATGAAAGAAAGTTTTGAGAAAGTTGCGGTGAAGTGAAGTGAAGAGGAACGTATATAAAGGTGTACTTACATCTGTTGGCGACCAATCACTTTAAGGATTTCGTCGATGATCAAGGCTGGTAGAACGTGCATAAACAACGTTAACACGTAATGAAGAGTGCGATTGGGTGTTAAAATGACTTGAGGATACCAGACAACCCCTTCCAACGGCGTCTGTTCGTTTAGCTGCAATCCCAGCGTCACCATTTCTTTGATGCTGATGTGATGAATCTGATACGAACTGCCATTGTAGACGTAAACGCTCGGGTCGTTGGCAATCCTGTATGCATGTGAGCATTTTCAACTTGGTTTCGGCCAATCCAAAATCAAACGCTATCATTTAAACTTAAGTCGATGTACTTAACGCGTTTAAGACGAGTTTCCAACTTCAGTTTATGAGAGAAATAAATTTTTATGATTTTCGTATCTAGAAGACGTTATTACAGTTTTAGTATCAATAATGCCGTTATAAGTTCCGAGACACAGTTTAACGACAGAAAGAAATCTTTTCACTGCGTTTCTCTGAACGTAGGAATTGTGGTTACCATTCGTCTTGAATATGTTAAATGAGTATCTACGTTAGCGACGCTAATTGAATTTATAGTACGAACTAGCTATCGTACGTTTCTAATCCTCGTTTCCACGTGGCTGTCAGCATAATTTTAATGGCCAAGTCGACAGGCAGGAAATCGTTGCAGATGTCCGGTTGTACACGAATTACTCGTAATATTCCTTTCGCACCGGCGACCATCATTCCCACAGGTCCGTTGAAGTTGTCCAACCAGCCACGTACGGGATCCTCGATCGTAGATATCACTGTTTCCAAGCGTCTTATTACTCATTGCTCATTTATTACTCTAAATCGTATGTACGTTGCGTACCTATCGATGGTCGAAAAATTATACTGGGCAGGTCTTTCGAGTAATCGTTTATCACCTGTTCCGCTAGTCGTTTGGTGAACGTGTACGTGTTTGGCATCGAACCCAAGTACCTGTGTTTGAACGATTCTTTTAATTTTCGAAAGGACCTCGCAAAGAAAAGCGCAAGGGAAACACCTACTTGGAAGTAAACGTTCGCACGATTTGCTCGTCCAGAGTCTCTGCCATTAATATGGCGTCTCTCCAGCTGGTCAAAGGAGGATACGTAATCTCTTCGATTATCGGCTTGTCGACGTGAGCGTACGCGGTGCTGACGTGTATCAGTGCCTAGGTACAGTTTTAAGAACGTGATCGTTCTTGTTACAACAAACACGAAGAATTCAGAAAGAAAGATGACTTCTACTTGCCACTAAGTTTTTCATAGCTCCCGCGAGAATGCAAACGTCCCTGGTCGAGCGGACGTTCGAGAGTATGTCCTTCTTCAGATCCTCGATGAATCGAACATTCGCGGCCACGTGAAAAATCACGGACACTCGCTCGATGATGATCTGTCTATCGTCTGGCCGTAAATCTAAACCGTCGATGCTCACGTCACCGTGAACTGGGATCAACTTTTTCAAATTCGATGGTCTTTCTTTTCGTAATCTATCAAACAGCTACGAACACGAGAAAGATTCGTTGAGAGACGAGGATCGCGGGTATTAATCTTTTTCTAATGTTTAGTCTGTACTAGAATACTGTACAGATAATCTTATTGGTCATCAAAAAGAAGAGCAACATATATAAGATAAATAGGTATATGGTTTGAAGGTGAATTTGTTACATTTGTTCTCAATTGATTAAACTTTTTAGATTTTCAGTAATTTCAAGAGTTAAGGCCTTTACACGTGTTGAAACATGTTACAATGCACGCATCGACACTTCGATTTCATTGTCAAGTTTCACTTTGCACCTCGACACTTTAATTTTGTTGTAACGATAACGTGTACATGGACCTTTATCGAATATGCCAACTCATTTTTGTACTAACCGGTAAATCGAGCATTTTCTTGAGCCTCTCGTCGATTGACAGCCCGTTTTTTGGCCGTATTAACATGAATATTTCTCCAACATCGGGACAGGATCTCAAGAGCTTCTCGATCAATACTTTCCCCAGAAAGCCGGTACTACCGGTCACAAAAATACTTCGACCAGCGTAGAACGCAGCTATCGAGGCTCGTTCATTTTGTCCCGTGTTTGCGTCAGTGTCCTGAAACTCGTCGATCATTTTTTCTCAAATAAACATCTCTCTCTCTCCCTCTCTCTCTCTCTCTTTTCTTTTTAATTACTCATTTATGTACATTGTAGGTACAAAGCATTTATGTCATTTATGTACAAAGTATGTGGACATTTATCATTTTTATGGAATCTAATACGTAATGTACATTTTTATCATGAAATGTTTATTATTGATAAGTACTTTTACAAATAAAGAAATTAACTGGTAATTTCTTTAAATATTTATCCGGTGCGTTAAATACCGGGAAATTAAATGACAATGTTAAACACATCGTGTACGTGTTCTGGAAAGATTTACAATAAATTATTCAATGCGTCTAATATTGGAAGTCGTTCCATCATAATTCGGTGATGTTTCAGAAATTTATAGAATTTACAAAAAAAAAAAAAACAAAAAATTATTTTAACACAGGAAGATTGTACAAACACACAATAGACATGCAGAGAGAAAGACGCGAGATTATTGTGAATGTGATATTTAATGAATTACTGATAAAACATGTTTCTCATTCGCACCAATCTATCAATGATGTCATATCTTTTTCCCCAGTAAATATGAAGAATGAAGTATCCACATACCTTTTGAATGTATATAGGACAAAAGTAATTACTTGATAGAAAGAAACTTACAAGCATGGTGCGACGTGTCACGATCCACAATTACTAATTTTCCTTCTGATGCTTCGTTCTACTTCGATCGAGTTCCCTTTGGTTTCTTCTCCGTCCTCCCTCTTCTCTGTTTCTTTCCTGTTTATTTCGATTCTACGAGCCAATCGATGGGGACCAGGTAATTGACTGATTTTATTGAGAAACCTCGGGAAGCAGTGACATTAAAATTGACCTTAAAGTAATGTTCATTCTAATTCATACTGTGGTTCAAAGGATGGATCTTTGCATATGCAAATCGATAAGAACTCAATATTCAAACGTCCACGTTTTCGGCTATTCGCGATCGAATTGTTGAACCAAATTGATATAATCGGGGAAATCTGTGAACGAACGTGCAATCATATTTTTAACTGCGTATACTCGGAGTTTTATAATTGTGTTCAACTTATTCTACGTGATTTTTGTCACGATCTGTCTACTAGCTTAGAAAAATATTTTTAAACGAAAGTATTTTAAAACACGAAACACAAATAGAGTAAGTACTGAGTGAATTATAGGTCAAAAGTGACTAATGATTTTTTAAATTGATCGTGACCTTATAGTATTTATTAATCAATGATTGCTAAATAGCTAAGAAATAATTGTTAAAAAGTAATCCGATTCACATCATAATCTTCAATCGTTAATCAAATTATGTTTCGTCCAACTCTGTCTGTGAAATTCGAAGAGAGGATTAAATACATACATAATAGATTCTTAAGTATAATGTCACAGCGGAAATGAACGCGGTGACGATTTTTACATTTCTATTTTCGTGACCAGCTTCTGTATGAATAATTACAAGTTCATTCAATCAAGGTTACCGATCAAGGGTAAAATATTTATAATAAACAAATAATAAGCCCAGTTATGTAGAAAGCTATCAATGCTCAATGGAATTGAGTAAATTTAATTTGAAGATGTTAATTTAAAAAAAGAAAGGCGTTTTACTTCTATTGGATATATTTTATTTCTTGTCTCTGTTTTATTATGTTTTATAACATTCATTGAATAGTAGATAATGGATTGAGCATAGGAATGGAACTTTGATTTCTTCGTTTTAATAACTATAGATATAATGCAAGAATTGTTCCGTGAATTAATAAATTTTTGTAAAGTATATAAAGACCACTAAATTCATATTGTGTTTAATTAAGTTTTTGTCATTTTGAGGATTCACAGGTTTCTGCTTGACTTGTTTCCAATTATTAGGAATAAAATCAATCTTTAGTTGATCATTGCAATAGTTTCTTTTCTCTTGATCTAATTTCCTCGCACTATTTTTCATTTAAAGTACTTTCATCTTTGGACGTTTATTTTTTCATTTAAAATAACCTTTTTGAAATTCAGTATCAATGTTACAATCAGTTTTTACCGGATTAGAACAAGTCATTGAATTACGATTCCTTTAGTCATTAAATTACGATTATGAAGTGGGATATTTCATATGCAATAGTATATCGATACCCTCTATATTCTTTGATCATTTGTTTCTGCAAGTCACCCATTTTCCTATCGAAACAACGTCTGACAAAGAACGGAGGCTTTTCGTGAGTTCAAGAAATAAAAAAATATCAATGTCATTGGTTCGTCTACAAAACGGAACGACGTCGTCGTTGCCGTCGAGCTCCGATTTGGAACACGTGGCTATCTCGCAGAGGTATCAATCTCGATGAAAAATGTCCCACGTGTGTCGAAAGAAGGGAATTTCCTCTCTTGGAAAGGAAAAGAATAGATTAACCTTCTTTCGGGTCCTTACTGTCGAATGGCGTTCCTATCTTTTTGAGAATTTTACGTTTCTTAAAAAAATTATTAATGATAAAAATTAATATTAAAAATGTATTAAAGTAAAATTGTTCAAGTATCACAAACGAGAGATCACGAATTCTTAATAATTTCGATTATATTCAAAAATATTCTTAATAGTTTATAATATTCTTGTAATTCCTCTTGTAATTTACAATTAGACTGCGGACTTTTGTATAATTTTATATTTTCAAAGCAATTGAAAAGATTGAGTCCAAGCAGAAAATTACTTCATTTATTAAGTATCACAGGAAATATTATACTTTTTACATTTTATATATTTTTACATATTTCTGCGTGTTTGCACCTCCAAATTTTTTTCAATATCCGCAGTTCATTTATAATATTTAATCTTTGACAACTGAATATTCGTACGTTCTTAATGATTTCGTTGGAAGATGCAAAACTCTTAAAAAGAAGAAATATCGCTCTACGCTCAGACTGTCTGAGCAGGTCTGAGATAAACAAGAAACGAGATTTTACAGGGAATCGAAAGACAAAGCGTCGAGGCGTAGCCGAAAAACGAAAAGCGTCGACGATGACCACGAACCGGAGTTGAATTCTGTCGACGTGTTATACGTCGAGTACGAAGAGGACGAAGAGGAAGAAAGAAAGAAAATCGCGCAGAGGCAGCGAGCAAAATCTCCCGATGCACCACGTCGTGTTTTATCCTTGGTAAAAAAAAAAAAAAATTAATTAATTAAAAATTGAAGAGAAATTATTAATGTTTTGCCAACATATACAAACTCCTAAAAGAAGCTAGCTGCAAATGTTGACGAAACGTTGAGAAACGATACCTTCGACTCCAAACGGAAAATAATTGTAAAATAATTAAACACGACGAGCTTATTCTTCAATGTTCCAGGTGGAAAGGTGGCGGGAATGGCAGGTTATTTCAAAATCGGCTCAATTCGCGCTGACGTCTACGGCGTACGCGACGTGACGCGGTTCGGCAAACTCACAAATTAGGAATTAACCTGGTCTGAGATTATAAAATTGCCTCGAACCGCAAACGCCGTGGCCGTTTCCCCTAAAGAAATCCAACGATCTCCACTCTCTGTTCGATCTCGATTAATTTAGAAAATGGCAGCGGCCGCGATCGCCGAGCGTTCCGACATGGCGGAGAGAAGAAAGAAAGAGAGGAAAGAGGGAATTTCGCCGGAGGAAAAACCGGACGTGTCCCCCGGAACCTTCGACGTAGATAAGATTACACGAATGGAGGATGTCAGGTAATTTAGACGAAAAGAACATCTCTACTTCTTCTCACAGTTCTTCGCCTAGTGAAGGTGTGAAACAAAATTGGCAATATTTGTTACAAATTTAACAATATAACGATAAAACGTCGTCCTTACTCAAAATGTTGTCGGATGTGTAATATATGAAAACTATAGCTCCTACACTGGAATTATCACCTAAAAAAGTGGACGACAGTGGTCGGAGACATTTTAACAAATCAATGTAAAATTCATTAATTGTTTTCATATTTTTTTAAATAGCCTGACATCTCGAGTTTGCGAAAGACATTCGTGTCGATAAATTTTGTTTACGCAGGAATTTTATGATAAAAGACTTGCAAGAGGAGATTCGATTGGAACAGTACAACGAGAAACGAAAAGCGGAAATGGAAGCGGAAGAAGCGGCGAACCGCCAAACGCAGCTAAAACAAACACACGCCGTACTTTCACGACATTGGGCAGCATTCACAGAGAACATGCTCCAGTTGGAACAAGAAGAGAACGTTGGTACTTGATTGAAGATCACATATCTTTAATAATTCTTCTCTCTCTCTCTCTCTCTCTCTCTCTCTCTATTTTTGTGTCGTTGAATTTTTAGTGGGCACGGTACATGACTTGCGATGGTCTGCCAGATCCTGGTTCATTACCCGACATGAATACGTTCTTGTTCCTTTGGTCGTTGAAGGGCGAAGAGGCGACCATGAATACTATAGAGGAAAAGTGTCGAGTGATCACGCACGTAAGTGAATACTATTTATGAGGAAAATTCGGCAAATTGGAAAATTTGAAACGTCGTACAAATGCACGTTCACGTGGTGGTAATAATGGGACAATTCTTGCTTCTTAAAAGTGAAAATTGGCCGATAAAGAAATCTTGATTTTTCATATTTTCATTTAACTCTTATTCGAGACATATAAACATTTGGACAATTGGAGCAACTCGATTAAGGAATTAATATTCTCGTTACAACTGTATTCTAATAGAAAAATATTTCTTTACTGTTAATAAGCAATAAGCAACTAACAGAAAAATATTTCTTTACTGTTAATAAGCAATAAGCAACTAACAGAAAAATATTTCTTTACTGTTAATAAGCAATAAGCAACTAAGAGAAAAATATTTCTTTACTGTTAATAAGCGATAAGCAACTAACAGAAAAATATTTCTTTACTGTTAATAAGCGATAAGTAACTAATAGAAAAATATTTCTTTACTGTTAATAAGGAATAAGCAACTAACAGAAAAATATTTCTTTACTGTTAATAAGCGATAAGTAACTAATAGAAAAATATTTCTTTACTGTTAATAAGGAATAAGCAACTAATAGAGAAATATTTCTTTACTGTTAATAAGCGATAAGCAACTAACAGAAAAATATTTCTTTACTGTTAATAAGCAATAAGTAACTAATAGAAAAATATTTCTTTACTGTTAATAAGGAATAAGCAACTAATAGAGAGATATTTCTTTACTGTTAATAAGCAATAAGCAACTAATAGAAAAATATTTCTTTACTGTTACTTGCAACAATTGAGATCTTGAGTGATTTACTGAATTGAAATTGGAGCAAAGAATTTCTATCGTTCAAGTTTTATGTCCATTTGCAAGAAACTTAACATTTTGTGTTTGTAAAGAATTTTAACCGTGGCTAGAAACCAATATGGAATCGATTAAAATCACTTGGATGTCCATCTTCAATTCTTCTTTTCATCTGTTAATCACTATTATATACCGTGACTGAAATGCTAATCCATTTTCACTACTAATTGAAACATAAGAGTAGTTAATACAGTAGTTAATACTGTATAATTATCAGAGACTAAAATTAGGTCAATTAGTCTCATTTGAAGTATATTTTATTATACTTTACAAGTATATCTCATTATTATATAAGTATAATTTACACACACACACACACACACACATGTATGTATTATATGTAAGAGTCGCGGGATGGTAGCGTACACAAAAAATCAAACGCTATCTCAATCGATAATTTTCGTGTTTGCAGCTTTTGAGCAAGATCGATCGAATTATTCGCTTCTCCATGATGATCTCGAAGGAGTATGTGGCCGAATGTGAATCGGTGAGAGGATCTCGAGAAAAATCTCGCTTCTGCTCCAAAACGACTCAAAGTCTCATTTTTCAAACGCCACTAGATCGCTGCTAAGCTCCGGGTTGAACTTCAACGATGGATTGATCTCGCCTGTTATCAACTGTTACGCAACATCGAGGCTAACATGGTCCGAGAAAACATTAAAATCACTAGATATGTTTGTGTGACGAACAAAGCGGTATGTTGCGTTTGGGCTCCGATCGCACTGCCCATAGGGCTTAAGCGACAAATAGCGGATAGAGAACGGCCGTCTGTATTCGTACCAAGGTATTTTCTATCATTTGCTGATCTATCGTCTACTGGTCCAAAAATTAGGAATGAAATTTTTTCACTCTAAAGATTATTATTTTATTAGAAAGATGCTTGTTGTTACCAAATCTAAACGAACAATCAATAAAATTTGAGAAGGAGGATTATTTAAATTTTAATATCAATAGCAATTTAATAGACTTCAGGAATTGCACAAAGTGCCTGAAAGCGCTGGAAATTGTATAAAATGTATAAAAAGTATTCTTATTCCGGATCGAACGAAAATTTTCGCAATCTAATGTAAATTCCTATCGTTGCGCACGGTATTGATTCAGGACGATTGTAATCGCAACCGCGTTTCGAATTGCAGAAAGACAAGCGAAATCGAAATAGAATTCGAAGAAATGAAGCTCACGATTAAGATGCCGAGCGATTTCGACTGCCATCAAATGGCAATCAGAGGCCTTTGGCTTGCTTACGATCATCACTCGGTTGAAGCGGATTCCTATCGCATGCCTTCATTACCGGACTATTTATTCGATCTGTGGAATCCTTCTCTCGGTATGGAATCCTTCATTCGATCATACCTGTGCTTAAACCTTCTCCCCATCACCTTCATCATGGTTTTCGATTTTTGTAATCTTTATCTTTTATCGAGGGATTGTTGTGACTTCGCTTAGGGACTGTATTTAAGAGAGAGAGAAAAAAAAAAATATAAGAACGGCGTTGATGTTAGATCTTCTGGAATACTCGGCAAGAGAGCACGCGGAGAAGCTTCGACTACGCGAGGAGCAAGCCGAGGAACGACGTCTACGTTTAGAGGAGAAAAAAGCGATACTCGATAGGATGGAGTATCCGCCTGTTTCGCCGCGACGCGACAAGAGGAAGAAAGGCAAAAAGACGAAAGGACATTCGGCGAAAAACTATGAGTTGGAGTTCGAAGCCACGTTAGCCACGATGCTGCCTTCGAAATCGGAACTGTTGCCCTATTTACCGACTCCGGGCGAGATAATTCGTG
Source organism: Tetragonisca angustula (assembly GCA_036937485.2). Classification (NCBI taxonomy): domain Eukaryota; kingdom Metazoa; phylum Arthropoda; class Insecta; order Hymenoptera; family Apidae; genus Tetragonisca; species Tetragonisca angustula. The sequence goes on along the minus strand of JAWNGG020000063.1, from coordinate 1,432,337 downwards.
AAACCGAAGGTAAAGCTCGACTCGCGCGACATTTTCCCTACGATCGACCGAACGTGCTGTTTCGCTGGCAGAGACAGCCATGTCGGACAGCAAGAAACTGCTCTTTACTCGATGCGAGGAGACGGAGGTGAATCTGCGAAAATACAGAATCCTCGGTGGAGTGTTTCGCGTAGATCTCCTCTATCAACCGCCTCAGCCGAAAGATCTTGGAAAAGATATGTACTTGACCACTCGTGAGTGCCATTTAATAAGATCACGTAGCTCACCATCGAAATTATTCGGATCAAAATTCTCAATCAGACACGACTCGTTCTCGTTACAGTCGAATTACCAGAGGAGCCGAAATTCGTGCCGTTTCTCAGATCGTACGAGACACCTCAGCCAGCACCGGATTCCGAGAGAACGCCGGAAGTGATCGAGGCCGAGATGAGAGCCCTTGAACTAGCGATGGACGCGCTCATCTTGCTCACCCTCAAGTCAGTCTGTCAATTTTCTTTTCTTTACGAGCAACTCTCTTTTGTCGACACCATTAAACACGTTGCATTCGTTACATGTTTAAAGAAAATTCCAAGGATTTGCTCAATTACGCCTTTCACCTAGATTTCATAATTTTACAAAATTCAAAGAGATTGAGGTACTCATGGCACCATGATAGATTATCGTTTGGTCTTTAGTGGGTCAAGTTTAATTTCCGTTTTCGTGTTGACAGATTGCCCGAGACTGTCTTCTGGTTTGAGCCACCGGTGGTCGCTCATTGGTTGCCGGAGAAGAAAATGTGGTCAACGAGATACGTGCACGACGTGAAGTTCAACGAGGAGAAACAAACGATCGCGTTTCGCGTCGGTAGATTAGGGATCCACGGATTGGCGGGATACAAATTCGCGAACCTTCCGTTCCAGAGTTGGGAATTGAAACCGGAAACGGGGAAAAGTGGTCGCCTTCACGCCGGAGTGGCCCTCACCGTTACAGCTGCCACGATTCAAGCGGAGTTCGTTATCAGGGTAAGTCTTTCCGCTTGCCAGGCTACATCCGTTCGGAGAATACAATTCGACCGACTGACAACGAGACACATTTTTCAAGGCACCTTTACACAGTAAGAACTTCCTTGATGTATAAATTTGTCGAGAGACAAATTAGTTTATAAAGATAATTGGAGGATTCTTCTCTGATTGAATGTGATTAATTTTTGATATGACAGTGATGCGATGTAATAGAAATTCAGGTTCAAGTGAGTAGATTCAACTACTACAAGATGACGTCAATATGACGGATTTCAAATTTTCTTTTTTCACAATACACGTATTCTTTTTATCGAAATTATTAATGTTGATGTTTAGATAGAAACGTAATTTCATAAATCCATTTCATCGCGTACATGTTAATCCCTTGGCAAACAATCCTGCAAACGTTGCAGGAAGATCGAGTTTGTTTGAACTCGTTCACCGGTGCGGCATCGATACCGCTCAAAGAAACTCTCGGCAAATATTTGGAATTGGAATGTCTGATAGAGGTGGGTAACTTTAGCCAGATTCGTTTTATAAATTTCTGTTCCCCGACCGTGTATCCGCGATGCTTGGAATCGCGTTATAACGTTGGAACCCGGTCGCAGCGGTTGCAACACGATGGATTGGACCTCTTCCCAGAACGTGATGCTGCCAGCTATTTAAAAGGACTGCCGATCAAACATCCGATCACGGAGAGACACTTGAGAGAGTGCATGGCTCTATTGTCTACCTCGTACGTCTTTTCTTGGTCACGGTGGAACGCGTCTCGCAGTTTCCGAGAAATAGTCTTGCAATTTAAAGAGGTACACGGTTGTGTCGCAAAAGAGGTAATGTAATCTTTGGAAATGTTAAGTTGTGTATATATATATATATATTTTTTTTTTTTTCATTCACGAACCAATTAATGTTGAACTTCAGATATAATATAATTGATCGACATCTATTACCCTTATATATACTTTTATCCTAACTTTTTAACGAAACGTTTATGTACGTTTTTGCCGATATGATATTGTTATTTTCACCTATACGCACACTGTATATTAAATTAACTTCATTAAACCTATAATATCTTGAATTGAAATTTGTGCTATATAAATTTGATACACACCAATATCTAATGTCTCCTTTTCTCTGGTCAGCGTACGAACCTGATGCTCTTGGTAACACCCTCGCGGACCATGCGTATACGCTGTACCGAGATGAGCCCCGAATTTTCCGACTTACCCCTCGAGGACGAAGACACTAAGGTAAAAATCTCTTCCTGTTGTTTCTTTCTCGTGTTTTCCATCTTTTCCTTTTCTAGTTTTACGCCGACCTGTATCAGTTGGTGTTAAACACCGCTGGAATCAAGACTCGACTGTTAATAGGACAGATCTCGTACAAATTGTCGTCGACGGTTGCTCGACTTCTCGAACGCACCAACGTTATCAGCATGTCTTCTTAACCCGATCGATCTAAACGTCAACTATATGTCACGTGTTCGGTGCAGAATGTTAATTTTGTAGCACGTTGAGCCAATTACAACTCTAAATTTCCTCGCTCGAATATTTTCATTTACTGTCTTGAAATTTATTTTGAAATTACTTTCCTTCTCTGCCAACGAACTTGATAGAAAGTCCAAGGAAAGGTGTCCACGGTGGATCGAGGACGGAAGAAGGGAAATGACAAGCCATCGAGCGACAAAAGAGTTCGTTTCCCAAACGAAATTCTCTTTATTCGGATATACAACGTATGTCGAGCATCAAGCGATATTCAGGAAATAATAAACGCCTCCGTTCGATCAGTTTGTTAACGACAGTATATCAGTTTTCTGTAAAACGATATTTCGACTCGAAGGAAACACACAGCGATATCGAGCTTACGGTTAAGCGATAAAGAGTTAATCGATGCGCTTCGTCGTTGAGTCGAGGGAATAAAAGAGAACGAGGTAGGCAGAATGATGTGGGGTAAGAGGGTGTGCGACCGTGTCGCGGTTACTGGTATGCTTGGAAGTGGAAAGGGCAAAGTGTGTGTCTCTGTGTGTGTGTGTGTATGTATATATGTGCGCGCGTGTGAGCGACTGTGTGAGGATGGGAAAGGTGTGCACGGAGAGGTCAGGGGGGTAGATCGGATCGATAAGGGTGTGTAACAGGCGATACACAACGACGAGGAAACGATACGACAAGGAAGCGTTAAATCTGCACGACCAGGCAGAGTCGTGTTCTGCGGGTCTGGCTACGCGGATCTGGTCAGTCGCGGTTTCCGACAACGAACGAGGGGATTATCGGTCTCGTCAATCGAAAACGCAATTACCTTTCGAACGGGGCTCCTCGTTCGTACGCTCTCCTTCTTTCAGCCTTCGCCGAAAAGTACATATGCAACTCGCATGTTTGTGGTAACCTGCCCAGTAAACGAACGTCGCTCACGAAAAGTCAATATCTGCTGACGCACTCTTTGAAATTTGCACAGAAACTCTTTGCGAAAACGTTTCTTCCTTTTCTCTTCCGCCTCCCCCCCCCCTGTAATCTGTACGGTGTTACATTTCCATCTTGTTTCTTCGTATCTATAATTTAGAATTTAAATCTTCATATCTGTGAAGAACTCGTCGATTTTGCTCATTGCACTGGAGATAATAGTAAAACGTTTAAAATGAACGGAACAAGTCGGAGTCGTCAAGTGACATCACTATCGAAGAGACAATCACGTCAGAATGCAAATGACGAGTCTGCGAAACGAGGTGTGGAAAGAAGATTGATGCTCGTTCACTGGACAGGTCGCAGTTTAAATACCCGTTCGCTAGACAGATCGATCTGCCTCTTCGTCGCTTACTGTCCACCAATTATGTATGTACATACCTTTCCAACTTCGACTTTCAACCCTTCTCTCGATTTTTAGAACAAACATCGTGTGTATACGCAATAGGAAGCTAAAAAATATATGTATAGTGTTGCGCGCTGCGAGGGCCGGACACGCGTGGCGAGCAGCAGTCTCCACTTTCACGGTACACGACCGAACACGATCGATCGCAGAAATTTCTTTCGCCCCTCCGTTCATTCGTTTCGTTCGTCCGCTTTCGCACCCGGGTTGATCAGTTTTCAGTTTCGCGCTTGCCTCCATTGATTTTTTTTCACCGATCGACGAAAATCCCTGGCTCGTCCTGTACGTGTCGTTTTGTATACAGGACGAATCGGGACGCACGCTCCTATACTACCGGCACGTGGCCTCCAAACGATAACGCTGGTCATCTCGCAAACGTCTCTTCCAATTCTCTTTTCAGTCTCGAATCGGACGGTCGCGTATCCATCTTCGTTCGCTACGTTCATCTACCTACTCATCTATCTTCCCTACATTCTCAAACACATCAGCTCGTCCGGCTCGCCCGCTATTCTACCCAATTTCCGTTCCCTCTTCCCTTCTTCGCCGTTCGTTCGACAAGCCTCGCGACGCCTCTCGCCTAAGTAGCTGCGCTACTCGAACGACGCGGCTACGCTGCTTCATCGTCGAGTTGAAGTGGATTTATTATTATCCGCGCGGGCACGGAGGAACGTACTCGTTCAGGCGCCGGCAAGACAAATATTCATTAACAAATATTCTATAATATAGGTGTTTAGATCTATTGTATCGTATTAGCACACGTATTATCACACGTACTATTGCTTCATTCGACACTCTCGCGAGGAATGCTTTGTTTCATACAAGCTGGATCGATCGTTTCCTTAAAAACCGAGTTCCTCTCTCTTCGAGTGTAAAAGAATCTTTCTATTCTAGAACATGTCGAAAAAGCTTGCCTCCCCTGTCTGTTTAATTCTGTCAATTTTTTTTTCTTTTTTTTTTCTTTTTTTCTTTTTGTGTAAAGTGTTCGATATCCTCCCTCGAGTTTTCTCAAGCACTTGTGCTTAACACTAACACGAGGTTCCCCCAGCTTGTACAACTATTACAACGAAATCTTACGTATTAAAACGAGGGAACATTTTCACTCGCTGTTTACAGATCGTTTACGAATCGTTTCCTATCGATCGGATGTCACAGCACAATATGAACACTGTAATACTACTGAACACAGTGTAACACTAATATCTGCGTTGGAACGGTGTCGACGTGGAGTACGGTTCCTCGCCGAGTGCGAATAATGTGAATCCACTTTCGTGCGTACATTACGCATTTGCCAAGACTTGAGGACCGAGAAACCAAAGACATTGTATATTAATCGACGTAGACGAACGAATTGTATAGTTCAAGTCCCGATTTATTCGCACGGTAGTCGAGACGCGCGATTCAGAAGAAGAGAAGCGAGCGTAGCCAGAAAATAACAGGAGGCGATCCGCGGACTTTTCTCCTTACTTCTGCTTCTTGGCGATCGAACGAAAGGCCAAGAAGAAAACGAGACAGAGTAATTATCGTTTGACGCGGTGCGTCGTACGCCGTGTCAAATCGGTCCCGCGTCTCGGCTCGCCCTCGATCCGACGCGGAGGCCAACTTGGATCGCCGTTACGCGCGAGTTTCAACGGGGGGCGAGTCGCGTTAAGAACATAGTGAGGTAACACGGATAGGCGATAAAACACCGAACTACGATCGAACCCAGGGGCGGCTAGTCAACACATGCTATTGCTATTGCTGCAACACGTTGGGAAATCGATGATATTATAGTTTTTTTTTCTTTTTTTTTTTTCTTTTTTTTTTGTTACAACGACAAGTACACATCCTTATTTTTTATTCCCCCGTGGCTCATTGTCAATTATGATGGAACCAAGTGTGCATTAAGTGTAACCGATACACAATTATCATTTCGAACTCGCCGCGAGTACCGAAGGAAACAAAATGTGACAATATGTCGAAAGAAATTGAGTTCTAGCATCTGAATCTTTGACAAGTGTTTGGCTGTATTTAAATAAAACCAACGGTACGTGAAACTACCTGATTGAACAATTACATGGAAAGTTAATTATTTTAATGAAAATAATTAACAAATTATTTGACACGTATATTTCTGTATATATTCGATTGCGAACGAGGAATAAGAAAATTATTAAGTTGCAGTTATGGATCGCTTCTTTTTTTTTTTTATCCACGAAAAATTACTCATTCCGTTCAATCGTGCGATTTGTCCTCGGTAAAGAGTCGAGGCAACTAATCCACATAACGTTTATGATAATCATGCGAAAGCTGATGGCTTTAAGTTTCTTATAACCCGAATAAGCTTATGTAACAACGCATCCGAGCGAACTTCCAGGATTCGATTACTACTTTTAAGTAGTTCACATTTATCGCTACTTTTAAGCAGTTTACATTTATTACTACTTGCAAGTAGTTTGTATCGTTACATTCATTCGAACGTCTATGTGTTTTCACAAGTACGAGTACACGTTTCACCTGGTTCGCCTGGCTTAAAATCAGAATGCACAGTCTGCATGTGTACAACTGTGTAATTACATACAATTGAACATCGATCGAATCCTAGTTAAGTGAACATTTTTCTTTTCTCGTTTGTGTTAGATTTAAACTTGGTTTCGCGAGTACATATTGAACTTGATCCCATCACTAATTGTACGAGTATAGACGTGTATGCAATGTTCTAGTCTCCGCTGCTGCGTCGCACCTTTTCTACCTGCTTCTTCTTTCCGTTCACTCTCTATCGATTTCGAACTCGAAATCTCAATCCAACACGCGAGCACGTCAATCCTTCAAAGTAAATTCTGCAGAATACTTTCGCAACAACGAACATCGAGACAACCATTTTCTACGCGGTCTTTCAAAGAAAATGAACTCCGAGTTAAAACAGTGGGATATGTCACACGACGAGCGTGTAAGAAATCCACCAGCCGCCCCGTCCGGGCGAGCCTAACAAATTTTCAACTGGATTCAACGCTGGTCGACATCGAGTAGCGAGCCGTTTCGTCGCGGGATCGCTCTAAAATCCTATTAACGCTCGTCTTTTCTATCGTTATCGCAAACTGGAACTTGACTCGCAAGCTGCTTACGATTGAGGTAATCCATGGTATAAGGCCCAATTCGCATCCAGTTCGAATTAACGCGTACTTAGTTTTGTATACACTACGCAATGTATGTCGACGATTCGTTTAACTCTAAAATAGGTGTTGTTTTTTTTTTCCTTTTTTTTTTTTCTTTCTTCTGTTTTAGAATTAGCGCGTTCCATCTGCGCGAGAGAACGCAAGTTCTAAACTAACCCAAACTTTCACGATCGATCGGTCGGACAACGAATCTCTGGCGCGACGCGTGTGAATAAATCCTCGTCCGCGTGAGAGCGGCGCACACAACCTGGCAGAAATAAATCTGCTCCGTTTCTACGCCTACTCTCGAATTGAAACACTCGACGATGGATCGACGTCGGTTTTATTCAGCGACGTCGGCCGCCGATCGTTGCTGCCGCGCGACTTTCGTCGGATGCTTCCGCTCGTGATTCGAACGATCGGAGCAAACGAGAAAATCGAAAAGAAAGGAGGGGGGGAAGAAAAGAAAAGAAAGAAAGAAACGAAACGAAACGAAACGAAACACAAGGGAGAAGAAACGCTCGAAGGCTGGGAAACACCTTCGACTCGTCGTTCGTTTTCGTTTACTTTTTGGCACTTTTTCTCCGATTGTGGGGGAGGGCTAATTTTCTACATGAGCGCGCCTTGATCGCGCAAACACGCGTTCCATCACGACCGACCAAACGCGATCGAGCGACATACGAACGTATAAACGCGCGACAAACGCGTTCGTTTTTTTTTCTTTTTTTTTTTTTTAATTGCTAAAATGCTACGAATCTGGTGCATGTGACATTCCTTTGGTGCAAACGTTCGTTTCAGCTTTCGGCTCGAACAAGAGTCGAAAAAAAAAAAAAGATCACTGCAATCATCTCTTTCTCTCCCTCTCTCTCTCTCCCGCACTTTCTCTCTCTTCCTTTCTTTCTTCGTTTTGTTTTTTTTTTTTGATTTTTTCTTTTTTTTTTTTTATTTTCTAACAGGTTTACGCCAAATCGTAATGTTTCGTGTTGCATTCTGAATTTCAACGGTTGCATAACGGTATAATACACAGGCTACGATATACAAACGTTAGTCTAACTGGTTTCTCTTTTTTTTTTTTCTTTTTTCTTCTTGTGCTACTCAATAACTAGGTGTACACACATGTGCGATGCGTATGCGTGCAAATGTTTCACGAGACACGCGTGCGTTCGTGGTGTGAGTGCGTGTGTACGTGCATGCGTGCATAATGTACCTATAGGTGCGTGCATGCGTGCGTGGGTGCGTCGTGCGACGCGGACAAACATGTACGTGTTACAATAGTTATGCACGTGCGATCGAACGCCAAGATTAGACGAGTTTGACGCGCACGCGAGAGAGAAATTTAACGCTAGAACTATCGATCGCCAATACGTATACAATACCAATCATTACAATTTTTGAACGACGGTAATTAAAAAATAAATAGATACAGTGACGCCTCTGTTCAAAAAGAGATCAGTATTAATCCTCATACAGCTCCTCGTGGTCGTTTTTGATCGTTTATGTTCAATTAAATTTGATCGAGTAAAAGACATTGCGCTATCGTACGAAACAGAGGAACAACAAGTTTTGAAGTTACGAAATCACTCTACTTGTTACCCAAAATTTTCTACAAAATGACGCGCAACTATGTATCTCAGTAGTGCAATATGCCGTGAGATGAAATTTTTCTTTCTTTTTCCTTATTGTAACATCGAGACGATTAAAAACTCTTGAATTTTATGTAATAGTCATTTTTGATCATGAGGATCGTCAACAATTTTTCTATTGCCATTTTTACGCTCTAACGTCTCTCGTGAAACAGGAAACTATTGTTCCCATTGTTTTCCACGATTGTGATCCTCTCCTAAACTTATTTAACTACTCACAATTGAACAGTGTCGTCTTTTATTCGACTTATCGTTTATTCCTAAAATTATAAATAACATCATTGACTGGCTCGTGTTATCCCGAAATAGATAAAATTCAACATCTCAGAGCTCGGAGCTTTTTAAGAAATTCTTCACCTTTCCACGTTCTTTTCTACACGTCAAACTTCACCGCAAATAACTGTATCGACCGTGTTTGTAAGCAAGCCAACTGCCTTTCACATTAGCTTGAATTCTTTGACATTTTGCTCTTCTCCTTTAAAAATAGAGCCACAAATACTATATTAAATCGCACGTAGCACCATTTATTTATGTAATACTGCTCTCAGCTCTCATATTTTATGTGCTTCTTTTCGTATTCCTTTTTTTTTTTTTTTATTATTATTATAATACTTAACTATTACCACAGGATGTGGTAACAATAATAAATATCACTATTATTATCATTATAATTATTACAGGGAAACTTTTACATGATGTTTGTTCAGAGATAAAAAAGGAAGTGTGCCCGTCGATTTCACGTACGGTTTTCAAAAACTGAAAATAAAATCGATTTTGATCAGAAATGACCAAGAAACCGTACGAGGGTTAATTTCGACAAAAATATCCGTATCCTTTCGACAATTGGAAGAAACAAGGAATGTCACAAAACTGCTTCATTGAGAAAATTACGTTTCAATGTTATCTCAGCCCGTCGTTCGTGAAATAAATTATTAGATGAAACGGTAATGCAATACTTGTTAGACAATAAGCGGAAATAGTAAAAAGTGAATATTCTGAACATTATCGAATCACTGCAATTCGATAGTTCTAGTTGTCGCAAATAAAATACGTTACATTAACAAAAGATCGCAGAAAACAGACGTTCCTCGTTTTCTCCCCCCCTTTATTTCTTAGTTTTGTTGAGAAAAGAGACCTTGAGGTTGCGTCGACGGGTTTACTAGCTCTAGTGTTCAATGCATCTCGCGTCGCGTGCAAATTCGTCGCTCGATCTCGCTGGCGTGGTACGTAGAGCTCGTCTAAGAAGCAGCTCGGGTTTTTTTTTTTTTGTCTTTTTCTCTTTTATTCACACTCGACTATTCTCTCTCTAGCTATTCGTTAGCTTGTAAAACCATTGAATGTAAAAATATTCGTCGACCACGCTGCACGGAGCGTATATGTAAGTATACTTTTTGTCGCGACATCGAGGTACGACGCTTTCCAGCCGCGAGTTCCCGCACCTACCCTTGTAAACCTAAAAGCGCTACGCTAAACACGCTACGCGACGCCCCTCGCTTTGCCCAACAACTACTTCTACCACTCTTCGGTACTTTTTTTTTTTTTCTCTTTTTCATTTCTTTTTTTTTTCGTGTTTCTTTTTTCTTTTTGTGTTTTACTTTCGTTTCACGACGCACCGCACATTCGACGCACTACAACACATATACAACCGAGATACACGCAGCTGCGCACACAGATATACGGACACGTATATGCAAACGCACATGTACACGCACACTTTTTTTTTCTTTTTTTTTCTTTTTTTTTTTCTTTTGTCGAACGCAAATATACGTTATGTATATGTATAATGTATGCAAAACCTGCAAATCGTCGCCTCGCTTTTTTTTTTCTTTTTTCATTTTTTCCTTTTTTTTTTTTCATCTCGGGGATATCTCTACGTGTTTTATCGTCAACAACAGCAAAACTATCGAATGTAACGCTTAAGATTAATTCAAGGTGTAACACCGATCACAATTTTTATCGCTTTCAAAAGATTTCCGACTAGGTCGATACAAAAATTCCGTCAAAAATATCGCTGCTTTATGGTTTTTCTACTTGTAAGAATTCAATATTATACTCCGGTGTCCCGTTCCGTTCAATCGCACGCGATGAGAGCAATTACACGCTACCGAGTAACCAACGGAGAAGAAAAGAAAAGGAAAGAAAAAAGATGGAAGAAAACGGGAATGGGGAAAAAATTGAAAGAAGTCTCGAGTCTCGAGGTGTACGCGAGATGTCGAAAACGTAAATATTAAAAAAGAAGAAGAAGAAGAAGAAGAGATCTCGCCGATCTCGGTTCTACGTTCGATCGAGAACCGAGGGAAATAATGCTAGTCTGCGTGAAGTTGAACGTTCGACTCGACACGTCGCGAGAAATCGTGAAATTGACTTTCGTGAAAGAAGATACATAGAACAGCAGGCGTCTAACAAACGCGAACGTGCCCGGGAGAGAATTGGTTAGGCGTGCACGCGTTTCTTGTTTCTCTGTCGTGAACGCTCTGATACCCGGTTCGCGGGTGGAATCGAAAGACACCGGATGGATGTACGGGGGAAACAGGGACGAGGTTGGCGCTGTGTGTCGCGTCAACGTGTTCCGAAGCAACGGTATCACGTACTCGGTACGTAATCACTCGTGCAAAACAGTCATAAAAATAACGTTCGATGTTAAATGTCAATAGAGTCGCAAAAAGTAATATCGATCGGTCGTGGTTCCGAGCGTCTCGCCGTTCGCTCGAAAACGTACACGGTTTATATATTCAAACATTGCGGCACACGATCTCGCGTGAGAACGAGCTCGTTATCGTTCGCGCGAGGGAGGTGAATACGGATATTATATTCGTCGTGAGTCGTTGTCGTGCACGAAGGAAGAAAGAAAAAAAAAAAAAAAAAAAGAAAAAGGAAAAGAGAAGAACAAAGAACAGGAAGTAGTATCGACGTTGCGTTGGAGAGAATGGTTCGGTCGTAACGCGCGAAAAGAGCGTTCTGCATCGGTGAAACGAGACTCTACACTCCTGTTTCCGTCGTGTATTCCTGGGGAAAAACAAAAAGGGGGACTTTCTACCGCTCGATATGGACGCTCGACCTTTTCTCCGTTCTCTCTTCCAGCCAACCGAGGAAAGACCAATCGAGGAAAAATAAAGAAGCTAAAATAATGTCCGTCGATCTCCTCCGTGCTCTCCTATACCGGAAGAACGTCGTGTCGCGTAAAACCAAACGAAAATTCACGTAGGGAGTTATATTAGTTCAGTAGCTGACTTCCTATGTATTTTGCCGCTTGGGGTCACTGTGACAAGTGCGCGAATCGAAAGTATAACAAGCGACCGTGAAATGATATTTTTACAGATTCTTAAACACTTCGGGAGGATAGATCTCGACAAATTTTGTGCGATGTTGGAAGTGGGGAAAAAAAAATTGAAAAGACAAGGAGGAGAAGAAGAAGAAGAAGAAAGACAGAGAAAAAAAAAGAGAGGGAAAAGGGAAAGAAGAGAAAAGAAATGACGAAAGAGGAAAAGAAGAAAAGAAAAAAGTATCAAAGTTGAAGGGGGTTCGAGAATCAGAAAGGTACTCTCGATATTACAGGTCAAGGTTTGATCGACGATTAACCAATGTGCTTGTAGTGTACATATATAAGTACCAGATACGTTCGAACCTTTACTCTGGTTTTAGTCGATGCCATTGGACGATCGTCTGCCGTGGCTTTGTAATCATGTCTTGCCAATGTTTCGTTTCGCTCGCCCCACTGCCGTTTTTCCCTGAAATTTATTAAATTTATTGACAAACGCTAAACCAAATTGGCAAATAAAAAATATTACAAAGGAATACAAATTGCAAGGATATGTTTTACTTCCAGAGAAAAATGAATAAACATTAACACAATTAACAGAATTGTAACTTGACACACTAACTGTAACTACTAACTATGAAGAAAAAAACGATGAAAAATATGTAAGAGTACGATTCAACAATTATCCGCAATTTAATGATATTTTTTTGTTACATTGACTGTAGCCTTAAATATTTATGCGTTGGCGATTATCCTCTTCATTTATCTTTTATAGACAGTTTCCTTTTTTTTTTATTATTATTATTATAAGGGTAACAATAGTTGAACTATCTTATATTTGCACCAAATAAAAAGCAGGGTGCTGCTCATTATCTGAGGGGAAAATATAAGAAATATTTTCAACACAATATGAGAACAGTATTTTTCCTCAATCCAGTATATAAGTAGATTGACATGTTTAAAACTGATCACGGTATTGCTTCATAGTAAAAAGTGTATTTTCCTATAAAAAAGCTTCTGTAACAAAGATGGATCAAGTGCGTTGACATTCAAGAACGTTATATTGAAAGATAACACTGTCACAAGATAGTAGTGCAGATAATTATTGAATCACCCTCGTACATACCTATCGCTCGAAGAGAAACTATCATTTCATCAATATGGGCGTCGTTCGATGATTGTGCGGGTAGATATAAAAAGAAGATATCGGCAGGTGATGTTGGTAACCACGTCGAAATCTTACCTGCAAGTTGAATCCGTCCGATCAACTCGTTACGACCGATGTTATCAAAGTCCATCACCATCACGTCCAACGAGCATTCTCGAATCTTCTCCCACGGCACGTTGAATGAGAACGCTTCGTTGAACACCGGGTTCAGCGTGCACTTGAATATAGGTGTCTTTCGTTTCTCGATCCTCTTGTCTCCGAATTGCAGCCAAACTTTCACGTACGGATCTAAACGCGCGCGGAATGGAAAGAGAGAGAAAACGGGGAGAATGAAGTTATCGTGTTGAACATCGGTAGCCTCAGGCAGCGGCAACTCGTCGTACTCTTAAGCCAGACAAGTGTTGAAACAACGTCCGTTGTCGAAACGTATTGTCGCAATAATATAGAAGTTGGCGAGTGATTTTCAACGTGTGCGCGCTGCGAACGTCTGTTCATTTTCCTCTCGACGTATTTATGCACATTCTGAATTGTATGCACGTTTAACGTAACAGATCGCACGAACGTATCAGCATTGTTTCCCGACGCAACGAGAAACAACAATGCGTCGTGGGGCCGCATTCACGGCACGCCCATTGAGACGGACGTCGTTTCAGCTTTAAAATACCAATTCGCTCACCTGATTTCCCATTAATATCTTTCGCTTTCAAGTTCCTCGCTTTCAACAGCGTCAAAGTGAGCACGGAATTGCTCGGATGATAGCACAAAGAACACAATAACTCGCCGCACTTATCCTTCGCCGGTGGTTTCAACGCCTTCCAAAATGACGGCTTGTCCGAAAAGTCCACCTATCGGGAATCGTATCGGTACGAGTTTACACGGAACTACGTTACATAATGTCATACACGTCGCGATTCGCGTTGGAAAATGGAAATTACCTGACACAGCGGAAGAAACATCTCTCCGATGGAATCGTCCCTGGAAAATCGATCGTAGTCGAACACGTGTAAATGCAGCACTCGGCTTTGTAACTTTTGAATCGGGAAACCTACGCAAAGAACGGTAGTAATGAAGAACGCGACAGCTCACTCTGAAAATACCCGATCTTTTTCTCTTTCTGACGACACGTGACTTGTCGTCAGTTTCCACGGATCGATATATGCTTACCTTCGAAATAAAACGTTTCGTTCCATCGAGGATTCAGCGTGCGTCTCTTTATCTTTGTCTCTAATCGGTGTTTCTTGTCCGGCAGAAGGGTTACGCGGACGTAAGGATCGGACGTTCCGGATAAATCCTTCGCCGGCAAATCTTTACCCTAAAAACGTAAATGCAACGAGTAGCATCGCTCCGTTAACGCGTTTGTCAAGGCCAATTAGGTCTCACGACGCGGACGTGCTTTTAATATTGCTGTCGTTAAATTAGAGATATTTTACACATTCTTCTCATATTTCTCACTTTAGATTAGTTTAGGTGATTTACGACCGGGTCATTCGTACGTTTCAGTTAGTCCCGAGCGCGAGATAGTTGAAAATTTGACAATAATCATAGTTGCAAATCATTTGTAATATTATACAGATAATACGAATGTGGGGACGTATAACTTTCAAGTTATAGACGTATTTATTTATCATCTTTTAGTTCAGAAAATTCTCGAATGTTACAATCGTCGACCACGATTTTATTTCAGTTAACGAAGCATAGGAGAATAAGAGAATAGTTTCTATTTTAAAAAAAAAATATACATGTACATATATATAAAGAAAAATAGTTTCCACATAGAGAAACAAGAACATGCTTCTCCACTGAATCCATTAATGAAACCTGAAGAACATTGTCTTGCACGAATTCGAATCACTTCGTAACACAATTCAAAATGTAAAATTCTTCGAATCTTGTCTTGAATCTTGAAAAAATTCGTTTACTCTATGCATGTACACGTATTTACAAACACACATACACACACGTAAAACAGGGATCTCTAATATATAAGCTGCACTAACCTGTATAATACGTAAGATAAGCGTAGTATTTTGAAAGTCATATTCCAGGCTGAAGTGTATTTGACCAACGTTCTCGCTGGGTTCCGAATTATCGATGTACATGTCTACCAAAGACATCGATCTGTTCTGCAGAAACGCTTTCTGAAACGGGAGGGTACTCAACGTTAGTGTACAATGCCAGCGAACAAGAAGAATATCGTAACTTCGTTCTAAGAGTGTTGTCTATCAAATCATTTCCCGGTGTATTAATTAAAAAATAAATAAATAAAATAATTACTTTGTCGGACATAATAATGGCACGCATCGACATCGTGAAAAATAAGAATAGCAGTCGAATAACAATGTTTAAAGATACTCTTTAATCTTTAAATTTATTTTACGACGAATTTACAACTGTCCACATTTTTAAACGTTCTTCATTGTGAAACTTTCAAGAAAGTCACTTTTGTTCGATAAAATATTGGTATTTGCTGATTACAAAAGTAAAATTCTATTTGTTTGAGCCAAATTTCAATCAATATCCGATTAAATAAACTTTCTCTCGTTTCTGTTGAACTTATTTGAATCAGAACTCCCATCGTATGAATGAAAAATTAAAAAATAGTAGAGTGAAAAATCAGTGGACTCCGGTTACATGAATTACTCCAATTATAATAGGACTCTATATTTATCCGAATCAATATCATCAGAAGGGCTGAATTTATAAGACATTGTTGAACTCGTACTGTTCGCGGTTCACACAGATGAATGTAAATCCAGTTATAAGAATTCCTATTATACGATCGAAGAAATTACAGAGGGTTAGTGGACTTCTATTATTCGAACGATCCAGTTATTCGAATCGTCTTGTCCCCGTTCCGGTTCGGACAAATGGTGTATATATCTACTATAGTGCCGTATCAGAATAAACATCCGTTGTAATTAAATTATCATTTGTTACAGAAAACTTATTCTAACAGGTATAAATTTTGAGATTAAAAAAAAAAAACGCAAAAAGAAAGTAATTTTCATATATTCGATATTCTTGCTTAAATATTTCACTCTGTGTAATTTCCACTAGAAATCTATTAAATTATCAATGGAATATTAAATTTCAAGTAACATCCCTCGATCGATTGCTCGAATCTGGTAACAACGAGTTTCATCTTCTTTTAACATTCCTCCCCCCTAGTCGTTATATTTAGTGAGACTTGCCTTGAAAAACTCATGCAACCAGAGTGCCAAAATTCCTCGTTATCAGCAAGATCCTACGACAAAAACTATCGTGGCGCAAGAACCGAAGAAATCCACCTACCGACGGGTGATCCCCCTTCACGTTCTGCAGTTGCTTGTTCTGAACTCCAGCAGTTGGTGTACGAGGCTCCACCACGCTGCCAGTGCCGCCGAGAGAAGCTGCGTTCACCCCAGCGCCGATCCCGCTCGTCCCTGCGTTCGCATTACCGATGCCGGAGACGCCTCCAGATCCGGATCCGCTGGCTACCGCGGCTGGACCGCTCAACGTAGAACCGCTTGGGCCGCCACACGAACCGCTCGCTCCCACCGCGCCGCTTCCACCCGCCGATGTAGCTGGTTTGTTCGCCGGGCTACCGGTTGTCCTACGGCAACACCAACCGATCGTCTTTCAAATCCCTGTCGCGGCTCCCTTACTCTCTTTACTCGATCGTGTGTGTGTGTATATCATCCGCGTGATATCGCGGTTCATCTTCATCACGCCCTCGTTCTTGTCCTCGTCCTCGTAATTGTCGTGTCATCGTTCATTGCTTTAACCCTTCTAGTGCCGAACAACGACGTACGACCGTAGTTGGCGTATGTGTACGGTTGGATACACGTACGCGAGTTATGGCTGAGAGTCTTCGCACGTTAAACGCGAAAAGAAGCAAAGGGGAGTTGATTGAAGTAGAAGAGGCAGTAGATGAAAATTGGTAGCTGAGAATCGTGGCGCGTGTGAGTTCAGAACTGTGCGGACACTTTCTTTCTTCGTCGTATTCATTTGAAAAGAAAGTGAAATGATTGAAATGTATGTATCGTAGAATTGTCGTTTACTCGTTTTAAAGTACAGTGGGGATTTTTGATTTTTTGATGTAGCGGGACATCCATATCCACGGACGATTGGTTTTGAGTGGCTATTCGTGAAATTCTGTTATGTACATACATAGATTCTATGCTGTATAAATAATATAAGTATAAAAATAGATTCTATACTATATAAATAATATAATATAGATTCTATGCTACATAAATAATATAAATAATACATTCTATATTATAGACTGCAAATGTCTGCGAAATTCATAATTATTCGTGTATACTGTAATGAATAAATTCGTGAAAATACGTCCTTTCTGAATCGCAGTCAACCATTTACAAAAGTTCTACCGTGAATGTTATCTGAAACCAAATTTTCATCATTTTTGTCCCTCAACACGTTATCTTTTGCTTGGGATTATTTTCTTCTTTTCGTTCGGCACTAAAAGGATTAATCATCATTACCGTGATTCACGTTTCAATCTCGTCCATTTCGTTTTCAGTCAAAAATATCGCGTTCCTCGATCTCGCGTCACCCCGATCTCGTTTCACGTGCATTTATCAACAAGGAGCAAAACTAAAGCGTCTATGGCGCATACATATTTCAACTATTTTGGCGCAGGGCCGGTTCTAATATGTGTGCAGTGCGTGCATGCACGCAGGTGGTCAAGAATTTCCAAGATACAAAAAAAGGTATAAAAGATGAGAAGACAAAGAACTGTGAACAGCGAAATTGCAGATCCATTAAGAGACTAAACATATATTACGAAAAATAATTCAATGTATCTTATTTTCTAATCTATTTGTGGTCTTACGAATTTTCCTGACGTTACCGGTTAGTGTAGCATCACAGGCGAGAGGAGTTTTTTGAAATAAAAACTTGAAACGTAAAACTCTCCAGTGAAGACAAGAAAGATTTAACGATCTATAGGATTATTAGCCAGTAGAGGAGGAATTGTGCGAAAGTTTAGAACTGTCAGAATTGTCATCGATGAACAATACGATAGGTAAGATTCTAAACTTGATGATTTCTACATCACTTTTATATGCATCTTGAACTTTTCGTTACAAAATAAAATCAAATAAACAAATGATATCTACGTCTGATAAAAGTAAAATCTGTAACGTGCTACAACTTTTTTCCTTTTTATATGAAATAAAATAAAATATAACAAAGTCGTTAAATATTCTATTAACTTTTCTTCACCGTGTCGACTAGATAGAACTGCTACAAACTATTATACGGATTACTACAGTAGGCATTCGTCGGTATATTATTAGTGGTACGCACTGAGAGAGGTAGCCAAATGTTTCTCGGTACTGAGAACCGACCCTGTTTTGGCGTGGCTAAAGCATCGTGTCGTCGAAAGCAACGGCAACGACGATCGTGACACTACGAACTAAAGTACGGTGAACGACGACTCAGGGGTGTTCCACTTAGGTGAAAATCGTACATTAAATTGTCGACGTTTAAACCATTATAATTTCATGAAGAAAAAAAAGTCGTACAATAATGAGTCTGAGCTCATTTTACAACTTAAAGTCTCTCTACAGTTCTGAGTTTATTTTTTTCACAGATTTTTTTACATAATGTAGCTAGGATAGGAAAGTAAGGGTGTATCATTGTTCATCGACATTCTAAAAATTCAAACGTCTCGAAAAACGTTGACAAAATGATTGAAATTTTCCCTCTACGAGCCGAATGTTCAAAGTTCAATGAAATAATGAAAGAGAAAAGAATCGTATAGCAATTTTTAAGAAATTTTTTTTTCGAGATCATGGTGAATCTACCGACGAGAAAAGTTTTTTAAATGTTTTCAGAGACGTTCGAATCTACAGCGTTCACTTTCCATACCTGCTGCACAAAATTTTCACAAATGAACGATGGATTGTGAAAAATAGAAAAGCTTCGTGCTTCAAAGTGAATGCAGGCCGACTGTTGTACTGATTTTTCTTTCACCGAGTTACAACAGTTGAAATGTCGGCGATTTCTCGACAGACTGGAAACTTTAGCGTACGATTTTCATCGTAAGTAACAACTGTATATGTATGGATACGTATCGCAGCTACGGTGCAATGGCTCTCTATGCTCGGTTCTTCTATGTTTACTGAGCTATCATCTAGAATCTAGACATACAAGTTTGATCGACGATCGTGAGAACGCATGAAAGCACGTGCGATTCGACTAATTGGGATGCGCAGTGCCAAAAGTTCTAAGTAAATACCCTCACTTTTTCTTTTTTTTCTGTCGCTTGTCGAAAGACATCACTCGATTACCGATTACGAGAGAAAGGGAAGTCGTTCTCTCTCTTCTTCTCTCTTTTTTCTCTCTCTCTCTCTCCCTCTTCTCTTTGTTCTCTTCTACCCGAAGTCGAATCGATAGTTTAACCCCACGGAAACTGAATGCTCGCCTGCTGCTGCTGCTGCTGCTGCTGCTGCAGTTAACTTTCATCTTACCGTTCTGACGTGAACAATGATAAATTTGATACTGACGGCGAACGAAAATGCAGTCGCTGATTATTATTCAGCGAAGCAGCAGCAAAGAAAGTCGTCTGTTCAGAAGTAATCCGATGTTGTTGCACGAGCAACCGGTGTCCGGGAGTTAATTTGAAATTCATTCGGAAGAAAATTTAGGGAGAGTCGACGGGTAAACTTTACTTTAGAAGATCAAAAACTACTGACTTCATTTCCTCCCGATCGTCTGGTAGTTTCCCATCAGCTCGATCCGAAAATACAAATTTGATAGAAATTTGACAAAAGCGGGCGTTTTCGATGTACTTGTTTTCTACGAACAATTTTATTGTTCTGTACGGATCCTTTTAAATGAAAATGTTCCTTTCACTTTTGATGACTAAAAAATTGCAGCGAATGTCTACGTGCCGAAAGTTTCGCGAAATAATCTTTTTGTTGAAAGATTGAAAACGGAAAAATATTTCAAAGATATCGAATTTTTCTGACAGTGAAGATGGATATTTTGAATTTAATAGATACTATGCGATTAATAATACTGCACTGATTTATCACACTGAGGGTATCAACGACGATAGTGAAGGAATAGTTCCAAGAGAATTGCGAATAAAATGAGAATGAAATTCGTTTATCCTTTACAAAGAAAAATAAAATACAATCATTTGTAAATTTTTTTTATTTGGTGGAATAACATTTTTTTAATGTTCACCAAAAGCACTGAAAAATTATCTTAGAGTTGCTGCTAGATGTATATATGTATGTATAATACGTATGTATGTATGTATGTATAATAAAATTAGCTGAAGTGTAAAAGGTTAATGTAATTATTACGGTGGCTGGTTTATATTAACATAATCTATACATGCTCTTTGAAATACTATATTTAAAGAGAAAGTTACATACTTGGGGATATTTTACATAGGTAAAATAACTTTTAAACTACCTCGACCTTACTTAAGGACCAAGCAACGTGTGTTGTAAATGCTTCAACTTTTTGAAATTTTACATAGGTAATTACACAGTGAATCTAGACGAAATGACGAAAAGATATTAAGCTAATGCTCAATCTCTCTACACCGAAAAGTAGAATTTGACATAAACTGACATAAACTGATCGAAAAAGAAAGTTACAAACATGAGATGTTGCATCAACAACTTTGGTTTCTTACTTGGTAAAAACTGACATATTTTTTCAACTCGTGGAAGAGTTGCCAGACGATCAAGAAAAAAAGAATGTAGTCGATATAATTTTTATCAAAGTCTCAAAGTAAAATTTAGCCGAAAAATCGAGCATCCAAAGAAAGCAGAGGGCAGAAAGTTGACAGAATCTTCGTTTACAGTTGTCGAATTTAGTGCAACATCGCGTGATATTGTTGACGCGTGCGCGCATCAAGGAAAAGAGGAATAAACGCTAATGCATGGAATATAATACAACTTAATATGTAAGAGGAATCGAAGTTTAGATCCGGGGAGTTTAATTCAATTGAACTACTTACGCAAATAAAAGCAGCACCCATCCGCGAATGAGACATTTCGTTCCATTAGGAAGGAGAATTGAAAGAGAAGATAGAAAAGTCAAGTGAAGCAGTACGAGAGAAGAATAGATTAAAAAGAGTTGTTGTTTTTTTTTCTTTTCTTTTTTTTTTTTTTTTTTTTTTTTGTTTTGCTATAGTTTACCAACTCGTGGTATACTTACTCCAATTGCGCTCTGGATTCCAATAGTAACCCCCGAAAGGATGAAAGCATGAAACAAACGAAATCAAAACAGGAATCGGTGAGTCTTGGGATCACGAATTCGAAGAAACAACGACGTAACAAAACGATCGCAGGGAAATTCGTTTTGGTTCGATGGACTCTTGAAACTTTTCCGCCGCAACGTTCTTTTCTTCCCCTCGGCATTCCAATTTGTCACACGCAATAGTAATAAATTCGGAGAAGAAGAAATTCCAGAAGAGAGGCTAGTCAATCGAAGAAACTAAGGTAAGAAGAGTTAGCGAGTTACAGACAGAGAAAGAGAGAGACAGAGAGACAGACAGACAGACAGAGAGAGAGAGAGAGAGAGAGAGAGAGAGAAAGAAAGAGAGAATGTACCCACGTCGTGAGTCATCGTTCAGATATAAAGTTTTTAACTCGGTGACGCTTTATGTTCGCAAGTCGTTTTCGGGGGGACACGCTATCACGTGAAGTTTCATTCCTCATTTACACGGTTTTACACACGGTTTAATACACATTTCTTACCTGGTGGTGTAATATTCGAAGAAGGCAACCAGTATTTCCAAAGACCTCGTGACTGCAGCCCACATGATTATTATCGTTCCGAGAGAGAGTCTTTAACCACGATTAAGCGCGAGAACGCTAGTTCACATTCCCGATTTATCGAGTTTATTATCTATTTCCAACGAAAGGGAACGAAAGAAACGAGGGACTCTCGTATCCTTCTTATTTACACGTGTGTACGCGTGTGCGTGTGTGCAACCTCTACCTGCCTCTGTGATTTGCAATCTCTTTCTTCTTTCTTTTTGCTTCTCCAAGCGAATTCTTTCTCCTCTCGAACCACAAAATCCGACTCGATTCGATCCGATCCGATCCTCGATATCTCGTGTATAAATTTCGTCTACGCACAAACGCATGTACGGTGTGTAAAATACTTAATTAAAGTGGTTTCGATGATATCGACATGTACGTTTAAACGTCACATTCGACAAGCGGGTAAAGAACACTTGCGGCTCAAAGTCGCGAATATTTTCGTCGTACGAAACAACTCGTATCGTTACGCGACGCCATTTCAGGACACGTTTCACGCTCGTGCGTGAACGTGCTATCTCGTGCGGCAACGTTTCAGAGGGAATGGCTGCTGCTATGTAAAGTATGTGTACCCACGCCGCGAGAATCGTACTGTTTGCTGTAAGAAGGACCTCGGGAATATGCTTGACATTCGTAAAAAAAAAAAAAAAAAACAACGTGTTTGATTAGATTCTACACGCCTTTTCGTGCATGCTTTCTAAATTTCATCTCGAAAGTTTACAGAGCTGCAGCAAACTCGATTAAGCCAATGTTGACCAAACTAATTCTTCCTCTTCTAAAGTAAATAAAGACAAGCCAAAAACGCTAATCGCCCTGAATGTATTTTAGGACCTGTTCAATTGTGTTTTTGGTTCACCTGCAGTCATGAAGTCGTTTCTTCAGCTCTACGATTATAAAGAAATTTGTGCAGAAGAACGGAATTTTTGAATGCTCGAAAGAGGGCGGCTGCAATATTTCCATCCTACCTACTATACATTCCTTTACTCGACGGAAATAATACCTCCGGTGGCTAAAATGAAGGCTCATTTTGCTCATTAATATTTTCCACAAAACTACAAGGGAGGCTCTGATTTTTCAATGTCGCAGACAGTCTTGCAACAACTTCACTGCATACGATGGATATTCGTTTTTACTCGTTCAAGGGGCATCTTGAAACAGATTTCTTTCACTTCAGGTCCTTCGAGAGAATACGCGAGGAGCCAGTCGCATTACAGGGAAAAACAACGGTAGCCGAGCCTCCTAGCGAATATATACGCTGGGGAAAAAATCTGGGGAATTCGTTCGATTATCCTCGTCGGTCGGTCAGTCTGTTGGTCGGTAGAACGGACGGTCGAAAGAAGGGGGTACGATCGATCTTAGCTACATTCGCCGGTACCGTTGCCACTGTTCACGCCATCGCCGACGTCACTGCCGCCACCACAGCCACAGCCACAGTCACAACCACCGCCACCACCACCACCACCATCGTCGTCTCCACTCTTATTACGTATCGTGTCTACTAGCAATCAACGCTATCGCCCCCCCATAATCGCGATTGCCTGCCACGACGTTGCCAGTGGCAGCGTCGCGGCGACACCATCGGCGATTACGCGACGCGTCCGCGAAATTAGTCACGTGTTATCGATTCGTTGTTCGCCATTCCAGGGACGTTCGAGCGAGTCCTCCGGGCGTTATCGATATTCGAGAAACGAACGACAAAATACCGAACCCAATCAGAGATATATTAGGTCGCGCACGTGGCAACGACGTCCGCGAAGGTCGATAGATACGGCGCGCGCATCTCGCTGGCCATGGAATACCCTTCTGTTCAGACGCGGTTAAAACCATACTTATATATCTCGTACCATGAGATCGTATTGGAAATGTGTCTCTCTCACTCGGGTATATAATTCGTTTCACGATCAATCTCGTACGGTCTCCCCCCCCCTCCCCCCCTTCGTCCTACGCGTCCTCGCTCCGTGTATTTTTCTGTTCTTTCATCGTTTCGCTCTGGCGAGCTTTGTACGATATTGCAAGCGACAGTAGGCGAGCGACGTTAATCCACTCTTGTTCCAACACGAACGACAAACGGTAATCACCATCGATAATAACGACGATCTCGTTCCGGTGAAACGAACGAAATCGCTCGTATCGCGAATTATCGCTTCTCTTCTACCTCTCTGAATGATCTGCTCTCGTCGTGAATAATTGTAGGAGAAACGCTTGCGAGCTTCCGGCACGGAAGGAAATTACGAGCGAGAGGCGATCGATCGAAACGCACGCGCACGACAAAGGTAAGTAAGAGTTGCTGGCCGTGATGTGGCTCGGTCAATGCCGAAGAATATCCAAGCAACAGGTTCCTAGTCGTTGTACTACACGCGGACTATAAATTTTACGAGGATATGCAAAAACACCGACATTCGCCGCTTCGTCGGCCAATTAAAAGCTCGAAATTTTCGTTCGTTATTATGGACGAGCTGCGTTCAAATACATAGTAGCACCGCTTCCTCGGCTACGTAGCACTTCGCGTCGCCTGCACGAACAACGTAAAGAATTACAATATCGACCGTGCGGCATTACTTGAACGTCAACCTTTTACTCGACGATTTGTCAAACATTTCGCGACGCGCGAAAATTGCGTGGTTTGCAATTTTTGCAAAATGTGTTCCTCACCAGCCTCGAATCTCACGATTTCCATACGAATTCAACGAGAATTTAATTTCAAAGCAGGTGGAAAACTGAAGCGAGAAAACAAGGGGAGAATTAGAATGAAAGGCGTTTTGAAAACGGTAAATGTAACCGGTTGAAGTAGAAATGGTTAAAAGCAAGATCAAGTTATCGACGATTTATCATCTCGATGATCCCTATTAGGCTTCCGTTCCCGTAACGATTATCTTGCTTGGCCGTGAATAAAAAGTTCCGGCCAATGTGCAATCGTGTAACTCGCGACTTAGCCACCTGTTACGCGATTATTTGAAGAGTACAGATCGAAAGATAGAACGTTAACGATCGCCACGCGACACGCCATACACGTTTATCGCTTTCACGAATTCTGCCGCGAGCTGTTTCGCACTCGCGTTACCCGCTGTTGTATCGCCGTACTCGAGGAAAAATCGCAAACCTTCTACGCAGACTTTCTTCCCTGTTCTTTCCCGTCCTTCGAACGTTGACTAGTTCTTTCACATTCCCAGCTATGATCGGACGAACGGTCATTAAAAAGAAGAAGAAAAAAAAATGAAAGAGAAGAAACGCGCGAGACGATATAATATAAGAATATTGGAAAAACGAAGCGAAACGAAACGAATCGAATCGAATCGAGCTCCTCCGCGGTCGAGACGAATAAAGGAAAGCTGGATCAATTCGTAAAGCCGTAAGTCGTAAGCTGGAAGCCGTAAGCCATAAGCCGTAAGCCGTAAGCCGTGAGCCGTGAGCCGTAAAACCAAAACCGTAAGTCGTAAACCGTAAATCGCCGGTAGACTACGGACGTGGACACCACGCGACGAATACCGACGCACCGGTCGAACGTTTTGGGGGAAACGTCGAACGCTTTCGCGCGAAAAACGCGCGTGTTCCTCTGTAACTTGTAACCGCAACCGCGTCGCATCACAGACTAAACTTTTCTCCTGGGTGGAAAAGCCCTGGTTCCACACGCATCGATGCTTTCAAGCCTTCGATACATTGGCGCCACCTCGCTGCTCGTCAAAGGACCGCTCCGGACGCCATAGGAAACTTCTCCTACGCACCAGGGATCAAACGCTCGCGCCCCTCCTTGCCCTCCTCTCTTTCCTCCGCTCGCTCTTTCCTTCTCTTTTAACCCAGACCTACCCTCTCTTTGCTCAACCTCCCCGCCATGATTATGTCGCTCTACCGTGTCGTATCCTTACCCTCTACCTATTGCCATCGCCACCACCGCTCCCACCATACTCCTCCTCTCTCTTCTCAACCCCTACGCCGACACCCCGCCATCGCTACCACCACCACCTCTGATCTCTACCACCACCACCACCACCACCACCACCACCACCTCTAGCTCTTCGGTTACGACCACCACCACCACCTACTACCACCCTTATCCTTATAGCTTTCGCTATTCCCTTAGCTTCTCTCTTTCTCTCTCTCTCGTAAGCGCCCCCCCCTCTCTCTCTCTCTCTCTCTGTCTCTCCATCTTCGATCCATCACTTTCCATAAAATCTTTACTTTATCGTGGGATTTTGCTCAGAGTTTGATTTAATCCCGTTAATTAGTATCGGAGAAATTGGCGAGACGTGCAACGGTGTCGGGGGGTTGGTTTCATTCACCCGACGATCGATATCAAACTCGCTCCGACTGTCTTTTATCGAGCGTGTCCGGTGAATCTCGCGGTTTGCCAACCAGTCGCCGCCGAATCTCACGTTCGCGTTCAAGTTGCTATTCTCGAAGCTCCGACTCGCGGGATCGATTGGAATCGACAAAGAGTCGAGATTGCAGCGCGACATTTCGATCTCTCGTAAAAGAAAAAAAAAAAAGGAAAAAAAATGACGTGATTCGTCGAAATGACGACTTCGATCGGTAGTTGCTCCTGTGTTTCCTTTGTTTAGAAAAAGCCCGAGGCACCGTTGAATAAAGTGGGCCAGCCCTCGGTGTCCTTTCAATTATTCGTATATATCTTGGCTGTCAGGAAAAGAAAAAAAAAAAAAAAAAACTCGGATGAGAAATAAAAGGAACGAAAATGGGTTGCAGACGCGTGCGCAAGCGAGATCCGAGTGTGTCGTTTAACTGACCGAACTTCTCTGTCCGTGATGATGGACGCGGCTGTTCCGTTTACAAGATTCATCGCTTCGAGCGATTCCGAATACTACCGCGATCGATCACCATTTCCCATCGTGGATTTGGTCTCGCGGGAGGGGGAGGAAGGGGAAAACTCGGGAACGCGTGGACGCGCGAATCCGATACCATCATTCCGTATGTGTGTCGACACGTAAAATTTCCTACAAATCACAAAGTTGGATATACCATCGATAAATCGCGTAAAGAGCAAACGCGTACAAGATTTCTCCCTGGTTTTACCCGATAAAAATTCTCGTTCTCCGAGAGCATTTTACAATTTGTCGACGATTTTCCTTCGATCCGACGCACAAGCGTAAATCAAATTTTTATCTACTTGTGTACGACTTGTCGCGAGAAATGTTACGACACGCGTGTCCACACGTTGTACCGTTGTATTCTTTTTCCAGATATTCCGCGTTTTACGTAAAACTTCCAAAAGAATTTACTATAAACGAAGGGAAGCTTTTTCTCGTTCTCTCTCTCTCTCTCTTTCCTCCCCCTCTCTGTCTTTCTCGCTCTTCTCATCTCCCTCCCCTTTCCCATTTTCTCCTTCTTTCGTCCCTTCTCTCGCTACGTCTCTCTTCAACCTCTCGTCCTTTCCCTCTTCGTTACCGAAGCATTTCTTCTTCTCGATTCTCCTGTTTTGCGTAGCTTTTGCGCCCCTCGGCGTCTTGCTCGTCAACGTGGTCGTAGTATGTCAAATATACGACGCACAGTGCGCAGAGACAGTTTCGAAACAACGAGACGAACGAAAATAAAAAAAAAAAAAAAGACGAAGAACAAAGGAACTTTATTACACACGAGAGAATGAGAATCGAAGACGCGTACGGATCCTCGAGATCCGGAGGGGCGGTGGGAAACAAGGGTACGTTTCTCGTTCAAAACGATTCGCATGCTTAGAGAAAACTTGAGTTAACAAGAATAAAAAAGAACGTGGACACGTGGAATATACTGCGCGGATTTCTGCTTGACTACGAAAGCAGGAAGGAGGAAAAAAGGGGAAAGCGGGCGGGTGGACGAGAAAGTGGTTGCAAGCGGCCATAATCGCGGGCGCCCGTCGCGAGAACGGCAACGATTCGACCGCGTGCGATAATCAGCATCAGGATGGAGAGCCGGATGGACGGATCATCTCGGATGGAAGCAGCGACAAGCAAGTGCGCGCGATAAAAAACTTGGTCTTGAATGCGTAGGTTGTGATACATATATATATATATGTATATATTTATATATTTATATATGTATATATATATATATATACTAGTTGCCTGGATGACGATGAAACGTGACAGAAGCATAAAAAAGCCAAGCAATCAATTAGTGCGCGCGCTACGTGCCGATGCTTTCTAGCATCCTGGTTACTCGTACCACGTCGAATCGATTACGTGCTCGACGAACGGCCGAGTTAATTTACTCACAGACTCTGCGACAAGAACCGCGACAGTGCCAACTTGCTGATTCGATTGTTTTTCAGGCCATCCAACATTGCAGAGGCTGCGATTTCCATATTCGATCGTTCCCTCAACCAAACTAGAAACGAAACAATATATCCCGTGCTCGTTCTTCGCTGATCCAAATTTATCGAGTAACGAGCTGCTCCGAGATCGCTCCAATCAACCAACGTATTCCTCCTATTTGTCGAATCGACAACGCGCGTCTCCAACGAGAATTCCTCCTATTACTGAGAGAGGCTGATCGATACGATAATATCACGGTATATCGTATCGTACGGTTCGCCGGATCGAATCACTATTTGATCCTTTGTTGTTTCGAGGCCCGTGTCGTGTTTGCTACAGCGACAGCTGCTATTTTTCTTGAAATTTGGTCGAGGCGAGGCAAGTGCAAAACACAGCGTTACAAGTCCTCCTTGATGACCGAACGCTGATTATTTACTACTCCCCCCTCTTTTACCTTGATTCCAATTAATCCAATTATCAATGTGTCTCTCGTCGAGTCGCAACGTCGCATGATTCGAGCCTAATCTCTTCTTCATTAACGATCCACGTATCTCCTCCTTCCTTTCCAACACCGATCGCCACCACGACGTGTTTCGTCTATGTTAACGTTCGATTAACCGGTATAATTTTTGGCTGACTTTCCTACCCTTTGCTAACCCCTCTTTCTTTCACTCTCTCCCTTTCTCTGTTTCTCTCTCTCTCTCTCTCTATATATATATATATATATATTTCTCACCCTTCTACTCGTCCTTTCTCTTTCTCTTTCTCTTTTCTTTATCGTCTTTTTACACACGCTCTCGTTCCTTTCAACCCGTCCCTCTGTTCTTTCTCTCGTCCTGTCCCTCTCTCCTTGCTCGGTAATTTTTCTGAAAAAATGTTGACGGTCGATCGTCGGTCGTCAGTCGTCGATCGTCCAAATACACACCGTGTTTAACGTTTTAACGCGTACAACAATAAGACGACAATTCCTCTAGATCTTAATAACTTTCGTTGTTTTTCTCTTTGTATTTTCTCTCCTATTTTTTTTTTTTTTTTCAAGTACACCGTTCCTTATCAGACAGGAACGATGGGGAAAAATGAACGATCAAATTCGCAACAATTTACATGTGAACCGCGTGAAACGGTTGCTCGCTTCAGACGGAAACGACGATTTGATCGAGACACGCAACGTGGCTTTCCAACGAGCAAATGACCCACGCTCTATAGAATTGAGGATATTTCGAATCAGCCGATTTAAAGTATCGAATTAATTCACCGACTTAACTCTTCGATATTCTCGAGATATCCTTTAAATATATACGATAAATCGACGCGGTGTGTCGATTGGAAGAATTATACCGCTGTCTAAATCTTTCACGTTCACCCACTTTCCACGAATTTATGAACGAATTCGAAATCAGAACCGTGCGGGCGGCAACGCTCGACAATTGGATTAATTAACGCGTACGACGATTAACAATCAATGATATACAATCGCGAGTTTATGATTCAACGCGTTACAAGCTCATAACTCGCAACGAATACGACTTTGTTTCTCGCCAGAACAAAATACAGAGAAGTATTTTCTTCCTTTTGCCAATGGAACTTCGTAATTGTCAAACTTTTCCCCGTCTTCTTTTTCTTCTACTTCATTTTTCTCTCCACTGGCTTCCCCTCCTCTCTTTCTACGCTCTTCGCCGCTTCCTTTTCACTCGTTTCTCTTTTATTTTTTCCTTTCTTCTATTTTGCTTCTCTTCTATTCTGCTTTGCTTCCTCCCTGCCTTTCCGATGCTTCGTTTCTCTTCCTTTCCCTGTCCTGTCTTTAAAATTGAAAATATCTTGGGACGTAAAACTAGTTTTCCACCGTGTTCCACTGGTTTTCAAGAAAAAATCCGCAAAGGATTGCACGGAATGCAATTCTTTCCTGTTCCGTGCGACTCTTCGTTTCTCGACTCGCTGGCCGTTTCTGACAACCGTTTCGATCTCGCCACGATCCGATGCGATCCGATCAAAAGACTAAAGCAAATTCGACCAGCTGGACCGAAGGTCGGACGATCGAATGCGAGAGTTGCATGGTGAAAACACGATATACACTCATCTGGTTTTCGACGAATCCAACAGAACGGTGTGGAAAAGGAGGAGGAGATAGAAAAGGAGGAGAAGGAGGAAATGGAGGAGATGGGGGAGAATGTGGAGGGAGGATGAGAGCGGAAAAAAGAGATTATTCGCGTCGTTGGCCAATAACGGGAAGAAAATTCTTCAAAAAGGTTGACTGACACGCGACTTCTTGCCTCGACGGAGGAAAAAAAAAAAAAAAAAGAAAAGAAAAGAAAAGAAGAAGAGAAACAACCGACTTGACTTTTAACGTCCTTCCGAGATCCCGGATTATTTCGAAAACCAGTGAAAATCGACGCACCGTGACTCGTACTTTTAATCGATCAAATCACTCTGAATTCTTCGTTACACGGTAAAGATGTTCAGCCATCGCTCTTCGATACGAGTGTCCATTTCCTTCGATCCTCGATAACGTCCTCCAGGGAACAAGGACAAGGACGATGATAACAAGGACAAGGACGTCGAGGAGGATGACACGGAGGACGATGAGGATAACGATGACGACGACGACGATAACCACGACAACGACGACCACGACGATAATAACACTAACAAGGATAAATGACAATCGATATCAGGGACGAGATACTCTCGAAAAAAAAAGATACGAATGAAAAATGCAGAGAGAAACCGATCCAACGACTATTGTACGTTTCGTCCAACTGAACGGACGAGCCGTTTGCTAAACACGAACTACCTTTCTCCTCTGTGGTATGACCTACTCGTACACTGCTCTCAGCTGCTTTCAACCCCCGGAATCCTACCGTTACCCCTATGACCAACCCCCACCCTCGTCCTTTCTCCCGACCATCCCCTCTCATCTCCTACCCCCATTCCTCATCACCACCTCTGCCTCCTTCTCCTACCACTGCCCTCGTTCCTCCCGTTTCGCTTCCACCACCCCGTCTGTCCCACTCCGATCTCTCCCGCCTCGTTCCCGCACCACAATCATCCACACTCTCTCCCGACTCAACTCTTCCTGGACCTTTGCTTCCCCTCCTACTCTCTTCCCAGGATCGCCTGCTTATACGTACGTACGTATATCGTTATACTATCTCTCCCTCTTTCTATCGGCAGTGCTTCCTTCCTCGGCGCATCCCTTGCTCCATCGTTGCCCACCATTCCACCCACCATCCTACCGCTGCTGCCTGCCCTACTCCTCCTCTACTAACTACCCTTTACCGACCGGTCCTGTACTATACTATTTCGGCCGACGTATGCCCTTGCCTTACCACTACCGCCCATCTGTCGCGTGCGTTTCTTTTCTCTTCGTTATCATCTCTTCGAGCACGTTCCGCGGTTCCTTCTTTCCTCCAGTTTCTCCTCCCTTTTTCAGTTTTATCTCTTTATCTTGGTTTCTCTCTCTCAAACTTCTCTGCAAACTCGGTAATCTCTTTATTAATGTCTCTTTTCGTTGTTTATTCAGCCACGATGTCGGAGACATTACACGCCACGTTATTTTCTCTTCTGCTTTGAAAATTTCATTCTTTTCGACGAATTTCATTCTCTTGACCAGCGTTGCGTAACT
This sequence comes from Tetragonisca angustula, assembly GCA_036937485.2. Taxonomy (NCBI): domain Eukaryota; kingdom Metazoa; phylum Arthropoda; class Insecta; order Hymenoptera; family Apidae; genus Tetragonisca; species Tetragonisca angustula. The sequence continues at coordinate 1,400,617 of JAWNGG020000063.1, read as the reverse complement.
GATTGTTTCTCGACGCATTTTTAAGCAAGCAAGAATATTTGAATTGTAGGACGCAGCGCGGTCTTTAAATAGCTGACACGAAAGACGAAGTTATGACGTAAATTAGTTTTACGACGCTTTAATTTACCCATCTGGCAGAGAGACTGCCGAAACAATTGACTACCAGCGACACAAGGACAAGGTCAAATTTCCATTTCCCTTTATTCGCTTTACACCGCAAGGAATCGTGACGAGTAATATCGGGCGAGGATCTTCCGCGATGGAAGCTCTTGAGGAGAATCAAATGAACTGCACCTATATACTAGAAATTGATCTTTTTTTTTTTTTCTTCGTTTCGCGAAGCAGGCAAAATAAAGATGGTAGTTACTGTATGAATCCCAACAGAAGACAGTAGTTATGTATGTAGTATGCAACGTAACAAGTGGGATATCTGTTGCATTCCGCCGATTTAAGTGCTGCGAAACATCGGACTACTTGGCAGGTTTCCAATTGGCGCCTTGTTGGGAATTACGGAATTTATAGCGCACTATCTCCTTCAATTTCTCCTCGTTTGCGATTTTTTCCGAGTTTGTCGGTCGATCAAGTTCACGAGTTTCGATAGTCAACTAGTAGGTACTCGACCGTTCCCATTAACGACAATGGCAAACCAATACGAAACCGAAGCGATCGATCGGGACAATGATAAACGTCTGTAAGTTGCTTTATATTTTAGTCCAACTATATTTTCTTCTTTTTCTTCTTTATAAACATACACGTTAATGCAATATATATATATATATTTATTTGAAAAAGATTATTATTTACATTACGAGATAAAAGAAGCAAATAAATATGGGGTAAAAAGAGAAAAAGGGAGATGTATTTTCTGTAAACTAGTTGAGAGAATTGAAGCGCTATGTAAAGCAACTAAAGTTGAGAGTATAAGACTGAAACGTAGAAATAGTAGAGGGAATAAATAATGAAAGGGTGATAGAATGTTTAAGAAAGCTGAAAGAGAAAAGAAGAGATAGGTAGAAGCAGGAAATGTATGGATAATACGGACAGATGAATGGAAATTATGTTTCTTTACGAGTCCAACTTATTTGTGTGAGTCATACTGGGTTTCTCCCTGAATTGACTAAGTTACGTATGTAAAATTTTCTGACTATTGATATTGTATGTTCGTGTGCATGTCTGTTCGTAAGTCCAATAGTTTTAGATTCTTAGTGAATCTTGGTGAATATCTGTAGTGGTGTGATTCTTGTAACTGACATTGATGCAAATACATACAACGCCTAAAACTTTTAATTCCATTACTAGCGATATGTATTTTATAATTTTATTCTGTTCCTTTGGTATAATGTTTGCATCACTTGCTATTGCTACGTCTGTTGGATGTATTGTTATTCTCTCTTTCATTTTTCGTTCTTCTTTTTTCTATTGCCCTTTTCGTTTCCGCAATCAAATAAAAGCGTACAATTGGAGTTTGTCGATTAAATTTAATTGAAAATACAATATTCATATTTGAAATAATGTTATTTCGAATATGTTGATTTATTCAAACGCGCGCGCGTTATGCTCGGATTTAATTATCCTTTGAAAAATTTAACTGTGTACAATGCTGGAATATCGAAAACGGAGTAAGAAAGAAAAGAGAGAAAAGTAAATTTAAAACATATACTGTACGCTAATAAAAATCCATCGATACTCGTGTAATCAAACAAAATGAATAAACACGAATTTCTCCGTTGTCGGTAAAATCACCTTTTTTCGACAGTTCGCTGGCTAGGTGGTCGGTCAAATAGTCAAATACCTCGTCAGTCCGTGGTCAAATTATTTTCTCAGTCGGTAACAGAGAAAAACGGAAATAACTCTGCCTTACCAACTAGTATTTTTCACTTTTAATGCGAATTCATATACCTCTTGTCTCGTGACTACACGGCGAATTTGATAAAAATTTCCCAATTATCTAATCTTTTACAAGTGTTTTTATCATAAAAAAAAGTATTTCGAAACATAAAAAATATATTACGATCGAGAAGTATTCAATAGAGCATAATTGAAATTTCATTTTATGATTCATCATTTCTATGACAATCATCGTCTTTGATTATAACGATCTTGATCAACTGTCCATTAATCAATGACTATCGATCATGTAATGATAAATAGCCTGATATCACGTTAATCAAATCTTACAATCGTTAATCAAATTACGTTTTATCAGTCTGAAACATAATTTCCGTATTATAATCCGTTACTCGTCTGCCAAGTTATCGCTTTTCTTTTAAAGAAAGTGTATTGTTACATTTGATCGAATAAAAAGAATACAAAGCCAATAAACTGGCATTTCAGCTTACCCAAAAGGTTTTGTACTGATTAAAGGTGTCTTGAGAGTTAAAAGACCATTTCTCTTCGTTGATTTTCCATCGTTGAAACTGTCCCCATGTTCATTCTGTGGTTCGAGATCGTTGCCCTGTTTGGATTTTCTCGCTCGAAGATAAAGCCACGCTGCCATACCGAAAACCACCAATATCGCTAGACCTCCTACTGTTCCAAAAATTGCTGTTAGAATTACGTTTCTTCGCTCCATGCCAAGATACCTTTGAAAAAAATACATTTATTCGAGCAGAGCAATGCTTTGCCAATTCTGCCTGTTTGATCTCTCTCTCTCTCTTTCTCTTTCTCTCCCTTGTTCAAATTTCGTAAAGAGCATGCTTGAACCAATAACGATGAAAAATTGTCGATATTTTAAACTGTTATAAGTTTCACTCTTATAACAATCCACTCGGTCTCATTCAAAATACAAAGTCCCTATCTATAGTTCATTTTTTTTTTTTTTCTAATTGTAAGATATTTTCACTTCGTGTAGAGTAGATAGAAAAATGATTGTCAACAATTCAAATGTCTCTAAAAGCAATGAAAATTGTTTTTCATATTTAGATCCATCATGGTCTTATAGTAACTTGCAGTATAATATTTTTTCGCCATTTTATTGAATTTTGAACATTAGTATTAAACAACAAAAATTTAAGAAATCCCAAAATTTTGTTATAAAGGAAAGACTTCTATTTCAAGACTACATTTTCCAATATTTTGGAGACGTTTGAATTTTTGCAATTTCCGAAACTAAACTTTATATTTTAAAATAATACGAATTGTTATACGATCATTTCTCATCAAGTTTTAACAATTTGAAATAATCGATAATTCTTCGTCGTTATTGATTCAATTAGGTTTCTCACTGCATATCGTCAATTAAATGTAAATATGGTATCGCATTAATGCATTAACGAGGAAACAGAGTGTCGTGCGCGACATCGATATTAAAAATACGACTTTCCTTTTGCTCCTCTCGTTTGCACACATTTCCCACTTTGTACACAGAAGGGGAGTTGGTGCTCGTCGAGGACAAGCTGAGAATAAATAACGCGACGATCAATTTCTTTGCGATTCGGTGTCGTTCTTTCAAACGAGTCCTCCATGTTCGTGGAGGACAGCTGAAACTTCTTCGATTTGATTTCGAGCAAACAACTCTCAATTTTCTCGCAAGCAAACAGTTGTATCGCAACGATATATCATCTCTTTCGATTATGTTTGTCTAACAATAAGTAAACAATACCAGCGATTCCTTTCCGTTCTTATTTCTTTGGTAGGCTTCAAAAACACCATTTTATATATGTACGTGTATTATTTCAATACAACTCCTCATAACACTCAAAAAAGATATGTAACATTAGCTGATTATTGGAACATGGCACGAGAATATGTCTCATCATTTTCGTAAATGTAGTACAGTAGAATCTTCTTTATGTACATTTTTATTTTTCAAACATCTTAATATTCTTATGTTGAATTATCAGAAGATTTATTAGTAATTAAAAGATCATCCGTTATTAGCACAGATGTTCTTTATTCTGATTCGAATATTAAAATATTCGAAAATAAGGGAATTTCTGTTGCACATGAAATTATTAGAAATTACAATTATTTTCCTCTTCTCTTATGTTTGTAATATGTCAAAAATCATCGGAAATGTCGCAAAACTTTAATAAAACTGTCACAGGTAACTTAATTTTAGACACAAAGGGTTAAAGAAGTTTTAGACCTATCCTGGTCCATAACATTTTATATTACAAAGTGTGTAAAATGTTACAGCTCACAATTGGTATCTCTTACATACTATTTCAGTCTTTTTTCCCCCTATATTCATGTATTGAGTTTTATAAAAAAAAAAAAATATGTAGTAATGATCCTTACAACCACGTTTCTTTATAGCCTGTCCTCTCACCCTCCTTCCTTCCCTTCTGTTTCTACCGTAAATAATTTGATTTCATAGTGAAAGACACGCATAATTGCTCGATTATTATGCACATACACAAACAGATTGGTTTTTCCTATGACGAAATGTCGATTAGACGGTACTTACCCGAGAACATGTGAACGACGCATTCTAATCGTTATTCATTACGATTTATTATATCACACAGTCTAGTCAAATTAACTCTTTTGCCTTTAGATACATTATACATTTCTTGCATCGCCCATCAGTAATTCATTTATGAAAAAAAGTATTTATTTACGAAGAAAATATCATGTCAAATAAATAAATAATGCTAGATACAGCATAACATTCATATTAACTTATTCCTATTTGTGTGCTCTAATACCAAAATAAATTATACAAAAGAAACTTGTAAAACTAGAAAAAAAATACTAAAAGGAATTAAATTCACTGAAAAAATACCTCCTTTTATTATTACAAGTTTTATTGGAAATAAAATCGCTGTATTTAAATGGTATTTGGCATGAAATTTTATTGATTGTATTTTTTTGGCATATGATATCGCCATCAACGTACATTGCCAGAATAAGCATAGTACATAAGAGTTAATAACATACAATATACCCGGAAAAATTATTTCCACCATTTTACACTTATTAACTCATTTATACTTATTAAGGATCTCGGTCCATAAAAGTTTAGAAACTGCTCTATGTAGTTTCGAATGGTTTTTTAAATAACCATCCTAATTATTAATCTTTCAATTAAAATCACTCGCCAAACAAAAGGTTCTCCTGCTCGATTGCTATAGCGGATGTTGGTTCATTATTCACCTTTCTACGCCGTGATCGTAACAACGTTTAACCAAGCGCATAGAAACTCACCGATCCGGTTAATGATCGATTATTGTGTGAATAATAATAATTCAGCGAGTAGACGAGATAAGATAAACGCTTTTCCAAATCATTCAAAGTTTACGGAGTTTCAAACTGATATCGAATAAGAATTGATTGCTTGATGACTGATTTAATAAAGTATTGAAGAGCAATACACTTGAAAAAACAAACATATTTGGCTGATTTCTATCAGAGACTAAAAATAGGTTATCGCAAAATAAAATAAATAACAAGTTATATAACAAATAATTGGTTATACAATAAATAATAAGTTGTCGCAAAATAAAATAAATAATAAGTTATCGCAAAAATTCTTATGAAAAATATTAGTAACGGTAAGTTCGTTATTTAAATCAAGGATATTAATCACATGATTGAAAAACTTCGATTTTTAAACATTATTGCAAGCAACAATTATGAGTAGGCTGTGGATTTTTATGCAAATTCATATTTTCGCGAGAATAATTTAAAAAGTGAAACCTAGGCAGAGGTATTATAATAGATAACTGTATTATACATATTTTACATATTCTCGTGCATTATGTATAACTTTCATAGAAAACTTTCATGGAAAATTCTTTTACGTATTAAATATTATGCTACACTTTGAATATTTTATATATTTCATGTGCAACTGGATTGAATTTCCAATAAATACATAAAAATTCGCAGTACACTTATAACAATATTTTTATCAAAAGAATAATTGTTATCTATCCTACACGACTTCTTTCATTCTGATAATAGCAGTCAATTAAACGTGTCAGTTGTCGGCTAATTCTCTCCATTATTTTATATAAAACCACAGTCTATGTGTCGTATGTTTCTTATATCTCTATCAAACGACAATTTCGATAGTTCCATCTACCACTACGCTCCTCTCAACAGTCCCCAAATATTCTTCTTAGCACATAATAGACTTGGATCGAGTTCTTTTGCCCGAGACAGAGCAAACGATGCTCAAAAAGCGTGAAAAGCGTGATGAAAAGCGTGAAAGGCTGGACAGCTTTAAAATTCAACCGACTTAAGCACTAAGCGAAACGGTATTTATAATTGACCCTCTGCCGAACTTTCAAAAGCTTTAAAATTAGGTCGAGCAAAATTTTTCTCTTTCTTCCGTGCGTTCGAAAAAAGGACACGATCGCGCGCGTGCAACGATCTACCGTTGATATCGAATCACGTAGCACGATTCCTACAGAATCATCGACAAACCGGGTTAATTTCTTCATGAAAATGAAATGCTATTCTTATATTCTTCCGTTGTATGCCGTTTGTAGGCGAAAAAAGTAGGGTAACGCCTATAGAATAAGATCGGACAATCGCATATTTCCGAGAAATCTTCTTGTCCCGTCAAAGCCAAATAAATTGTTTTAAAAACTCTCATTTTCTGATTCTGTAAGGTTCAATTAAAATTTCAAAGTTCCTTTGTCATATACTATTAGAATTATATCAAGCACGCGACATGATTTTTACATCATTTAGCGGATGGAGAAATGAAGATACTCTTCTCTCAAAAAATATTACGAATTATGGTGTGCAAAAATATTGAAACACTTTCTTCACGACTGAATCTGCTATGGATTTAAAAATTTAACGTTTATCTTCCTTTTACAACGACCCTCTAAAGCTTGATATGCAATCTTTTGTTTTATTGAACACAACTGAGATACAAGTCTGTACATGTAATTTCATGATGTATTAATAATAATATTACACGACAGAGCTTGCCATTACAGTTTTCTTTGCTATCACTATCCGATAGAACTTCCATTAACAATGTAAATTTGCTCAATTTAACCCCTTCTAAGTGATTACGTCGAAGTGTAAATATCTTAATTGAAAAATTATTATGCGATATGCTTTTATCTGAAAAGACTGACGCGCATTAGAAATCCGATCATTGTTTGTATCTGCAATACCGTTCTATCTTTCTATCGGAGATTATTTGAATAAAATGATGAAGAATGATTTTATTTAAATAATACATTGTCTTATTTGACTCAACGTTATCTGGAAATTATCTCTTGTAACAACAAATAATTTTTCAAATAACATTTAATTTTATTGTACAGACATTGTCAACTGTGTCAGAGATACAAAATTTCGATTTCTATATCTACATCACTTCAGACATACATATCTAACAACAAGAATAAACAAAGTCGTTGTCGTCGAAGTAACTACTAACAAGTAGTTTATCGCTTACTTTATTTAATATTACGTATAAAAATACTCCCAGATAAAGCATCACCTTGTACTGGGATTATATGTTATTTTATTTTAATGAACTAGCTCAAATAAATTATTTGCTCGATTATTTGCAAATGGTTTAATTTAACTTGAGCACAAGACAACGTCACTTTTCCTACGTTATTTTTGAAATAATAAGATAAATTAATAAAATTATTTTCCATCTTTATTCTGAATAAAATTTGCACAACCTCGATCTTTGAACGTGTTGTTGCACTTCAATCCTCAAGTGGTATTGCGGGCTCACAAACGAGGATTACAATTTGTATTATATTACAAAAATTTAAGGTATTTAATTTTATTTCGTGCTTTATACTTTCCCCGATAAAGGTTAAATTAAATGAAGAATTTCAAACGTAAAGCCTTTTTATGACTCTCACAACGATTTTTGACTCTCAATGTCCAATAATACCAGTTTGGGATTAAATGCTCGATTCTAATCGTGTCGAATAATTACCGAAAATAATGAATCCCGCAAAAGTTCAGTCAGAGATAAACGGTAACAAATTGGTAAAGAAAGAAACGTTCGAAACGTTATTCATAGAGATGACCTGGGAGCCGGTTCTACCCCGTTGCCAATGCCGTGCCGCGACTCGACGCAACGCGATGCGACGAGGGGGTGAATATGTAGTAACCTTGACCGATGCTAGATATAAGTAAGACGTTGCAACGACAGATACTGCTCGAAATTATCGCCCTATAGATTTCGCCAATTTTCGTCAATTCTTTTCTCTTGCTACTTCTGCGCGATATCACGTTGCCCGATTTCACACACGAAAGCACGTTCAAGTATATTTTCAGTCATGAATCTGATAACTCTTAAGCAGACCTTCAATTAATTGAAGTTTACGTTTCACTTGTATTGAATTGACAAGTAGAAATAAATTTTCTTATACCAGCACTTAAAACGATAATGAAATAACAGAGAAACATAAAGGATCTTCGAATAAAATTGATTCAGAACTGTATCAATAAATGATGTAATTATTATGTTTCAATTTCCTATTAGAACGACCCAGAAATAAAACCAACAAACAAATGGCAAGTTTATCTAAGACATCAATCAGACATCAAATCAGAATCTTCAGTTGATGGAAATGTTCAATTATTACGACATAATCATTACAACAAAAAGTATTTATATAATACAGGTTTATTTTTAATTGAAAATTATTGATAAAATAAAATAAGTACTGATTGAGTACTGATAAAGTAAAATAAGTACTGATCGAGTCCAAATAAATGATAAAACAATAAAAATAAATTCGAGTATAAAAGGAGTTTATACTCAAAAATTAAACTCGACAGTTATTTTTAACTGCTGTGTAACTAACATAACATAGTAATGTAATCTAGAAACGAGAATAAGCACACAAGATTATGAATTTTCGATGTTCGTTAAGATGACTATTCAAAATAACTTTCAATTAAATATGTAATCAATAAATGACTAACCTGAACGAATTTAACTTGGACGTCTATGGTTTTGTTTATCTCACAAAACTCTCGAGTATTCGAATTAGTAAAATGATTATTGAATTGAAGATTTTATTTTGTTTCACCATATACAAAAGTAACCCATCGTAGCATTGATTTCAGTGGTTTGTGCATCTTTGACATAGATGCGCAATGAGAGTCAATTTTTTAAAAATCGCCTTTTCATTACAAGATCAAGCATATTGACCGGATATTGATAGGAGCGATATATTAATAGCCCTGTACGATGTGAATCTTCCGCTTCCGCTTCCCTTTCATTGCCTTTCACGATCTAAACACGATCCGGTGAATAATCGCTTATTTTTCACATGAGTTTAAGCGAAACGCGTGTTTAAAGTATGAACGCATTCGTTCTAAACGTAAACATTATCATGCATAAATATTTCAACAGTCGTTGAAGTTATTGTAAATACATAAAATACAATTCAAATGGATCTTTTAAATTTAATTTTATATATATAATTGATGGAATAGCTAACATCAATTAGTATAAATAAAAAAAGCTAGTGTACATCAATTAGTATAAAGAAGAAAGATAGTTGAAGATTTGACTAAAGATTTATTTTGCAGGAACATCTTAGTTCACTAATTTTAAATATGTCTGTCCAGTGTATTAAAAGGATCGAAATATGTATCTTTTACGTTACGTTGAAAAAGTTTGTGTAAATTTTATGTGTCAGCTATTTAAAAATGCATATGGAACTTGGGACCACACAGGTTCCTCGGTTTAAATCAGATCAAAAGCAGATCAATTGATGTAAAATGTGAAAAAAAAATTAACAGTAGTCGATTGCAATTATGAAAACAAAGCAAAAGTATCAAACTTTTGACGAAATCGCCAATTATTAGGCGTTCAATTATTTATTTATGCACGATAGTGTATACGGTCCGAGCGGGCGTCACATTCAACAATTCGACACTCGACAAACGAACGACACAGAAGATGTGAAAGGTATGAAAAAAAGAAAGCGAAAAGCGAGAAAAACTACAACAGGGAAAGAAAGAGAGAGAGAGAGAAAGAGAAAAAGAGAAAGAAAGAGGAGAAAACAAAAGGAATGTGGAGACGAAATTATAAAATACTCACCAAAACAGAGGAGCAAACTATCCCCTGTCTCGTTGGTCTATCCTAAACGCACGCTACTTAAGTTAGTTGTTGCGACGAACGACATCGATAACCGACAATATTCATGGCGTTTACGTTCACTGATGAACACCGTTCATTTTCAAAATTTCGCTGATGATGATCGTCGACGACGGTGTCGTTCTTTTCCTCCGTTGACGCACGATCGGTCAACGGTCATCGCCAAAGAAAATTCCTACGTCTACGCTTTACGTACGTGTGTGATGATGAAAAATCGCCGTCCACGAGAACGAGGCTGACAGAAAGGTGAACCAATACGAATCGAAAAGACCTTCACAGATCAAATTCTGAGCAAATTCCCAAACGAGATCAGGGTACAAGAGGCAAAATAAACGAAAGCATAAAGAAGATAATTCGCGCGGAATCCGTAAACAAGATTAACGAAATGAAACGAAGAAAAAACGAAGAAATGAACGATATTAATTGAAGAAGGAGAAAGCAAGGGATTAACGAGCAGAAAAAAAAGAGAAAGAGCGCACGAGTAACAATTATACCAATTAAACGGAGAGATACCCGATCGGACCAGCGAAAATCGAAGAAAAAACGGGAAAAGAAAGAAAACAAGGGGGCAAGGGAAAAAAATGAAAGAATGAGGAGAAAGGAAATGACGTTAAAGATTCAAAAAAAAAAAAAAAAAGATATGAAACATGGACCAAGAAAAATATCAGAAAAGAAGAAAGGAAAGAACGCGAAAGAAAGATCGCAGCGGCTGAGAAAAGCAGCGGAGAAATGATTGAAAGGAAGGGAACAAAAGTGTTTGCTAGTTTGGTTACTGATTAGAAAAATGTTTCAAAGCGAGAAGAAGATTAAAGATAGAAGGGGAGCCGCAACCGCGTGGCAGGCAGCGTCGCGACGCACTGCTGCTTCGCGGCTGGTAATCCCCACCGCCGCGACCCCGCCAGTTTTCCACCCGTATACGAGCTCGCGCCCTCGATCGCCACATCGCCCCCACACACCACCCCCACCTTTTCGACTACGGCACACCTTGCGAAACTCGACGTCCTATGGCACATCCTACCCGGCTGATACGTGACCTCACACCTTTCTCGTCTAGGTACTTTCCCCTCTTCTTAACGTCACTCAATCTATACGTGTTCGTTCTTATCGACATTTTCCCAAATTTTAGCCCCCCTCCACCCTCCCAGACTCTCTGGTCTCTGGTCTCTTCACTTCCTCTTTCATCTTCTTGCTCTTTTGCCATACGTTTTTCTTTACCTTTTTTTTTTTTCATCGTTCGAATCTGATCGAAACGATTTACGTTCTCGGTCGACATTAATCTTCAATTGTGTCTTACGTGACAGAGACACGCGTTTTAATCTCTGAAGATTACTCAATTGCTAAAGATAATCCAACTTAATTTCTTTTTGTTAAATTGGAAAGATTGTGTTATTTTATCTCTTTAATTACTTATTTATTTGCTTACTTGTTTATTTTATATTGTTTTATCTACTTAAACAATATCTTCAACTGCATATGTATTGTTAGTATATCTTATGTTAATATGAATGTAAATACCTACTTATTAGAGGTGTGCAAGAACCCAAAATATCGGGTCGGGTCGGGAACACGAAATTTTTTCTGGATCGGGACGGGTATCCGAAAATTTCGAGATTCTCGAAAGAGTCGGGATTCCTGAAAGAGTTGAGATTAGGGAAGGGATTGAGAACAAGCTTAAATAATTCGTTAAAACCCACGCCTTCAACTATATCGAAAGGTCGCAAATCTAGAACCATCATTCGAGCAATTCCTTCTGTTATATCTTTTGGTTTAACAATCTTTCGCGTGTCATTTTGTACATGCGAGAAATTTTATATCGATTCAGTTTCTTTTCTAATACATATACATTATGTGCATATGCATATGCTTCAAATGGCGTAATAAACCAGTAGTGTTTGCATACTTAGTTTTAAATTCATGGCGACAATGCGTGCATTCCGTCTTTATATCATCTTTTTCCAAAATGTTCTCAAACAGAGTCTCTTTTTACCTTCTTCCTTTGCACGATATCTTCTGCACTACTTCCTGCTACCACAACTTTACTCTCACTATCACTCGACATTTTTTTTAAAGATTTTTAATCTTTATTAAGTTCACACAGATTTTGAAATATACGTCTGAACTCTCCGAATTTCTCAGCGATACTGCTCAACAGCGTACATAATATCCAAGTACCAAGCACGCAGTCACACATTTGTATACATCAGGTCACACGATTCTTAGAATCCGTGTTTCCAATAACTTCACTGGCAAAAGAAATTGAACTGTGTATTTACATATTTTGTAGGCTGCTATACAGCATTGTAGAGTAGTTCGAGAAACGGTAGTCGGGTTCTCGAAAGTTTCGGGAAATCCGATTTCTTCGGGAATCTCGAAATTTTCGGGAACCCGACTCGTCCCGACCATCGGGTTCCCGATATTTTCGGGTTCTCGCATACCCCTACTACTTATATATATATGTATATCGGCAAGACAAATATTAATGCTGTTAGAAAATAATGCTTTCTGTGTATTATGTATTAAAATGTTGATCTAAAAGTTTGTTTAATCACAAATTTAAAAATATCTTATCTGTATAACTATATAATTAATACTCTAGCTAATAAATCTACTTTAACTTGTCTATCAAGAACTATGATGTAAATATAATATAAATATATAAATAAATGAGGAATTCATGAAGGGATGAATATATCGTCCAGAACCTAGAATAACTTGCCTGCATATATATGTATATTGTACGCATATATCTTCGAGTGTCTTTTCTCACTGATCCCAAAAAGAGATTTCTAAAAAAAGCTTGAACTTTATAAGCCCAACCTATCAAAAACTAAAGATTTTTTTTTATATAAATACTCTATCCTTCGATCCTAAATATCTATATTGAAAGCAAAAGATTCGTTACCTATCGTATAATTCCTACCTATGCTTTAATAACGAACAATTATGATTATTAATTCCAAAAAAATGTATTAAACTATTATTGAAATTTATGTTTCAAATAAATTATTACGAGATTAACCAATAATTTACGATCAATAATTTGAATGACACCATTCTATTTCAAAAGCACGTAATGCAAGTTACCAACAATTTTAATTGTTAAATTGATCAATAGAAAAATAATAATCAGCATCGAAAAAACTATTCAATTTTATTAAAAGGATGCGTAATAAATGATTAACTCTTGGAGTACCAAGTATAGAAGTTCAGTGATCCTTTAGAGATCCCAATAGATCATGAATTACGATTGACTCACATCTTTCCTTCATCATTTCATTTATTATATATTATTTATTATCGTACCATTTATTTGCTGTCATATATATTATTTTATATGGTTTGTTTATTCATAACATTTGATAGTTTTTCCAGAAAATGCAATGTTATTTCCAAAAATAACAAAACATAAAGTATGAGTAAATTAAATAGATCCAACACAGTTCTCCAAGTTAAATAAACATATATCAATTAAATCAAATTAATAGCAGTGTGTAAACGATTGCAAAATAATAATGGAAGTAGTATGCAGTTAATAAACGCACCAAAAATTGGCTGATCTTGATGCCACGATTTTCGATGGCAGAATGATCTCGTGCGCTGCATCGCATCGTACCTGTGCCAATTTCTATTTGATGAGGTTTCGTTTGGTGACAAATCTTGAACACAAGCAACAGCCAAATCTACAAAACGTTTTCAATAATGAGCATGTCGTACTTACATATGAGCGTAACATATACATATATGTTTGAAATGTGGATAGAAAGTAAATACATAAATATTGTTTAGCGCTTAATTAAAAAATTATTAATTAATTTTTTAAAAAGTGCAAGTTGTAAAAAATTGTTTTATAGAAATATTTCAATAATGAGAGTACAGTAATCAGAAAAGATAAAAAATAAATAAATTTTATACATATATAAAAAAAAAACATTTCTAAGAATTTTTAATCAATAACATCCTGCTTTTAATAACAATATTTTGATACTGTATCTCTACACTTTCATTTATATTGTATATTCATGTACTTCAGATGATATTAAATTAATCCTATTATCTTATAAACTTTATTTTTAGATATAAAACGACACGTGTTATGTGTAACTTACTGCTTGAAACATCATTTTGTATAAATTAACTAAATTGCATGTACTAAATGTTTCAAATATTTGTTTCACATGTTTGATATGATTGATATTCCGTAATCAAGGTAGAAAACTAAAAATCGGGCAAGATTTCAAATTAAGTTTGCAGATGTTATAAATTATAAATAATATAACCTAACCTAATATAACCTGATTGGATATCGTGACAAAATAATGCAATCATATTTGATTTACGCACAAGGTAATAATATTAGAATAATAATAATAGCATAATATTAATAAAATCACTACCAATATTTATTATAAGCGGCAACAGTGGCAATGCCAATGATAAAAATTAAAAACAAGAATGATAATAACAGTAAAAATATACGACATACATGCACATATATAAGAACATATCTTAAATGCTACGCTTATGTATGTAAATATGATAATTACCATTCTGTATTCTTGAGATTTTTTTCTAAAGTTTTGACACCTTCCATGTTCTCACATATATGCATGTCTAATATATATCTTGTTTCTAGTATTTGTAATGCAAACAAAGGTTAAGTAGAGATAAAGCAAAGAATACTGGTGGGAGACGTTCAGAAACTCCCACCATTCGATTCGCACGACGTGATCAGATTATACACGCAATTATACGGTAAATCCCTCATTGTGAAATACTACTATCAGTTCGTGTGTATGAGTATAAATACGGGATATCGAGGAAATATTAAATCAGTATTAATCGCTCATCGCCGATTTGTTTCACCGCGGTAACGGTAAAATCAAACTATTATAACTTACGCAATCTTTAACAGATCATGTCGTTACCTGACACTTCATTTCACATCTTGACTAATCGTTTACATGCGTGTATGTGTTTAATGCGACGACACAGAGTCAAACTTGTCATTTTATACTTCATTAAAAATATATTTTATACGTGCAATGCACGTATATATTGCATATATATAATGCATTTAATATATGCGTTTAAATTATATGTGTGTAAATATGCAAAATTCATGCAATCAATGTATAAAACAAAAAGAATGTTTATAAATGAAAGGATGAAATTCAAAAATCGTTTGAATTTGAAACGCGACCGAATCGTATAGTTACAATAATGGCAAAATGTGTTTCATTTTGTAGGCTGTTAGTTCGTCTTCGTAAAAGCAACAAAATCAAAGGATCAGCAAAGGAAACAAACACCATGCGTGGAAAGTTGAGCGAAATAGGATTTCTCCTAATCCTTGCACAATTTTCATGTCAGGTAAAGTTGAAATGACAGAATTGGCAAATATAAAAAATGTATAAAAAATATGACGAGAATCGGAAAGACTTTAACTTGAAAAGATAAGAATCCGAAACATCTATTAATAAAAATAAGAATAATTCAAGAAAAGATCGTTCGTTGATTTATATCATTGTACATACGAGACAGATGACAGAACAAGTTTCGCCGGATTATTATACTGCAGCCGTGGTAGAGTTTTCACCGACTTATGTTTGGGGCGATGCCTTAAAAACTTTGACGAGCAACACGAACGCGTACATCAAATATATAGAAGAAGCAAGTAGACAGGTGAGTTCGATTGATCGATCGATCGATCTAGGTATCATCACGATTTTCATGATCTAATTGATTTTCGTTCTGACAAATCTGATATGGAAATTTGTCAAACAGAACGCTGACATTATCGTCTTCCCGGAGGACGGGCTAACATCGACCAATTTGCCCAGCAGAATAGAACTAATGGATGCTTGGACAACGGCGATTCCTTCCCCTCTCGATGAATATATCCCTTGCACAGGAACTGAAATCAACATCAGTGAAGTAGGTATTCTGTTATCCACACTCGACTCAGTTCTCAGTTTCCTTTTTATTCCTCGTAGACCTTAAAAAGATTATCGTGCGCTGCGAGAAGAAATCGCATCTATGTGGTAGTAAATATTGCCGAGAAAGAGCTTATAATCAAAGACGATGAATGTTCCTTGAATGGCACGTGGCATTATTACAATACCAACGTTGTATTTGACCGAACGGGAAAAATAATCGCCAGGTAATTATATGCTCCCGATCAATCTCGCAACAATTCCTTTCTCCTTTCTTGCACTGGTAACCAGGTATCGCAAAGTGAATCTCTATATGGAACCACAATTCGATAATACCGAGATACCGGAAATCGTAACATTTGACACTGATTTCGGCGAGAGATTCGGTACCTTTATATGCTTCGACATACTATTTGCTGTGCCGGCCTTAAACTTGACGAGAATAGAAGGTGTTTCAAATATCGTATACCCGACCGCCTGGTTCTCGGAAACGCCATTTTTAACTGGTATCTATGTTATCAATGTACTACATATTTTCTTTGAATGTGATTCAGTTTTTTCATTTGTGACTTTTCCTTCAGCTCCACAAACACAATTTGGATGGTCCTATGCCGAGAACGTAAATCTTTTGGTAGCTGGATATCATCAACCGGAAGTCGGGAATGCGGGAAGTGGTATTTATTTAGGTATGGCACGTGCACGCAGTTTTATGCTTTCACATCTGTTGAAATGTCTACTCTTCGCTTTTAATCTCCTCGTTTTTCAACTATCTATCATAAAGTCTACTACCATTGTGTATTATCATCTTTTAATCATGTTTCAACTCAATTTCTCGACTTTTCCAGGTCGCAACGGAATTGCTAACGTATCCATGATTCGCGATCCTGAGTATCGACTTTTGATCTCTCGAGTGCCAAAAACAAAACATAGAAAAACAGTAATGGAACAGGTGTCACCGAATAAAGAAAGGGAAGATCAGAAAACGGAGGGAAATGAATCATCAAAGAAAGTGGATATACTTGATTGGATAACATTATTACACGACAATGTTAAAGCGTACAGGACTTCTCTGTTAAACTCAAATCATAGGAATGAGGTACATCTGATGTCTAAAGATTTCCATTGTCAAGTTGAGGCTGAAATGCAGATCGATGATTCGTCTCCGATTCGTTACAACGCAGTGTATTTTAATGATGTTCGCACATTCGGCACTCGAGTGGAAGCCGGTGTTCGTTTATGTGGCCTGGTCCAGTGCCTCAACAATTCGGTCGAATCTTGCGGTTTCGTTGCCCGGTCCAACACAATCTTTTCCAATATAAAAATCACAGCAACGTTCCTCAATTACGATTACCCAAAAATTCTGGCAATACCCAGCGTACTCGACTATTCGCTTCGTCCTTTCAACGATTGGTCGTACATTGAGAATACGCGTGGAGCCGAAACCAATGTAACTATTACTTTGAACAAACCGATGAAAAATCTTATCGCTTTTGGTATATATAGCAGATTCTTTGATAGAGACAGATGGAATTAATTGTGATATTTAACTTCACTATACTTTTCTTGTATAATGTTCTCGTGTTCATAACATGTTAATGATTGATAAATTTTTCAATAATCCAAAAATCCAAAAATACTATGAATATATGCTAATATGTAGCAACAAATTCTTGATATTCATTTCTCTGTTCCTTCCCTTTCGATTCTTCTTTTCTTTTTTCTTTTTTAGCAATCGCGCTCAATTATTCCGAAAAACAATTACGAATCGTAACCTAGATAAAAACAGAATATACAAGTATGAATGGAAACGCAAGCAAAAAAGCGGACATAAATCGAATACGCATTAATGAACAATGAACAGTGGAACGTCTGAAAAGAAATGTCATCTTTTGCATCAATTTATTCTCGATTTCTTTTCGAAAATTGGTTGAACGCGAGCCTGCGGACATTCTCAAAAAATCGATACGCGCATACCGATTTACCCAAAGTAAGCTTTCAAGAATATCGTCGAAAATCACTTCGGAACTCGAATGTATCGACGAGGCGGAGCTTTGATGAACGAACTGTAGCAAATCACGTGATGTCCTTCGGTACGATTTTCCAAATACAAAATTTGATGGAAACAAAATAAAACGAAATATCTAAAAAACGATAGTACGACTGTAACTTGCGTCATCGAAGAGGCGATCAAAAAACAAAGATAATGTGATCCTTTGTTTTTAATTAGTGGCCGGTGTTGCTGGGCTCTACGGGTTCAAGTCTCACTTGTTGCATTATATAGAAGGTATGGGGGCAACACGTAATCTCATAGCTGAAGCGCAAGTTGAAATTAAGTTACAAAATATAAATGTGGGAAAAGTGTCAATATTTAAATGGCGAGGAAAACCAATCTTCGTTTATCATCGGTAAGCTAATTCATCAACACAATTGATCTAAGATCTCTGCCTTCTATTTTTAATGTTCAAAAATGTTGGAACATCTTGCAGCCCTCAGTCTGTTATAGAACAAGAAAGACAAACTGATGTTACGAAACTGAGAGACCCTGAGACAGATGAACAAAGAGTTAAACGACCAGAATGGCTAGTCATGATTGGAATTTGCACGCATTTAGGTTGTATACCAATTCCGAATTCCGGTATTATACATGGTGGATTTTACTGTCCATGTCACGGATCTCATTTCGACGGAGCTGGACGTATACGCAAAGGACCGGCGCCTACTAATTTAGAAATACCTGAATATCGATTCCTCGATGACAGTACCATTCTCATTGGCTAACTTTACAAATTGAGATTAACATTGGTTAATCTCAATTTAATATTTATAATGTCAAATGTTAAATATAATTGTAATAATAATATAAATAATATTTATAAGATCGTAACGTTAAAGATAAAGTTTAGGTACCTCATTATTACAACATAACCTCGCTATTTCTCAGATTACCTCTCTCTCATTTAACTCATTTAACTCTGTTGCTAGTTTTGTAAAAATAAATATATTTCGTGAAACGATCACTTCGTTTCGTTCCTTTTTCCATCATTATTCATACATTTTCATGGATCTTCTGTTGCATTTGTTGTTTTTATTGTTTAGAGAAACATATACTCACTACATATTAGAAAGGAATACCAATTGAAATGCCAGGAATGCAACACGCCGCGTTTCGGCCATTTTCGGTTACATTCGGCAAATTTCGGACATTCGTTGTTCATTAGCAGTGGCACGTTGCCACGCAGTGTGCGCGTTACATCGTTGTTTGGTGCCTTGTTTTCCGTCTTTCTTTTTTTTATTCGCTTTTTTTCAATAATTTTATTCGAATCGAACATAAAACCGCGTTCGATTGTAAGATCGAATTCGCAATGACGCCACCAATGGAAAGAATACAAATCCTCGAAACGATCGAAAAGGATATTATCGTGTGTCTACAGAGTGCAGGTATAATTAACAAACTTTTGTTTGTATCGAACGAGATTTGGTGTATATATATATATATACGATAATTCTCGTGTAATTAAAGGGTCATTTTAATTATCACTTTGTTTAGGCCAAGCTTTTGTGGAACTCAGTAAAGAGAAATCCAGCTTGAAACAAGCTGAAGCGCAGACTCAACAGTTTTTAAAGACATTAGGACATGTGGAATCCAAGTTGAGCGAACAAATCAATTATCTAACTCAAGTTTCTACAGGTAAGTAATCAATGCGGGAATATTCAACCTTTTTCTTTTTAATTTATTTTATTTTTCTATTTATTTCTTCTTTTTTTCTTTTTAGGACAACCACACGAAGGTTCTGGATATGCTAGTCAAAAGGTGCTTCAAATGGCATGGCACAGATTAGAACATGCACGAAGCAGAGTAAACGAATTAGAGCGTATTAAAAATAAACCAAGATGAATGTATTGAATGTTTTCTTTTCTGAATGATTATTTTTAATGTAATGTAATGATAATGTGAATGTTTCAATCAAATATGTCTGGTTTGAAAACCTAGACTCTTGAATCTATATACATGCGCTATCAACACACTTCACGGTGGATACGTTCCTAATAATGTTCATGCGAACAATAATAAATATCAGATTTTGCATTTAAGACAAATAAAACGTTCGACTGATTTATATATATATATATATATATATCTTTGTGTTTTTATTACAATGGCACTGTGTGAAGATTTTACAGAAAGAACATTCCTATTGTCAAACTCGAATTTGAATCATGTTAGAAGATACAAATATGACAAAACGCAAATCATTAAGAATTTATCAAGAACATTTAAGGTACCGACCCATCCACAACACCCATGCTACGTTTCACCGTTGCGGCTAAAGAAAGTCTCGATCTTCTCTCTTCATCCAATTGTTTCGTTAATAATGACATTTGCGACTGTAAATCTGTCATTTGATTTTTCAGTGTTCTAACTGTTTCCGATAATGTCCTATTTAAAATTAGCGGATATGTAAAAGACGTGTACTATATTTATAATTATGGAAAAAAAGTTGTAACAAAATTAGATGTTGCTTTACCGATTACTACAAAAATCCCAATTTCCACGATTATGCGTCAACGATGTTCTGTCTCGCATTTTATGTGAATCGTATTCCAGCATGGCTAAAATGTAAATACACAATACACAATATATAAACGTTATTGTATATCTTAAAAATGTAAACCATAACTTACAAGTTGATTCTCCAGAATGTACGGTGAATCTAGCATTAACAGAAAGGCAATACGCTTCGATTACCTTCAATATGATTGCATCCTCTTCAAATTGTCTTTCATCTACAAGTGATAATATGCGTTTAGTAATATGGATATACACATATATGAATATATCTTACATAATTCAACTGTTCAACTTTCATATTTATACCATGTGATGTTCATGATAAATTCAAATTAATGTCAATTTTACCAAATACTTTGAAGTTATAGAAAGGAGATGCTGGTCGTAATGAGGCAATATTCCAAGGTGTTTTAATTCCTAGAGAGACACAATGGTCCGTAATTGATCTGTGTTGTGACTGTGGTTGCTGTTGTTGTTGCTGCTGCACTTGTAGCTGCTGTTGCTGTTTCCCGCTTTGTTGATTGCAAATCTAGTAAATAGGAAAAAAACAAGAATTAGTTTATTATAATTTACTCTAATTCTAATTAAACTAAAATCTTAAGTCTGAAACATGCTCTATTAATCACAAGTTGATATTTTGAATATGCGAAAGAGAAATCATGAATGTATAGATTATATATGCAAGTTAATGTTGATTTTCTCTTTCCAATTGAATTCTTAAAATGCATACTAACGTTAGTTAAGCGAAAGCTTACTTCACATAACATGGCTGTGAAATGGAAGCATACGCTTGTGTGCGAACGCGTGCGCATACATACGTGTTTCTCTCTTTCTCTCTTTCTCTTTCTCTCTCTCATTCTCTCTTCGTTTCTTTCTGTATGTATGTGTGCATGTGTCGTACGCGCTCGTGTACAAGAAAATACAATTAGTGATAAAACAAGCAAAAAACGCTAACTAAACAAGTAGAAAGAAAAAAACAGCCATGCCATGGAAGCTTGCCTTGGTCTGAGCATCCAGAAAATGGTATGGACTTCTTCAACCACCAATGGGCATACAGTCCCGACGTATATATTTGTTTCGTTTCGTTATAATCGTTTTCAACAGGACGATTTGGCTGAATCGCTTTCCTTCCAACTTTTCGTACGATAGTTTGATGTGTGTACGGTATAGGCTGCGTAAACCTTCTTTGCATTACATTCGAAAGCTCGTTCTCTTGTATTTTATTTGTAGTAAAAGCATGATCAGAATTGTAAACTATCGTACTAGCGGTTTCGCAAATTGAAGGATCCAAAGTGTTATCAATGTGTTTCGATAAATCAGATAAGTGAGCACTATCCCTAGGAATCGAATCAAAAGGCGATGTGCAAACGCATTGATATTCAAAATTATTCTCATCATTCTCACTTTCGCCAGAACAGAGTCTTACAGGGCGTTCGATGTTATTATCAATGCAGGTACACGATTTACAAGAAGAATTGATTTCAGAGGAATTTAAATGATAACTTTCAGCCATTCCCGAATCTGACGATCCAACGCTAATTACATTCGTTTGGAAACCAAATCCTTGAGGATATGTGTCAGTTTGGCAACAATGTTCAAAAATATTAGAGTTGCGCACAGGAACAGACGGATGATGCATAGAATTTATGGTAGCAAGTTGTTTGTCAGTGAATTTGTGAGTCTTCCAACACTTCATCGCGACCGTTGCATTTATCGGTTTCTCCATATCGCCAAAAGTATCTTGATGCATGTTATAACCAATTGGAAACGAACGAGCCAGATTATTAAAACGTGATCGACTAGCTTGTTCGTCAGCAATACTAACGTTATTTATATTATTATTATTGATGAAACCAGTAGTAACAGAACTTCCAACGTTAACAAGTGGCAAACTTTTGCTAATTTCACTTCGTCTCTCAGTTGATATTAATTCCGTTAAAGATGAATCCTTTGTTATTCCTACAGTACTAAGGTCTATGTCTGCTAATGCATATCTTACATCGAGAGTCAGAGTAGATTTGCGCAACGTTGTCGTACCAATGAACGATTGTCCTGTTGTGATCTTATTCGACTGGAAGCTTTCTGAATTGTGGGAACAGGAATCCTGACTAGTTGTTTGCATCGGATGAAGAACATATGTCGTTACATTAGTTTTTCGCATTTTCACATTACTCATGTCCGGTCGTAGAACATATTGTAAATAAAGTAATTTTTTCAAAAGTTCGGGACGTATAATTTTTCTCCTGACTAATTTTGCAAAATATCTTGAAAGACGAGCATATGGAGGTAAATTATAACTCACGCGTGACGTTGTTGGTGATTTCACAAGACTGTTGCTTGTTTGTTCCTGTATTAAAAGTTCGATCCATCGTTGTTGATCTTCTTTAGTAGCGCAAAGTACCAGTATTCTTTCTATCATTGGGCCTAAAATCAGACATTTTATTGATCAAAGATCAAAGGAATTTTAAATTTTATTTTTTTAAATTTCATGATGAATAAGCAATTCAACCAATTCCTTACCTGTAATTTCAAAAGCATTTCTTATTTCATCTGTATCTTCTACTTGAGTTACAGTAATACCCGTTAATGGAAGTTTTCCCTATGAATGGAGCACATAAAATATAATTTAAACATTCCTATGAATTCAGTACACAACAAGATATAATATATGAGGGAAAATACTTCGTAAACAAAAGAGCTCATCCTTGGACTAGCACTGAGAACCAAAAGGGTCGTTGGAAAAAGAACGAAGTATCTATCTCGACGATCTAGACCCGTGGTTCCGCTTGCCAAAGTAACAGATCCAACATAAAGAATTTCCCCGAGCGAACTCAATTCTTCTCCCTCCCATCCTTTAATACCACTAGTTAAAATTTGAAGTGCCAACTCGCGTTGTTTTCGTATGGATGCACATCGATCCTACAAGAGATCCTACGTAAGCATCGTACATCGTACAATGAAAATACTAACATTAGCAAGAAATTTAAACTAGCGAACGATGTAAAAATCGAATGACTCACCGCTATCTCTCTATACACAACAATACTGCGTTGTGTATCCCCTCTATCAGGATGATTCTTTTCCGTATATCTTTCCAATTCTTGAAGCATAGCAGAATATTTATCCAATCTTCGAAAAGGTTTACTTAAACCGGTTGTTAACACTAATATACCCGGTGATATTGCTCCGCTATGTTCCATGAAATCATTCAATTCGTCTCTAGAAGAAAAACGAATTTGATTCTATAAAAAAAAAAATAACTTTCACATGTTATTTCATTCTTATACTTAAACTAAACTATGAGAAAGATAATTTTATCATTTTACACGTGCCTGTACCGGTCTAAAATGCATACGGCTGTTGGATGATTACCGCAGTAGGTTGTATGAATAGATTTTAACTTTGAAGCAAGCGTTAGAAAGAGATTTCCGACTCTAAAAGCACGATCTTGCGTTATAGCTGTTTCCAAGTTTGATAGCAATCGCTGATGCACTTCCAAAATTTCGTGTATATTACCCAAAAGTTGCTTGTATTCCTCTTTATTTAATCTATAAATTAAAGATTTATAATAAATTTCATTTTTGATATTGCAGTATATATAATAATAATGATAATAATATATATAGAAAATCAATAAATAGTTTATTGTGTATACTTACATGTTAGCAGATTCTAAAGGATGCAAAAAATTATTTATCAAACCCTGTAATTCCGCTACATTTACTCTTTCAGAATCTATTAAATCCTTTAACACGATATCACGATTTTGATGCGCAGGTGATTCTAGTAAACTTTTTTCAGGAGATGTTTTCATAGTCGAAATGCTATTGTCTATGAATAAAATAAAAACAAGCATAAGAAGAGTATAATAGAGATTATGAAGACAATGAAATAAAGACTATTATATCCATCATACCCGTAATTCTGCATTCTTTGACATAATTAGCTGGAAACCATCCCGTTTTGTCATGCAACGTTCCTTCCCACCAACCTTCATCATCTGTCTGTGTTATTGTTATCACATCTCCTTTCTTAAAGCACAGCTGAAATAAGATTACATCATCAATGGAATTGCAAACTCAATCTATAGAAGTGTACGACAAAATACAAAATAAAACATACCTCATCATTGTTCTTTCCTTTGAAGGAAAACAGTGCGGTTACAAATTTTGGTGTATCGGACTTCGACATGGTCGTCAATATGAATGCAATAAAACAGAAAAAAGAATTTTTTCTGTTCTATTTCTGTTCTAACGGCGCAGTTTCATCTCACAAAGAAACATTCGCGATCTTCCTCGAATTTCTTTTCTATCGATCCAAGCCTGCTCGTACAAAAATTCGGAATGCTACAACATCGAACAACACGTACATTCGTTAAATATATCCGCTCGTTCGATACGCAGAAAATTACGTTTCATACTGCTATCCTTGAGCACTTTGACATCTCGCTGTTAATCGTGCGTTTCACTTCAATTTACAATATCGCACGATATTCGTTGCCGACTGCATGTGATCAGACTCGATCACGTTCGATAAATACTTGCTGAATTGTGTGAAGAGTATTTGAAATTGTTCAAGGCTGCGTTTGATATAAATATCGCGTAAGAAAGGAGGTTAGTCTTACCGTTAACTAAATTCTAAGGCTACTGCACTCTTTGTCTAGAAGTTGATACTTTTTAGCTCTTCTTACTTCTTCGCGGTTTTAACCAGATTCGATAGATGACAGCATCTTACTTTAGTCAGACAAAGAGGGGAATACTCTGCGACAAGGACAAATATATGTATAAATCACAGGCAAAGAACATGATACTGTAGGCTAGGGATAGAGAAACATATGTATGTGAGTAACTATATACTTGTCATAGGCAAAGAACGCACTATTAAATGATAAGGACAGATGTACATAATCATAAATGATAGAGAGAAAAAAAAATGAACCCTCAATTAAACAGATGTGACTATGACAAATTATGAGTCGATTCTCTTAATTCGTTTCTTTCTGTAAATAAAAATTTGATAAATTCATGAACGCCAAAACACTATAACCACATAGCGGTGAAACGGTAGAACTAATTTAAATTGCTATCCTTGTCGCACACTCGTACCCTTCTTGTCCAGCGCGTCTATATTTCTGTCCTTGTCACACGCTGTTGCTCTCCTTGTCTACCGTCCCTATATGTCTGTCCTTGTTGCACGTTGTTGCCCTCCTTGTCTACCGTGCATGTATGTCTGTCCTTGTCACACGCTATTACTCTCCTTGTCTAACAGCGATAGACAAGGAAAGCAATAGTGTGCGACAAGGATATCCTTCGATTCATTGAAAAAAAAATTCAACTTCTTACACACACGGTTTTCTAGGATAAAACATACATAGAAAGAAAGCGGGGAGCCTAATTTTAAGGAAGCATATAAAAAAGTTCGCAAATTATTCCTCTTAATTAGGTTTTTTTCGTAATTATTGCGAACTGTCACAAAAGTGACATGGTAGCGCCATCTAACGGCAACCCGGTGGTACTAATTATTTATAAAAATATTTATTTCTGCATTTTACGGGTCAAATGGGGTATGAAAAGAAAGCTAAGAGTCTAATTAGGGTAATACAATCACAAAAGTTCACAAAACATTTCGCTAAATTAGGTTTTTTCGCAAATGAAAATTTCTCTGTTTTACGGGGTAAGAAATACTAGCGTCGCGTTGTGACAGACCGGTGGAACTAAACGGTCGATAACCGTATAAAGGGAAGAATTAATTTTAATTTTTCACGCCAAAAATTTGCACTCGACGAGCATATATTTCAAAGATGATGCTATTAGTTACGTTCGCAAATAAATCTGAATCTAATATTCACTATAGTTTGCGCGAAGTTATGCACTCACTACTGGCACTACTGCTAACGTAAACGAAATTGAACACTTCTATACACTTAACTATACTTAAACAAAACATAAATTGCATGCTAAGTGTCTGAAACTGAAGATAGCAACCATAACAATTCACAAATGATTCCTCTTAATCAATTTCTTCTCGTAATTTGTGAAAAAACTATCACCTGTCAGTTTCGGAGCGACGGTGGAGCCATCTATTGATAATGCGGTGGTACTAAAAACAGAATTTCCTACTTTTAGTACCACCGAGTTGCCGTTAGATGGCGCCACCATGTCAATTTTTGTGACAGTTCGCACTAATTTCGAGAAAAACATAATTAAAAGGAATAATTTGCCAACTTTTTTATATGCTTCCTTAAAATCAGGCTCCCCGCTTTCATTCTATATGTCTTTTGTCCTGGAAAAACATGTGTGTAAAAAGTTGAATTTTTTTTTCAATAGATCGCTGTTAGACAAGGAGAGCAACAGCGTGCGACAAGGACAGACATACATGCACGGTAGACAAGGAAAGCAACAGCGTGCGACAAGGACAGAGCTATAGGGACGGTAGACAAGGAGAGCAACAGCGTGCGACAAGGACAGAGAGGTACGGACGGTAGACAAGGAGAGCAATAGCGTGAGACAAGGACGGAGATATACGTGGAGATTGCGCGATATACGTGGAGAGTAAGAGCGTGCGACGAGGACAGATATATGCGCGCGGTAAACAAGGAGATTTTCAGCGTGCGACAAGGATAGTTATATTAACGCGATAAACAAGGAGAGCACTAGAGTACGAGAAGGACAGCAATATAAATTAGTTTCACTGTGTCACCGCTACGTGGTGATACTATCCATGAATCAATTTCAATTTGTAAAATGAGCTAATTAAGAAGACTAGTTTCTAAACTTTGATAAATGTATTTTTCGAAATAGACACCCAGCCTTCTTTTTATGTTTCATTTAACCCACGAAATGCGTATATAAATATTCAGGAATTCTGCTGAATAAATCGAAATAATTTAAATCGTAAACTTCATTCGAATTTTGTGATTACTTTGGAATTTCGAACTGCATACGTTTCAAATTATCTCGTATAAATACTATATTTAAGTGCGTTATCAGTACTGTCGAATAATGTAAAATGCTGATGACGTGTCGCGTATATTTTGAAACACTGTATATCGTTATTCCTCGGATTGATATTTATTTCACTGTGATACACAGATGAATGAAAATCTCGATCGCATCGGAAGTGCATTTATGCTAACAAAAATGTTCAATCATATCTATATATACACACAATAATTCATGTACTCTAGAGGCTTCACAGTATTGATCATCTATTTTCATTAACATTATAATAACCCATGATGCTACGTACAATAACGTCGTCACTGATGAGATAGTTATTCAGGTCTGTTCAATTAACAGGTAATCAATATCTGCACGTTATTTAACCTCCAAGATAACAAACAACCTTACATTTAACCAGATATTTAACCCATAGGGGCACGCTTTCGATTTTAATGAAAAAGGAAAGACTGTACCTGAAATTTTTTTTAATATCAAAAAAGGCGAGGGACGTTTATTTCAATTATTAAACATGTAATATTTCTTGAAATGAAAAGAAAGTAATATTTAAATAAATTCTTTGTTACAGAGTGGGGCGTGAATAATCCCACCGTGCGACTAACGTTTCAAACGAAATTTATTGAAACGCATCTTTAAAAATATATATATATCCCACCGTGCATTAACTGTCCAAAAAAAAAAAAAAAAAAATGTGGGGGAATTTTAAACCCACTTGACACCAAAGGGTAAAAGAAAAATTTATCGAAAAACACTGGCCAACGTCAATCGTGACGCGTCGAATACCGATGCTTGCGCGGGAAGCGTTCAAACGTGTGACGCAATGCGCAGTTGCGGTGCGCGTTAATGATCTACCGGAGGCGACGGTCGTGAGGTGGTGTCCTCTCGGGATGGGAACGGTCGGATGACAGCCAGTACACGGCACACGGCGTTCGTTTCGAACGAGAAGCTATGCTGCACGCGATTCGAACTGTTGCGCCGCGACGGTAGTGGTCGTCGACGCTTCGTGAGTAACAGAGGTTTCACCCGAGTGCGCGGCCGTTCCAGCAGCTCTCCCTGGGCTTTGACATTCTAATCTCGCCTAATAAAATTTGCGATCGATTAGCGCAAAAGAAGAAGAAGGAAAAAAAAAAAAAAAGAAAGAAGAAAGAAAAGAAGAAGGAAAAAAAGAAACGTCGTTCGTTCGTCGCGGACAGAGGAGAGCTCGGTCGTGCGGCATCTCGCTTGGAATATTAACGCGGCACGTATGTACAAATATGCAAGTATGCGCGTGCACATACGGTGAAAGTACGGGCTACAACGAGAACGATGGCGGTGGTGCGTTGTATCGTTTAGAAGTGCGCCCACGTTCGCCGTGCGAGATCGATAAACGGTCGAGTGTTACCTGAAACGAGCGTTCGCTTGCGCACAACGAACGAAACACTGAGCGGTTCGGGAAAGAAAACGGTGCCAATGACGAAAGCGACGACGCAACGTCGCTGAGCGAGGATCGTGACGAAAACATCGCGGCGGTACAGTTTAACGACCATCCGCGTCGTCGACGAGACACGAGACGCCGGCCCGCTTGTCGCGCCTGTGTGACAGTGATAATGACCGGCTGATAACGCTCGAGGCAGCCCTTCCTGCGTATCTTCGGCGGAACACCGAAGCATGAGAGCGTCGAGTTACACGCGCGGAGGTATTGTCTGTCGCCGCAACGGCATAAATAACGAGACGCCCGACGATTCCAATTGTACGCGTCCGTTCGTTCGCGTTTCCAGTTGCTATCCCCCCATCGGCCGATCCAGCGTCTCCTGTTACATAATTCGGCCAATTTCTCATGCGTGACACACGAGACAACAGCCACGGGAGCAACACGGCGAGGAGAAGGTCTGAACGGGTGGACGCGCGTCGATCTCGAGATTAATTTCCAATTTCTCCTTGCCACGTATCGGTCTTCTCTCGTCTTCGTTTCCCTCCCCCCATTCGTTCGCGATGTCGAAGAATGTTGGATCGATACACGCTCGTGTGACAATTACGGATCATGACGATTCGATGGTGCACGTCGTTTGATCGTCTGACTCTGGTTTGCCCGTTCGCGATATTATCGTGTCGCCGAATTAACGAGAAACGAAGTAAGAGCGGCGGTCTCCGGGAAAGTATGGAGTGGCTTCTTGACGACACTTAATTACTTAACAGGATCGGGCGATGGATCGTACCGGGTGATGATCGATTGTATTGTGCGTAGTACTATGTCGAGGCACGAGTGTAGTACTTGATCGGGATCGGGCTTCCTGGCTCAGTTGAAAGCGCGGAGCTGGAATTTCATTCCGAACGGGGAGACAAAGGTAACGTCGAGGGCGTACAACATGATTTAATTACGGACGAGGGAGAAGAGCGGAGATATAACGTTGCAACGTACACCTGTGGTCGACCGACAGAGAAAGAGGTGCCCGCGAGAGGGGTTGGGGGGGCGGGGGAGGGGAGAGGAGAGACGTGGACACGGAAAGGGAAAAGTATATAGTGTACACTAGCGGAGAGAACAGAGGAAGGGGAAGAAAGAAGCCCCAATAATGAAGGAGCACGGAAGCAAACTTCCGGCGGAGCAGCCTGCGAAAATTCTCAAGTCCTTGTTGAAAAAGCCTGGCCAATCGAAGGCGAGATCGCAGAAAAACCGGGTGGTCATCAACGAGAAGCTGAACGAGTTTTTCGCCGCCGATTACATAATACTGATAAAGGAGGAATGTTGCGCCGATTACGAGGAGGACTGCGACTGTTGCTGCCAGGAGCACGAGCTGATGCGTCTCGGCAACTGTAAGGAATGCAGGGCCGAGTTGAATCTTCATTTCGGCGTCCCGGACAACAATCGATACCACGACATAGAGAGGGACGGCGAAATGATACACGAGAACACGTTCAGAGAGGAGAGCTGCGCTCGCGAGGGATTCGAGTGCGTCGAGTTACATGTGGAGGACGAGGACGACGAGGAATATGAGATCGAGGTGGAAGGAGATGACGATGAGATCGAAGAGGGCGAGGAAGAGGAAGAGGAAGAATTAGCGGTTGAGGAGGATATTAAAGAGGATGTCGCGAGAAGGAGGGAGCGCGTTGCGACGCAGAGAGGGCTCCAGGCGCGAAAGAGCGCGATGGAAACGGATGAGAGAAAATCGAACGTCGACGAGCAAGTGGTGGGGAAAGTGGGAAACTCGGCTGATCTACGAGACAAGGTGAAAAGTCGCGAGAGAGTGGACGGGCCGAAGGACGTCGAGGGCCACAAGCGAGTTCCAAGCGAATTCGCTTCGCCGCCATTGACGATCGTATCGTCTACGTTGTCTTCACCCTCGCCGCCTCCTCCGCCGCCGCTACCACCGCCGCCACCGCCGCCACCTCCACCGCCGCCGCCGCCACCGCCACCTCCGCCACCGTCGCAATCATCGATAGAAAGACCGCCGTTGCTCTCAAGGCAAGATCATCAACAAGAGACACTCAGCCCACCGGAAGGTTACAAGGATGTTTATTCCAACGGGGAACTTCCCAACGTAGCAGAGTGTTGCTTGCGATCGTCGTTGGATTACCTTCGAACGACAGGTAAGTTGCATTCTGATACACGTTCGTTGCATACCTATTTATATCAATTCTTTGAGCGTTCTAGTTTATCACTAGAAGAATAACCAATGTCGTACGTCATGGGAAACACAGGTAAAATGTTGCACCTTAGATTCAACGAATCTTTATTTTATATTAATGATATATATTACGCTAGATACAAAGTGTGTATCTAGACCTATCCTGCCAATATTTGGACTTCTTGCCAATGCTGTCCTAATGACACATCACGTATGCTTTTTGTTTAGTTATAATCGGAGCAATTCATAGAAAATATCTTTCTACTGAATGACTGTAGCTGCGAACTTATCGCGAAAAATATGCAACCGTTAGAACAGTGTCTTATGAACTGAATTTGCCAGACATTGAACGGAACGAGATAAGTTTGAACAAGATATGAACAACACTACGTCGAGATGCACAATAATTGTTGAAATCATGTACGATGTAAACGCTCGAGAGGTTCATGTCCTTTTAAGAAAAAAAGTTTCCTCCCTTTACTCCTTCGTATAAATCCGCCATTTGAATTCTAACGAGCTGTGTTTTCTTCTTTTGTTCCTTCGTTAAAACCCGGCCAAATTTGAATCAGAAGGAAACATTAATTCGAGGCAATGTAAAAGAACAATGTACCTCTCGTGTACAATATTCACACGCGTTCCCACGCCATTCCTCTCCATAATATAAAATGCATAATGATAAATAATACATACCTCTTAACAAGAATAGCAGATAACTTCCTTTATTTTTTCCCATACAGACTACTCTATTTTCTCTCGACCGGTTCGCCGTATGAAACTTCACGGTGTAAACCGAATTTTTACTTCTTGACGTTTCGTTTCTGCGTACACACATCGCACGACAAAACTGCACCGAGCAAATTCTGTGTAACAGAGAAGTTCTTAACGCGTCTGTTTAATGACCGTGTGATCGTTGTTTAATTGGATAATAACCATCTATGCGTTTTAATGGAAAAAAGGCAAAGAAAGAGAAAGAAAATTAGCTTATGAAGCTAATACATAAACGTCGATCGCACACTCGTCTGTGTACGCGTTTATGAACGTTAACTATACGGGTCGCACAGCATTCGCCGGAAGTACAGTGTACCGTGACTCCGGTATTTTCGTGCTATCCAGGAAAAACGAATGTCATGTATCTACATTCTTAACTAAAACTGATCGTCGTCGTCCATATGATATATGTTACATGCTTGCTTGATTTTCGTGTCAACAGTGCCATTTCGTGTAGACTCGAATACGTCTCTGCGTCATGGAGATCATGATTCTGAAATAACACGAAATGACACGTGTACTCGTACGTGACACGTGGAATGTGTATTAAGAAATTAAAGAATCCGTGTTCTTAATATACATCGTTTTACATAGCGTATCGGCGCTTTCGTTCTTCTTTGGCATTACTTTTTTTTAGCATATCCAAGGCTTTTCGAAAGTATTCTTCTATATATCGTTTTCCTGTCTCACTCTTATTCCGTATTTTCATTAATCTCTCTCGCTCCTTTTTTTTTTTTTTTTTTTGGTCACGCTCTTTTTCGTTTTCGCTTTATTCCTTTTGGATTTACGTTTTCAAGCGAGTTGGCGAACCAAGTCGATCAAGTCTAACCGGCATTATTGGAGAAAATTTCAGATGTGACGGGATTCGAACAATAAATTTGCAAGATTGCTAGTCTCTTTACTTATTCATTTTCATACTATGATATACACGTAGTCTATGTATGTCTATTAACTCAGGGAATCGCTCACAGGTGGACGATTTCTAGTGTGACAGTCATTCTATCGAATGGACGAAGCGTGCCTCTGTTGTGAAAATCGCGTATAGAAAAACAGGAACACGCTTTTCCCATTGTACCGGTATAAATGCGTTTGACGTGCGTATTGAAATTTCACGTTTGACGGCTGCACACTTATACATGAACACACGCGGAACACGTGCAGTAGAAATAGCTACGCGAATATTCGTGAAAGGAGACTATGAACACGGGTGTTTGTATATTAAAAATTAAAATTCGGACTCGTAACGCATACAGATAAAATAAAGGTCTTCGTGTTAAACATGCAAGTAACTAATGAGACGGCATCGCGTGATTTTACAGGTACAGAGATCGAGGGAGAATCCCGATGCAACCATGGCTTAGCAGAAAGTAGCAAAGGGAATGTGCAAAAAACAGACCAACAACTGCCGAAAGGAACTAACAATGGTATACCGTTATATTTCTTAATCTGTTCATGCAAATAACATACGCGCTAAAAGTGCGTTGACTAATCTCCCGATGGCAAATATGTGTACAAAGAACGTTGTTCTTTCTTTTTAGAATCCCGTCATCGGTATCTCGTCGAAACGATAACTATGACAACCGTCACCGAACGACGTATCGTGCGCGAGATCAGCGAGGAAGAGGATATCGATTTGCAACAGGGGAAGAAAGCTAGCCGGAAAAACGTTTGCGAGAAGAACGTTGCTTCCCACGGCGCGGAAACAACGATCAATCGGCCGACAAACAACCACGTCACCACGGACGACTCCGTCGAATGTGTCGCGCGCAACGAAGAAGTTTGTTGCCGCAAGGACGAACAGGATACCCAGCCGGGTTTGCCTAAGAAAACGACCAACGACACGGAAGAACGCGACAACGAAAACCGACTTGCGGTAAATCAAACGTCGTCCGACATAAAGGAGCTGTCTCTTGTATTCAAACTGGGTAATTCATCTCTGACGGGTAATAGCCTTAAGCCGAATTCCGCGGTTAGACAATTGTTTCCCAATCCAAAATTCGTCTCGCCGCCGCCCGCTCCTCTCGGTAAACTGATTTCATCGGGGCACGCTCTGGACGAGGAACAGGATACCTCGGCGTTTCTCGTCACCGCCGAGAACTTGCGTTTCCTCGACGTCGCGAACAGATCGAAAATTTCCGACGGCCAAGCCTCTCACAACGACGACTCCATGAATCCAATTCGGAGGACGATCGAGAGGAACACCCTTCGAAGAAACCTCCTCGACAAATATCGCACGAACTCGCGAAAGAAGGGCCATCCATCGAAGAACTTGTCGCTGGAGGAGCGTATACGTCAGCTCACCTGCGTGGACCAAGAGGAGGAGGACGTTTGTCAAAATTCGAGCAAGGATGTCACGGATTCGTTCACAAGTACGGAAATCGACGACGAACTGTCGATACACGCTCCGTTATCGACGCACGAGGAAACTGGGTTCGGCATATCCTCGACGGAGGCCGCGTACATTCATACACATAATTCAACCAGTGTCGATGACATGTCAACGGTAGCTGCGTTACCAGCCAGCATACACGCCGGTGCGAAATTCACCGCGTTTTCGGACGCGGCAACCATGACGACCACCATAATCACCAACGCTACCGCTACGTTAACAACCACGGCGATGCCAACGACGATGCCCACGTCCTCGAGCTTGTCGTCAGTGATAACCACGGTAGGAATGACAACCACGACCATGACCACAACGGTCACAGGTTCTAATTACTATAAGCAAAATCCTTCTGCTACCACTACCAGTACCGCAGCACCTGATAGCATACACAGTCAATCGACGTACAAGAAGCTGACTGATTTGTTCGTGCATAAACGAAGCGTTCATTCAAACTTGCCGGATCTCGGTCTCGGAAATAACGGGAAGAACAACAATACCGTGAAAGATGGTCATCAATCGAAGAACACGTTGAAAGCTAACAATTCCGACGGGCGTAGGCAATTCCTAGCCAGCCTTGCGCCGTTGTCCTGCGTAACTGTTAATAACGCGGATCAAGAGGATTACTATCGATACAACTCTAGAATAATGGTGAACGAAAATCGCGGCTCGACGGTAGGCTACAACGCGTTCTCGCCATACAGTCTGGAAGACATCGAGGCGGCGCTTTGCGAGGACGATCGAAATTACGTGGGCCCGCCGGATGTTACCAAAGGCACGCCAACGGGCATTAACAACAGACCCGACATAGGCGACAACACGACCGACGAGTTGCTAGCGTTCGTGGAACAGGACAAGTTCAGGACCGAGAGAATAAAGCGGCGTTACAACGAGGTCGAGAATCAGTATCAGCCGATGATAAATATTGCCAGTACTAACAATAGCTACAACGTGGAGAATAAAATTGATAGAATCGTGGATGGAAAGAGCGAGGGTAATAACGATAATCGGCACCTACTGTGTTTTGCACACAACGAGAACGTCAGTCGTGCTGGTAGTGGTAGTAGTGGTGGTAACGGCAGTGGTGGTGGTGCTGGTGGTGTTGGTGGGTGTAGTGAGATACAATGCATGGTCAATCGTCGTTACAGTAACAACAACAACAACAACAACAACAACAACAACAGTAACAACAATGGCAGCAGTAACGGCAACAACGACAGCGGAAGTAACGACGTTGGTAGCGCGGACAACGACGACGACGAATTAAACGATTACGGATTTAATCGTAGACCATCGGTAACTGGCATCAAACGGCAACAGCAAGACAGCATCGACGAGAACGCAGGCCCGTTTCACCAACGAACGGTTTTGGAAAACGACAACACGAACGTTCTCAGAACGAGCTTCCATTCTTCGTTACCGACGTATTACGAGAACAACTGCGTCAACGTTGATAGCCGAGTCGCGTTGTACGACGAGACGATGGACGGTTCTACGTCGAACTCGTACGTCGGCACGTTGGTCGCCGACGAGCAAGACGCGAACACGATCAACAGAATAAATACGATGCAGAAGCAGATCGACGACATCTATCAAACTATCGTTGAGAATACCAACGTTACCGCTCAAAACTCGTTGGATCGCGAACCGTATACGGACGAGCTGTTCGCGCGGCAACATCCTCGATCGTCGACGAGCGACGGCACTTTTCGTTTTTATCAAGATCCAAGGAACGGGCAACAGTATTTCCAAGAGCAATTGAACGTTGCGAATACGCGAACTGCTCGAGGTGTCGCGACTGGAGCCGAAGAGACTGATATGAACAACATCGCTGCCGTTGGTATCGGTAGAAATTGTCCAACCGGCGGCCCCTCGGTGAAAGCTCGACGCAGGGAATCTATCGTAACGACTCCTACCAATTATCGGTGTAACATAGTGCCTACGACCGTTTATACCGGAATCCCTGCTAATGGCAAGTGTTACCGAACCATGTACTTCGTTCCGTACAACGGACTGTCCGACCCAACATACCAGAACATCCAACGCATTCTGCCATCGCATCCCTCTCCCAGTTACGCGAATCACATCGAGAGGTACCCGTATCCTCGATCCAACAAGAACGATCATCGATTGCAAACGCAAACGCAAACGCAGCCGCAACCGCAGCCACAACTGCAACAGCAGCAGCAGCCACCGCAACCGCCAACGCCGCAACAATTTCGATATTTCCATTTGGGAAATCGTTCGGTATCGCCGATATCGAGTCTTACTCAGAACCTAGATCACGCTTCGCCACTGCCTGCCGGTTCCATCAGTCACCCCGTACCACCTGGTTCCACCTCTCCCCTCTTTGACTCCCGGCTCACGTCCATCTCGTCGCCGAGTCCAATCGCGTTACCGCCCCCCCAACAGACCCTGCACCTTCATTTGCATCATCATCAGCAACCGGACGACTTTCGCATTTCCGGCGTCACGTTCTCCTCGGTTCCTCATTCCGCCAATCACTCGTTGCAGCTCCATCATCACGCGCAACATCAGCATCATCCGTATCATCGACACAATCACCAGCCTGCCTTCTATTGTTTACCATCGACCATATCCGCCTCGTCCGTAGCGTCGTCCTCGTCGTCGTCTTACACCGTCATAGCACCATCGAGATGCGCCACGTTCAATGGCGGCGGAATGGCGACCACCGAAGGATCTTACCGATTCTACCAAGTACACTTGGGACACACGGTTCTCACCACACCCTCGTCCGACGTTCAGTCGGCTCAAACATTTTTGTCATCCGCCTCGTCCGCCTCTATCTCGGTGCCCACGAACTCCGCCTCGTTCTCTCCTTCGCTGCCACAATCATCTTCTATCTCGTCATCCTCTTCTCTGCCATCCACCTTCTCTTCTCTACCAACTGTCACCCCCCAGACTGTTCAGCCTCAGCAGAACCCCAACTTCATTCTTTCGAATCACATGCCCGATCCTATACATTGCAGCAGTGCCAATTTCGACGCCGTATGTCGCGCGGCAACTGTCCAGCCTGTTTCTAACAACGTTGTATCTTCTACACCGTCCACCGTTACCGTTTTCTCTTCCTCCGCTTCCTGCGCTCTGTCCTCCTCTCTGTCATCGTCTTCCTCCTCTTCGACGTCGGTCTCGTCCTCCTCTTCCTCCTCCTCCTCCTCCTCCTCTTCGTCTTGTTCCTTCTCCTCGTCGTCGTCCTCTTCGTCCTCGTCTTGCTCCTCCTCATCCTCCCTGCAAATCCCCTGCTCGCCGTCGAAATTACACCAGCAACAGATAATTGGCAACTACACGACGATGGAACGAGGAGTTCCCGAAGGAGCGGCCAGCGCACCGTCCCACGACGTATCGCAGCCCGGAATTTTGCTTACGACGAATTCTTACGTCGCGCATAATTCGAACGGTGTGCAGGCTTTACCAGCGCACGCGCAAAATTCGGTGTATTACGCCATGAACGTTTAAATCCGTTTAGTGAAAAGTCTGCGCGTGTTTGGCGTACTTACACGCGCACACGCAGTGACAGAACATGAACCGCAATTGTTGTTGATGCATATGAAATCTCGGTACTTTTTGCATGAAACTTTAAGAGCATGTAGTTTCTTCGCGATATCCCGTATTTAATTGAAGCAATTTCCACGTAATTTAATGTTTTTTTTTTTTTAACGATTGTATTAATATTACACTAGTCCAGATTCTCGAATTCACGGATTGAAATTGTTAAAGG
Source organism: Tetragonisca angustula (assembly GCA_036937485.2). Classification (NCBI taxonomy): domain Eukaryota; kingdom Metazoa; phylum Arthropoda; class Insecta; order Hymenoptera; family Apidae; genus Tetragonisca; species Tetragonisca angustula. The sequence continues at coordinate 1,362,615 of JAWNGG020000063.1, read as the reverse complement.
TTGTTTTTCAGTAATTTGCACGTTAAAAATGTTTAGAAGAGGTTTCAAATTTATGTCTCGGGCAAATAACATAACGCTTTTCTTTACACAGGGTTTATTTCTGTCATAACTTCTTAATGAAGCATTCATAAAATTTCTGACATTTTAATTTTACCTATGTAAACATGTAATGGCAACTTGAACTTTGAACTTTTGGACATCCTGTGTAAGAAAATTAAACAAATATTCTGATTACTCGTGGCAATTAATAGTAAAATTCTGACATCCCTGTCACATATTTACAGACATTCCTTGACATTGAATTATACGTGGTTCATTGTTAATTTTCTGTTTCTTCATCTGACGAGAAGATAAAATTTAATTGATGATTCGTCAGAAGCTCCAAATAAACGACATTTCATATGCATCAATCTGATAATAACACAGTAACTCTTTTGTCAACATTTTAACGGAATTGTTCCCACGTGATAAACGAATTTTTAGACTTGACGTATGTAAGTACTTGAAACACGTTGTTTCAATATCAAAACATAGCCGTTCGTTCCCCTTGACTAATTTTCCATCGACTTTATCCATCTAATATCAGAAATATTCATGTAGAATCTAAGGCACGCAGGTGGACGAACTGCCTTCTCTCGTCATATTTTCAATCGAATTGAAATCTGAATTTAATGCGAACTACGCGAGAAACAAGAAAAAGAAAACCAACTCAGGGTCTGTAATTCCGAAAGATAAATTATGTTTTGTCGCTTATCACGAGGCAAGATTGTACGTACACGTTGTAATCGATTCTAGTCACGGCGAAATACTTACAGGGATACCGATAAAACATAAACCAAAGGACGTTTACAGCGTTTATGTGTACATGTAAGTATAGCTGACGCTAATTATTTTCAACAGAATTGAATTGAGTCTTTGCGGTGGAATTGATAAATGAATTAGAAATTTTATAGTGAAAAGAAAAAAGAAAAAAAAAAGAAAAAAAGAAAAGGAAAGGTGCGAAACATGCAGTAGAGATACAGCTACAGCTAGTACACTTGAACTAACGTGATATTTAACATACTACGTTGTTCCGTTATATTTTTTAGGTACATTACATTATACGTATTACAGACTGATAGAAATACGACGGTGAAAACGATCATGAAATTCGTAAACGATCGAATGTATTTTAACCTTTTTTTACGATATTTTTGAACAATCGGGTTTCGTAATTTACGTTCGTATGTACCGCGTTCGTTACTCTACCTCTTCCGTTTCCTTCGATCTCCGTATTTTTATCCGTTTCATACTTGCGAGAGAAAGACTAATCCGCGAGGAGAATTTATTGCTGTCAGAAGTGATACAACGAAGATAACGTTGAAACCATAGGCGACACTTTGCTAATAGAGATTTACGTATATTGTTTATACTGTATTCAAAAAAAAAAAAAAAAAAAAAAAAAAAGAAAAAAAACAGTGTTCAAATGAAAGACCAAAAGTGATTAATCATAGAGAAACATTCGTACCATTTTGCTCTCTTTCTCTCATTTTCTGAAATTCAAGTCAACTGCAGCAAATGATGACAAACATAAGTACGTTACACGACTACACGTAATAGGCATGCCGCACCTTTTGTGATACTCTTTCCGTGAACGTAACGCATTGAACTTTCGATGGTAAACGATAGGAGAAACAAAGAAATACATCTTACTTCATCAAAGATCGTACGGTCAAACTTTTTTGTCGACAAGAAATTTTCTCGTGCGTATCTAGATACATGTATGAGAGAGCGTAACGCAGTCAGCATTATAGCGACCTAATAGAGACTAAGTATCAACACAGTAGAATAGAAAATAGGATAACATTCGAATTCGAATGTAATCCGTTTTAACCCAAAGTTAGATACCAAACTTTTATGGTAAATGGTCAAGCTTAGAAACAAGTTTTACATGTAATATAGTTTACTTAATTATTCCATGATATATCATCGTGAAAAAAATGTATGTAAATAAAGCTTTAACCACATATTGAACGCGTTGTTATTTCGAAGTGTTTTTGTACCGAAAAAATTAGGGAAGGGCGGGAGAGTCAACGCTATTGTTCACTGTTACGTTAAGTGAACAAAATAGTTCAAGAACGTGAAAAATAATCCAAAGAGAAACGAGAAAAGCTGTGAAAGATATACTTGTGTGTTTCAATCTTGATTCTTTTTTTTTTTAAACTGATTTATTAAAAAATTCACACTACTAATTTATCAATAAAAACGTCTTACATATTAAATAGAAGAATGTTTTACAGGTATTTTTGATACGAAATTCGTGTAGATGTTTATGGTTGTCAATAATTACATTGTTCCTTTCATGCGATTGCCAAGAACCATTGATATTTGCCCGCTGCCTCCAGTTGATTTAAGTAAAAACCAACTGTTAATTATCTTCGATGAACCAGTCGACGAGAGGATAAATGTAGGAGTGTCTTTGTGTGTATGTGTGCGCGCTTGTGTGCACATATATATGTATGCGAACATACATACACATATACATGCACATGTACACACATAATATACATGCGTACCTCTTATACATAAAATGCTTGTCTTCATCTTTTCTGGATGAATTTTTTTCTTCCAATCGGAGTATCGAATGAATCGAAAACGAAAGATAGATCGTACCGATAATCAGACGAACTATCGTTAGTCGAAAAGTATTTTCGCATGCACCGTATGATAAGCTCATACAGCAATCATCGTCCGAACAGCGCTAATAGATTTTAAAAACCGCGTTAGTTGCTCTCTACAAAACGATACATCGTCTTCTTCTAACTGGTTCTGGAGGCTCTAACGCTGCCAAGATCGCTTCATCGAATACGTTTTTCAAACCTTTCTAAAAACCCGAGGGAACATATGTTAATAATTGACGAAACATTACAAATTATAAATGAGCAGAATCACACCTGTGTAAGAGCACTGCATTCCACATACTTGACTGCTTTCAGTTCTTTGGCAAGTTTTTCACCTTGTTCGGCCGATATAGGCTTTTGTTTGTTTTTTGCAAGTTTCTCTATAGTTGCCGCATCATCTCGTAAATCAATTTGAGTACCCACCAATAAGAATGGGGTCTTTTGACAATGATGAGTTATTTCTGGAACCCACTGCAAAATTTCCGAGTTGTAAAATGATGATTAATCAATCATGTCATAAATATCAAATTTACACATATACCTTTTCTTTAACATTTTCAAAGGACGATGGTGACACAACCGAAAAACAAACAAGGAACACATCAGTTTGAGGATAACTTAAAGGACGTAGTCGGTCGTAATCCTCTTGACCTTTAAATCAATGATTAGCCAGCAATAAATTGTCATGTTCAAAAACAAGTTGAAGGAAAGCAAACTATGTAATATAATTACCTGCTGTATCGAACAATCCTAAGGTATATGGTTCACCACCGATCATAACAGTCACAGCATAATTGTCAAATACTGTTGGTACATATTCGGATGGAAATTTATTTGTGGTGTATGAAATCAACAAACAAGTTTTACCCACTGCACCATCCCCGACCACAACGCATTTAATTGTCTGCATTTTTCCTCGTTTCCTGTTTCTGTGTAAAAAAGAAAGGCATAACGTGTTATTAATTACAATCTGTACTATCACTTGCAAGTTTTCTTACACGAAATTGTTTGTCGCAAAGTAATAAAAAGTTTCGATTTCATTTGAGTATACAATGTCTGGACTAATCCAGTCCTATTGAATTCCGTCGATTTTCGTCACGTTTCATTACATCCCGTCACGTCCAATTATGTCCCCTAACGTCCTATTCCTACACTTTGCTAAGGAAAGGAAAAAATATTTCGTACGTTCCGAACGTTACGTTCGAAGGTATTTGTTTAAAGTAAGAAAAAGAAATATTTGCAGAATAAACGGAAATGTGTACGTTTGCCAATTTTTCAACAGGCGATTCAATTATACGTAGAACTGCTACGAAATAATTGTTTTTTCAGATCGCCATTTTTGGTATTTTGTCAAATCTGTTGGCTTCTAATCTAGAATATTATTATTCGAATATATGCTCAAGTATATCCAGTGATATTTTTCACGATTTAACCCATAGCAAAATGCGAATCGCATCAAAGAAAGAAATACACAAAATTTAACCGAAACACTCACGAGTAACTGGGCGTCGACAACACACTTTACTGTCACAAATTTTTCAAACGAATATAGAAAGCCAACGACACGATAATTTGAGAATACAGCATGCAAGCGCCATCTATAATGATATTTTACGCTACTTCGTGTTATCATCGAGCTGCTTTCGCACTATAATTTCTTATAATGCTGAATTAATAATAACAAACAAGTTGTTACAAGTCGTTAAAAATCGTTTTAAAAGTCCATGAGTCTGTTCTGGAGAAATCATAATATAAAGGATGTGTTTTAATATGTGTTAAATATAAAAATATTTATATTTAACTTCATCTATATTTCTACATTTCTATTACTTATATTTATCAAATAAATTATATTATAATATATAAAAGATATACATATTTATAGTATATATACATAAAAAAAAGGAACAATTTAAATTCTATTTACTAAATTGAATTTGTGATCTTTTTCTAACATATTATAATTTATTTTTAACAAAACTAAAAATTCAAGTTTTAAAGCACGGCAATTGTTATTTTAAAAGATATGAGCATATAAAAATTTATGCATATTCTATATTGCATTTACAAGTGTATTATGTACTCAAATACTTGTATTTACAGCATCCATAATCCAGCGAATGAGTCGAATCAATTTAGGCGAAATAACTAAATTTAATTATGCAAATTTGCTCAGTACATGCTTTATAACTAATGTGCATTGATTAGTAATATAAATTGTTTATTACGAATTTGCTATCGTATATTAAAAAAAAAAAAAAATAGGTCACAGATTTGATGAGCCTTAAAACGTAATTCGACTAACAAACGTATGGAACAGAATCGTAGATAAAAAAAATAGAGAGGAAAACTGTTTTTCTTTCTTCCTTAATTTTTTTTTTTTTTATTTCTCTTCATATTTGTGATATTTATTGAAGTATAAAACGTAAATACGTAAAATGATAAATATAATCTTGTAACACATATAAATATCATAAATATGATTTGTGTTCAGTCTATAATGATAATCACAAAGATGGCGTGTTGATCGCAATTTGTTTATATATGATTCTAATGGAAAAAAAGCTAACCTAGTTATTTTTGTTGAACGATTTCGATTAATTCGATGGTATAAATTGAACCACGAAATAGTATAACAAATAAGATAATTATTATTGTTTACTATACGTCACTTACTGAGAAAAAGGTATTGTGAAAGAGTAAAAGTAAACTTTGCAAGTATCTGCTATGGGTTTGCCACATGTATATTTCGACGTAGCCGCTACAGATAAACCATTAGGTCGTATCGTGATGGAATTACGAGCAGATGTAGTCCCAAAAACAGCGGAAAATTTTCGTGCACTTTGTACAGGAGAGAAAGGTTATGGATATAAGGGAAGTACCTTTCACAGAATAATTCCCAAATTTATGTGCCAGGGTGGTGATTTCACTAATCACAATGGTACAGGAGGAAAATCTATTTATGGAGAGAAATTTGAAGATGAGAATTTTGAATTGAAACACACTGGACCTGGCATATTGTCTATGGCAAACAATGGACCAAATAGCAATGGTTCACAGTTTTTTTTAACTACCGTAAAAACTAGTTGGTTGGATAATAGGCATGTAGTTTTTGGTTCGGTAGTTGATGGTATGAGTGTAGTAAAGAAAGTTGAAAGCTATGGCACTCAAAATGGGAAAACTACTCATAGCATTATAATTACCAATTGTGGTCAACTTTAAAGCATTCTAGTTTGCATCTTTATAATATCTACACATAGTTATATATTTTTATTTTTTTAATAGGTCAATTCTTGTACAATGATTAATGTAATGAAAAAATATGCACACTGCAAATGAAATAATGTATTTTCTCTTTGGATACATTTGTTCATTTGTACGTTTTTAATTAAATTTGCTTTACTATGACACAATAATTTTATGTTGCACTACATATATCAAAGAACTATAAACATCTCTGTTTCATTTGTATCTTTTGATGAGATACAAACTACAATGGCATAGAAATTTATTTGAAAAATACTGGTGCCAAATTGCTGAAACAGCTATATAAATATCTATTTGCAAAAAGAGATATATGGATATATATGTATGTACATACGTATCTCAATATACAGACATTCATACATTATACTTATTAAAGTCACATATTCAATTCAACATACAGTTTTACACAAATTCATAAATATATATGCATCATAAAATAGTACAGTAAAATGTGTGCAGATATTCAAAAAAGTACAACAAATCAATTAAACGTTGGATCAAATCATTTGCGACAAGCATGGCTTATTCATCGTTAAACAAATATTCCATTGTTATAATTCAATGGTACGTATCGAAATATCAAAAGAGAACAGAGGAAGAGCTTGGATTTGAAGTTTTGTATATTCTTTTGTAAAAACTTTGTGAGGTTTTTACAAACTAAACATCAAATGTCAGTCAGCGCATACTGGCAGATTAACCACGAAGAACATATTGAGCTCGAGGATCGAAGCAAATATCAAGAAAATTACGTACATAACGAGGCAGACTATTCCAACAGTTCGAGTCAATTTAAATTTGCCAATTAGAAGAGACAAGTACAGTATAGTGAGAGTAGAAAATAACGATATAGAACTGTAAACCAGTCCCTGTGAGTTAATGATTACGTAATGATTACCAGCTTTTGGGAAAAATGCTGCCTTCAGGAACCAAGGTAATCCAAGACAAAGTAATACGTCGAATACGTTTGAACCGATCGAATTACTTATGCCCATGGCTCCGTGTCCTGAAATCATATTTTTAATTAGCAACATCAAGTAGAAAGGAAGACTAGAAGAAAAAAAACATGTAAAAGAAAAATCATGAAATATTATTATTTCACGAGTAATAAATTAAAAAGAAACAGTTGAAATAATGTTAATGGATTGGCTACAGGATGTCTCGTGACATGACTACCCTGAATATCATTATCATTATCCGCAGTAATGAAAATGATAACGAATGATTTCAAGATATATATATATATCCTAATATTGTTAATCTTTTGTCAATGAAAGTAAACTTCGATTTTTTAAATCATATTAATTGATGCGACTCGACATTCTCTATGTATATTAAAAGATATTTCAATTTTAATTTTCATACGAAAGACAAGGATAACATACGTATGTGAACACTGTTCACCAATTACGAACAAACTAATAATTTTTTAATGTAAATGGATTAATATTTTTTTTTTTATAAAAAACACTGCTATCCATTTCTTTGACTTTCGTACGATATTTTATACAAAATTGAATTTAAGATATCTTCTAAACTAATAATTCCTTGATACGCATGGATTAATAACTTTTCTACAAAAAATATCGTATCAGTCAACGCATTTGAAACCGTACGATTCCATCTAAAAAACGAAAGTTGTCTTTCGCAAATCTTTCACGTGTCCATCTATAAAAAGATTAATAAAAATTAGAACATGGACACCTCCAAAACCATTCATCTTTCACTGTAATATTTCTAACTAAAAATAACGATAACAACTTAAATCAAGGTAATGATATCAAGTGAAATGCCTTGTGTAATATGTACACAGTATATTATATAGTTCGTAAATGACTGCAAAGAAAGCGATTCCAAGATTCAGTAAATTTGATAGTAATATCGCGATAATGTCACGTTATCATAATCAAGCGGTTTCACGATAGCGTATAGTTATCGTGACCGCTATTCGCTAACTATTTCTTGATCGATTTACAGATTAGAACAGGAAAAATCATAGGAAAACTTCACCTAGAAACTCGTGTAAATTCGTTTTAATTGGTCGATATTCCCGTTAGCACGATATCGATGAGTCAAAACACGAAAAGAAGAAAATTACCTTGATTTGCAACGATAACACTCGACACAGCCTCCGGGACGCTCATTCCTGCTGCGAGAAAAGTTAATCCCATTATGGAATCGGGAATCCTAAATGTGTCGCCTGAAATAACGATCGATTGTCACGTAATGCCGCAACAGAAATTGATAATATATCACATACTTGTAAAAGTAACATAACTTGAGAAAGAATGTTTTAGAATATAGAGACTTTGAAAAGAATTAGATATTATTTTGTTAATCAAAGAAACGACGCAATTCAGAATAATACATATAATAAGCTCATCGATACGCCCTTGTTTGTGATAGTTAAATTTATAGAACAAACTTTATTCAAATACTACATTTCAGAAATTACAAATTGAATAACATAATATCTTATTTAGTTATGTATTCAGATGTTATTCTGTTTGCATTATAGCTCTGTGTTAGTTTATTTGGCTCTAAAAACGATTTTTTTTTGTAAATTATTTTGTTATTTGTCACTAAGTGAAAGAATTTTTTATTTTATCTTTTGTATTTTGAAAAAAGATTTATTTTATTTTGTATTTTGCATTTTACAAAAAAAATTATTAACGTTGTCAACTACGTTACAATTGCAAATTTCAATTAATTTTGTCACATTATGCGTTATTTTATTTGAATAAACTAAAATAAGAATTAACTTAAATAAGAAATGATTTAATTGAATTTGATACCAAATAAAGTTATATTTTTTATGTTAAATTTAAAATAAGGCGAATAAATTGACATATTTCAAATTGTTATTTTTTATTTTATTTCAAATAAAACCCGAGTCTGTTATAAAATATAGCACAGTGTCACATGAATCAGAATGAGTAATGCAATTGCTCCCTACGGATCAAATTATGGAGATAAATGAATAAGATTTTCATGATAAATCAAGGAGTAACGTTCTCATAATAATTCGAAAATCATATTTTTTTTCTAATTGTGTCATTTTCGTGGTTGGTTTCGTTCAGTATTTGTTATATCGCCTATATCGTTATTTTATTTAGAATCATCTTAAATCGATAGCCAAATTAAAATAAGTACAGCGATTGTTGCAAAGATACGTACCAATTACAGTGATGACCCATCCAACTATATACGAAGTAGTTGCTATCCATATTATACACATAATGAAAGTAAGAGGATACCAAGATTTCAGTGTGTCTCTTCTACAATCGGGAATCGTGATGAGGAGTACAAAGTTTATAGGCCATGTAAGCAACCACCAAATTCGTTCCCACTTCGAATCTGGCCATTTTGTCATGTTTACGATATCATCTAGAACGATACAATTTAATTAAAAATAAATAAGACTTAAACAAAAATGCTTATACCAAGTTTGGGCATTATTTGAATAAAATGTTTGAAAAAATGATTGTTTCAATGATACATCATTTTATTTCACTCGATACTACCTTGTAGTAACCTTAATCTATTTGAACAAGTAAATGATTTTTTCTTTTACGAAATTATTTGATTATAATTTCTCAACTAGCGTATAAGCTTATTCTTCAGTTTCCTTTGGAGTTACTTGTCATTTTATTTCAATGAATTAATTCAAATAAAAAACTAATTTTCAAGCGATTTAATTGATTTGGCCACAAGGGAGAGCTGTTGTTATTAATAAAAGAATAACTTAATGGAAGTGATTCATTATTTCAAATTGTTATCATTTCATCTTTATCTCGTGTCAAATTTGCCCAACCCTGGTACATATGTTTTGCATAATTCATATTACTTACACGATTCATTTTCATTGTTCGACTCCAAAAAGATAATGTCCGTGCTTTTAACCAGGTCTGACAGAACAAACGGATGACGTATTTTTAAATGAAACTCAACGACGTATGATTCAGAGAATTAAATTAAAAAAATTAATCGTTATGAACAATACCATTAGAAAGTAGGGGACTTGATTCGGAAAGGTTCTTGTACTTTTTTCTTGTTCTTGTTGCACATTGAAAGAACCGGTGTATCTTTCGATCGAAACACATTACTGAAACGATAAAAATTTAGGTCTTACTTGCGATCAAAGACAAAAATATCTCTGTGTGGAAATTATAAGACAACAAAGTATTGTTGATTCGTAAAGATGAAATGAAATATTTCTCATTTTTAATTTTAAAAATATTGTATAAATGTAAGTTGAACATATAAATTAATATACGAAAATATTCTACCATAGTTTTAATAATATTAATTATATAATATACATATTATATTAATGTCATTAATTAATTATATTAATGTTGACAATGATAGTAAAGACAAAATTCATAGAACAGAGCACAGTGAACAGTGTCAACATAATTGCTCTATATACAATAATTACATATTAATTATATATAATTATTATATATATATATTAATTATATACATATATAATTTGAAATCAAATTCTGAATTTTACATTGCTTAGTTTTTTAATTTAAAATTGGAAAACCCTGTCACTTATTAATCAAGAGACGATCAAATTAGCAATGCGCCACTGATTTCATTCACAAACTTACCTAAGATATACAGCACGTACGACAAAACGAGAATCATTCCCTCGTACCATTCGATACGGCCGTCTCGTAAAGTTAAAATTAGTAGAAGTACTGTGATTGCATACGCGATAGTGTCTCGCGTTACTGGCCATATTTCTAGATTTAATACCTGCTCAAAAAGATTTATTTTATTTGTCTGTTTCCGTCTCTTTCCCTCTCACATGCTTGATCCTAATTTCGATATCTGTCGATAACGCGTTTCGTTTCAGTATCAAATCGTGAGAAAGTGATTCGAACCTGATTTGCAAATAAACCACAACAAGCAGGGACGGCCAATATATTGAAGACAGCAGAACCGACGATCGTGCCGACTCCCAAATCTCCTTCCGTGACGAAAGTACCTACAATATTGATGAACAGTTCTGGACTAGAGCTGGCTGTTGCCATAATTGTTGCCCCCGCAACATCCTCCGTCACATTGATCTCTGAAAATCAAATGCAGGTGATAATTGTAAAATTGTGTTTCTCGGACGCTGGATTGATCGATTCCGTTGTTTATCAATATCTTTATTACATAAGCGCGCGATTAACATTCGACTCTCAAATAACTTACTTTTACCGAGTTCATTTGTTCAATTTATGGAGTTGATCAACGTGGCTTCTGAATGATTCATACTACGGCCACGTGAAAATTTTCCTTCGATTAGATTGACTGTGGATTTTCATGCGTTTTCAAATTTTTAGGAATGTAAGCAAAGAAAAGTTTGTATCATAATGAATTATAGTCTATTTCACTTTATACTTTAATACTTTACTGTGTGTTTCTTCGTAACTAATATCCCATAAATGCATAAAAATTCTAGTAGTCTAATTAAAATAATCAATAATTAATAATAATTTCTCAACAAAACTTGAATAGAAATTTGTTTCGTCTATTATCGTATTATCGTAAATAGATCTACATACATTGGATATTTCTGCAATTTTTGATTTCCCAAAAATCCGCAGTTCAATCACGACAAGTGGAAAAGAATAATTGAATCTCGATAGTTTCCCTTTCTTTCGAAACGAAAACGAGAATTGCTCAAACTTACGTTCGCAGATTTTTTTAATCGCTGGCACGAAATAATCGTCGCAAACAATAGCGAGTAACAGGAACATGTAAATCGCTATTACAAAATGTATAGCTATAAACCCCGATTGTCTTTGTTGTCGAGTAAGGCCATCCGATGGAAACTCTTTGATCGCCGGAGGAGTACAGTTGTCTGCCTCATTTTTCCCGGCTGGTCCGATTTGCAATAATCTGCGTAATTCTAAAAAAAAAAGGGAGAGAGAGAGGCTATATACGTACTCTTAACAGAGTGCAAGCAAAAAGCAGCAATTACACATGTAGTGATAACGAAAATATCGCATTGTGTTAGAAATGAAACGTAACGAGGACAAACGCGAAGGTAAATTGAAAATTTTATATACGCATGTACGTATAAGCTATCGTGTAGATTATAGATGATATCGATAGAGCGAACGTATTACGTAATGATTCATTCTAAATTTTAGTATCTCGATATCTCGTCCATCTTTTTTTCGCTCGACGTAGCCGCGTGCATCCGCATACACGATATTGTATTCGTCGAATGTCTAATCGTAATTGCCCCTTTATTACTTATCGCTCGCTATTAGTTGTTCGTTTACTCCTTAAGAGGATGCGGCTAATCGCTCGTGTCGCAGTGACAGAGAAATGCTTACAAAATCATTTTCTTTACAGGTTGCAAGTTGATACGATACGATATAAGTTCCTTGACATAAATCACATATAAAAAAAAAAGAAAGAAGAAGAAGAAGACGAAGAAAAAAAAGAAGGGAAAACAGTAAAAGGAAAAGATGTCGAAAATAGGGGGAGAATTGAGAGAAAACGAGACTTACGCGTATCCGTAGCGCTACTCGCTGCGCTTGCTGGATTGTTCGATAGAAATATTGCTAACGTATTAACAAAAATCAAGTACATTGACGGAACGACGATCATACAGAGTATTTTGTAGCCGATCGTTCGTCTGTATTTTCGCGCCATCGCGAGAAGCCGCTGTTCCGTGTAATTGGCGAGAAGTTTCAGGTGTCGGCGAGAAGTTCAACGATACGACTTGCCGTTCCGCGTGATACTAATTTTGATTCGCAGTCGAACGCAAGCCGCATCGATGTTTTTCGTTTACGAGCATTATCGGTTTTAACAGATAAGATATTATACAAAGCGAATGAAGGCATCCCTTTACTGATAATCCAACAACCAGGAGTGTTCCTGCTACGAGAATTGTCAATCACACGTTTATCGATAATGTTTCTGCGATGACGTACACCGTAAACTTATATTAGGTATTATGATTACTGCGCTACTGTGAATCCTCGTACGTGTAATTGATTTGTAATCGATTGTTTGTTGTGTGATATACTCGTGTTCATACGCATAGATATGCTTAAAGGCGTTTCAGCCAGACTTGAGCATTATTTGAACGAAATATTTGGGAATATATTGTCTCGATGTCGGTTTATTTAAACGAGTAAATGATTTCTTACTTCATTAGTAATTTTCTGTCTCATTCTGTATTAATAATTCCTTGGTTTATTAATAATTTTCTAATCAATAAATAATTTTTTATTTTACTAAGGTACTTTGCATTTGTTTCTACAAATATTTTCTAAGAGTACAAACCTTACCTGCTATTGAGATTATTCGTCACTTTACTTTAATGGACTGATTGATGAAATAAGAAATTATTTACTCGCTTCGTTTGGTCAGAGTATAATTTTATTTTTCAAATAGAAATAATAAATTAGTAAAAATGAATTTCAAGTGACATTTGCTCAAACCTGGTTAAAACAAAGGGGCATGAATCAATCTGTTTTTCTGTTCGTTTTTCCATTTCCATCTATTTGTCTACTTCGTTTTGTTGAACGAAATCACACGTTGGTCAATGTTAACTTTTCTCTTTGCGCTACATCACACAAAGAGAACGATTTTACACTTTTGACATGTAAAGTACTTGTACCATAGCATCGTGTCTCGTAATAATGTTCACCAGAAAAATTAAAAAGTTAAATAAAATCTTTTTCTGACTGATATATTCGCATCTATTGTTTTTCGCGTTATCGTAATTATTTGAAAAATAATCAATGGCAGTAGAATCAGTATCTGTGTAGGCATGTATAATATCTGTAGGATAATTAAATCGAAAGGCATAAGTAATGTAAAATACTCGATTATGTAATTTAGACCAGTGTCATCATCAGTATTCTGACAGATATTAATTTATTGTTTCTGTGAAGTCAATTTTGCATTAGAACCAATTTTAATAAACTTTGATAAAGTCGATATTTTAAATTGTTGTAACGTTAAAGAAAAGAATCATGCGACAATCTACTTGAATTCATTTTAAAGAGTACTTGGACTGCCTTGAATTCGTTTTTTCCAAAGATATTTCAACATCAAGTAGAGAAAGGGGAAAGTATTCTTTTCTATTAACAAAAAATTGTAAAAATTCAGACATCTGTAAAAACGCTAAAAAATATTTTTTATGACTAAATCCACCACGGTCTTGAAAATTACAGTTTTCCCTTTACAGCGACCCCTTAAAACTTGCTGTGCAATATTTCTTCGCTCTGTCATTGAACTTCGAAGGATTAAACCACGAAAATTCCACAAATACTAACGTTTTGTCATCTGACTCTTTACTTTTCGATAAACATCCAACGTATAGTGTTGTTTTTTACAATATTTGGTGCGTAAAACAATTCCCCCATCGAGCTTCTGTTCTTTCAATCATATTTTCCGAAATGTGAACTTGCATGGAAAACCTGGACGACCACCTGTTTATCAGTGTTATTTCACGAAAATTGGATGTACCATTCCGATGTAACTCCCGGCGAATTTCGATATAGAAATATGTACGGCACGACACGTTCAATTTTCAAGGAAGCCATAACGGCGATTAGCGCGATGACGATTTCGCATTTTGACCGCGGCACGATTCAGCGGGCGCGATGCGCGAGAGATGAGAAGAGAAGAGTTCGAGGGAGGGGCGATTCCAACAAACGCTGCCGGACTTCGGAGTAGTTGTTAATGTAGTATATGTGTGACGACGGGATTGACAACATGGATACGTCTGACTTAGGAGGAGGTTCGTTCAAATATTATTTTGAATATTATCGGTTACCGATGCTTTCCCACGAGTAAAACGAGTTCGATCTGATGTAACAATGGTTAGGGGTGAAATGGAGGGGTGGGGTGGGGATGGTGTTTCGACGATGGTGAAAGATAGAACGGAACGGAGTATTAAAAAAAAAAAAAAAAAAAAAAAAGAGAAAAATCGAAATTAAAGTATCGAACAAGGTGGAGGAGACGGTAGGAAGAGAAGAAGCAGGAGGAGGTGGAGGAAGACGAGGAGAAGGAGGAGAAAGAGAAGGAAGTGGAGGGACAGCAGGATGGCCAGCATCAGCATTAGCAGCAGCAATAACAACAGCGGAAAGAGCAGAAGAATATACGCCATAAGGGAAAGCAAGATGAAAGAGAGAATGAGCATGGGGTGCAAAAAAGGGGTTTGAGGCAACAAGCGAGAGGAATGAGGCATGAGGGAGGATGAGATGCAAGGATCGGCTAGCGAATCGAGAACAGAGAGAATCGTTACGATAATGTTTGGTGCATTTAAAAACAACCGAATTCAACATGAAACGTACAGGTGTGTCGTGCGGTGCTGCGTATCGAGCAACAATGCTTGTGATTTGGTTCAGTCGATGAACGGTATATAAAGGACTACGCGGACAAAACGACACGTTGCATCGGTCGAAAATGATAATGGACAGAGGGGCGCTTTATCAAAGAACAACGCACGCGTAAAGTAAAACGTTCGTTCGTACGAGAGAATTTCATCAAATATTCGTTTACTCTTGCTCAATTCGTAAATGGTACGAGTTTTGTGATTTTTATTCCGACAAGAGGATCCTGTGCAGTCGCCAGAGACACGTTCGTTGGAGAATTTAGAAAATTTCCATCTCGATCGATCTCAACGAATTGGATCTCGTTCTTTGCTCTCTTTCGTCTGCCTGATCACCCCCTTCCTTTTCTGTTTGTCTTGTTCCCCTCCTTTGTGCCTCTCTTTCTCTTTCTCTCCCTTTATCTCTCGCATTCTTTATCGGTTCCCTTTCTTTTTACTTTGCCTATTTTTATTTCACCTTATTGTTAGTGTCACATTGCATGTCGTTCTCCAATATGCGAGGTTAGTTGAAACCTCGTTTAGAAAATTTGTCAACTCATCGGATCTAACGATCCATGTCGGAAAATTTCGTTTGTGTTGCCGTAAGTGATAACGAAACTTGCTCGAATTCACAGCCGCAGTCGATTTGTTGCTCGCAACGAATGTCACATCGAGTTGATGCTTCGTACGTTAATTTATCATTGTTGTTCTTTGTTGTCCTCGTATTGATCAATTATCGTTATCTTTTTTTTTTTTTTTTATTTAAGTATAATTACGAGGAACGTTGGTATCGCAATTTTCATCGAGAGATCGTAAGACGAATCGGCGCATCTGTTTAATTAATTAATTTCAATAGAAAAACGAGATGAAAAGATGAGCAATAATGCGTATATGTAACGTCGTATTTAGGATTGAGATCTTTAGAAACGTCCTGTTTCTAATCCAACGATAAAAACGCCTTTCTCCGCTCTGTGATAAACCGACCACAGATGGCTAAAATTTTTATTTTGGACAGATATTGAAATATTCAGAATTCGACGCAGATAGAGAAAGTTCGCACGGGACAAATAACCAACGGAACTCTGTCGAAATACAAAGAAAAACGCAGAAGAGGGAAGACCGAGTAGAGCGCAGAAACAGAAACGGAGAACTTCGTACTATACATTGCACACGATATGTCTCGTCGACGATCGAAATACAGAAAACAAAAAAAGAAAAAAAGGACAACGAAACTTCTGAGCTTTTTCTAAAAGACGCTGCAACCTGCAACAACGAAAGAAAAAAATCGACAGACTGCTAATTGAGAATCAACGTTTAATGATCGGCGGTCAAGCCGATGGTCATCGTTTGTTTCCAACGAGACGAAACCGTTCGACACCGAATGGTCGAGCCACGTTATATCTAGTTTATACGACGTACATTAGACATGAATGGCATCTCCTCTGCCAACTTGAATGAGAGCAATTTAACTTCTTTAGGTTGCTTAATCGGTAGGAAGTCACATCAACTATACAGCTGTGTAACCTGTACAAGACACCAATACGTGCATCGTTTGCTTCATTACGTCGGTTGTAACAAGTCATAGGAGAAGAATTATCAAGATCTAAGAACGAAGGTGAAGAAACAAAGTTGTTCATTTGAATGTAGAAAGGATTTTTCGTTCCACGCGTGTACGCAAACGACGAAGGGGGGGCATCTTTGTCGAATTTAACTTGATTCCCACTTGAGTCACGTAAATTTTTTTGTAGAACATAAATACGTATACAGCAAGAAGCACAATCGGACAAATAATGATAAAAACTTGTCGATGCTTTAGTTTTGTTATAACTTTCTTTAGTTGAAGAAAACTACTGGGTCTCATTTCAAGGCGCGAGACCTTTACTTTTGTCCAGACTTCGTACAGATATTTTCTGTGGCTACTAATTTTTTCCATGACTGAATGTACTATGATCTTGAAGATTAAGATTTTCCTTTTACGACAAGTTTTTTTTTTTTTTAATTTACTGCATGATTTCTCTTTACCTTTTTTATTCAATTTTGAACGTCAGAATTAGAAATGTTAAGATAGATTTCTTGAACTTTTGTCGTTTAATTCCAATGTTCAAAATTCAATAAAATAGTAAGTTTTAAGGGATCACTGTACAGAGAAAAATTCAATCTTCAAGATCGTGATGGATCTAGTCACGAAAAAAAAAAAAAAATTTCAATGTTTTTAAAGTCGTTTTTCGAAAACAAAAGTATTCTTATTTTCCTATCTCTACTGTCAAAGTAGAGGTTTTATGCTTCAGAATGAAACCAGATAGATAGTTACATCTACACTGCGGATTTTTATTCATTTGCAAAAGATTTTAGTCCAAAATTGCACAGAATACACACAGTATGATAAGATATATGAAATAGCCAAAGTACAATAGCTTCCTATGAAAGCTATTTGATTGTAAAATAATTTTCTCCCCAGATTTCGCATTTTTAATTACATTTTTGAAAATATTAATTTATTGTGTTTCTTACTATATGTATATACATAAGCTAGTACAGACACAGATGTGTACAACGGGGAGAAACGTTTAACGACAAAGACGTGAAAATGGGGTGAAAGAGAATCACGTGGAAAATATGTATGACTGACGATGAATAGCTCCACAGACGAAGGTAGGAATACGCGTAGAGAATATCTGTACGAAAACAAAACGTTGTTTCTTTTGTTATACAGCGATTGTTATGGAATACTATAACCACCCACGCGTGCACATCACTTGTTTTAATGAAACTTTCGACAACTGACGAGAGGAAGTATCAGAGACTTTTTTAATTTGCTTTTGCTCATTCAATTTTACTTGGAACATGGCATGGAACAACGATTATACAAGTGAAGCTTTATGAAACAACGATATCAAGTCAAAGTTTAATAAATAAACTGTGAGTGTCAATGGGAAATTTAAGAACACAAAAGTACATAGAGTACACCAAAAATATAAAAATATATAAATTCAAAGTTTAGCACTGGTGAATTAGCTACTATTTTTTCAAACGAAATATGAATTTGTGTCTATAGTTTATTAATAAACGATTAATGTTTGTAACTAAAAAAAAAATTAAATAATAAACTAATGAAAACGATCAATTCATAACGAGAAGTTTTAATGAGATATTTATTAGTAGATCGCGAGTTTTTACGCAAAATCACGTTTTTGAAAGTACAATTAAAAAAATAGGAAGAGAAATTGTTTTAAATGCCAAATATTATTTTTTTATACATATTTTTATAAAATGTATGTGCTGTGTATGAATATCGCATATATTTTTTCACATTACGTGCATTTGTTCTGTGCAATTTTGCATTTGAAACTTTCCTATAGATTGCATAAAATCATTTACTAAAACCAAAAGGCTAATAGTAAGAATATTTCGGTGTGAAAGATACTTTTGCTACTTCTTCTCGAGCAGAAATGTGTCTCGTGTGCGTGTGCTCGTTTTCGCCTATTTACGTTACGTGTGCGTACATAAATGTCGTGGTAAAAGTTGAACTATTACTAATAAAGCTGAAGAGCCGCGAGGGAACAATTGTAGCGATCATTTCTGCTCTGCCATATCCAAGAGTTATTTGTCTTTGAGTGCGCGTGGGAATGGTTTTCATCGCGCGAGTAACTTGCGCGAGCGCGAGCAAGCAAGCGCCTTATAAATTTTGACACGAACTGAAATTGAGATTCGTGTGTTGTTTCTTACCTGTTCCAGTTCAATTTCAACGGCTACTTAACACATTGACGTCAGGAAACGAGATATCTCGTTTAGCACTTTCTAAAACGACTCGGCAATTGAAAAAATACCCAACGTTAATGCGCTAAGTATTTATAATACAGTAGTACGTGTCCACGATAAAATCGTTGTATCGTGTCATTCGTTGCAATTATTTGCGTGTCTAGAGATCTCGTATATCTACGTTTCACCTTCGAAATTATTAAGCTTAAAGTTCTGAAATTGAATTCGAATATCACGTGGCTCGCAAAGCTATTTGCATACCTATCGTGGAAAGTATGTCGCGTAAAACAATTTAAAATTTCGATAGTGCTATCTGTACACTTATAGAAAATTTGTACATGAACCATTTAATGCAAAAATAGCGTAAGTTCTTTGTCTATTTGTTTAAACGATTTCTCGGAAGTTTAATCTTCGTTTTATTTGATGCAGAACTGGCATGAAATATGGTTGAACAACAATTTAGATAAAAGAGTGTAAGATTTTTTAACATTACAGAGCTTTGACTTTATTCCTCGTTATTATTTTCTTTCTCTTACATCGCTTTTGTATTAAATGGCTCATACATTATGTGTATACATGTACGTGCATATGTATAATTATATATGTATATACATAGTTACATGTGTGTTTCATTGACACAATAATGAGACTCGAGTGTCACGATTATGTCGATAAAATTTGAAAATGTATGTAGACATTGCAATTGTTTTTCAAACACATGTTTAGTTGAAGATTAATATACAGTTTTATAAATAATCATCGTAACAAACATCAAAGCTGGTTTCATCGAACATTGTGGTTTACTGATGTAACAGATTATGGCTGATCAAATACTTTTGTGATCTCAGCGAAACGTGCAACTATCTCTAATTCGTTATTTTTGTTTGAAAACTAATGTAAGGAAACTAAATTTTATTTGCGGTCAAATCGAACAGATCGTTTGCAAACAGTTTAATTTATTCAAATAATTCCAAGAGAAGACTAGAATCAAACGCTGTTTGAGAAATTATATACAATTTACAAATAAGATCAGATGAAGCAAAATAAGATGATCGAAATGATCAAATAATTTCGAGAAAGATCGTTTGCCTGTTCCTATTTTCCAAATATTTCATTCAAATAACGCCCGAGCCTGCTGCACGTACAGAGAATAGAATAGGAGTGGCACTTGTTTTCGAATAGAACGTTGAAACGGCGTTCGTTATGTCGCACGACGTGAGATCACGTCTACGTCACGAGTGAATTTGAATTACCTCTGGGCGAGAAATTTTTTTCCGCGAGAAGTAGATTCAACAGGCGAACAACGAAGGTCAGTGAACCGATTATATTTGAGATCATCGTGGCTGCTAGAGCGAATGCAACCAATTATCTGGGCTCGTAATCACAGAATGAGGCGTGCGTTTAACGTTTCTATCCAAGTATGCAAGGTCGTCGAAACTTATGTAATTGATCTGAGCGAAAATTGAACATCAAATAGGATGTAAGCAAGCATCGATCGATTCACCGAATAGGCATATCCCGCGTGTCTTTGACGATCGAAGGAACTGCTGAGAAATATAATAGACCGAGATCAAGCAAGAATTCCATGATACGTCATGTTCTCCTTTCTCGCGAATACGTGATACGTTTCCCTCTTACGTATAACAAATATAGGTGAAAATAGAATGAAAAATAGAAAAGAAAAAAATTGAAAATTCTGTCGATACGCTATGTATATTTGGCATTTTTACTAGTTTTGCTTTACACGTAGTAATTATAAAATATATAAAATGTCCAAAATAGAGTGCCTTTTATTATATTTAGTAAATCATAAGAATGCAATAAACATTCCGCAGTCCAGTGATAATCTATATAATATTTTGGTAGTAATTATTAAACTGTGGATATTTATGGAAATTCATATTCCTACAAATAAAGGAATAGAACAAAAGTAGAAACTTGTCTCACGCACCAAACATTAATAACGGATGTTAAAGTTTGTATATACTGTGCAAATTCTATGGATTTTCGCATAATTTAAATTAAATTCCCCAATGCGTAAAAATTGGTAATCTAGTAATTATATTACAACAATATATATATTGTTGTTATCGGTATCCAGAGGCAAATTCATTTGCTCGATTGAGCACGTGAGACTAAATGGTCGTTATGTTTCAGGTATAAATTGTACACCTCCGGCGATAGAAGACTTTCCACACGATCTCTTCGACGAGAAACAGAGGCAGGGCGGAGCAGTTGTCGTGCACGTAATCGTTTCGCTTTATCTGTTCATCGCGTTAGCGGTAGTGTGCGACAAATTTTTCGTTCCCGCTGTGGAAAAAATATGTCACGGTAAGGGAAACCTCGCAATTGTTTCACACAGTTACTGTTCTCTAAAAACCTAATTTCCTAAATAAAGTTTAATCTCTAGTAGCAAATTTTCGTCTCCATTTATATAAATTCGTCGTGGGGCAAATAGTTTGTACTTTGTATAATTAGAATTCACATAATAAACCCGATTCTTCTTTCTGCTGTGGTTTTTCGCTTATGCGAGAGAATAATGTGGCAAGTAAACTGCAACAGTAAAATTATCGAACCATTAATAGATAGAGAAGATATGATATAACAATATTATTTATAGTATACTATATAACTGCTCCAGTTAAATGTAGAATATTTTACACGATCGGAGTTATGTTTAATAAAAAATGGCATTTCATGCGCACCAACCTGGTACGAAGTATTTAAAATTTCTTGATGCTTCTAAATCGATTGGTTTCTTTGCAGAAGTGAGTGAAATTTCTTGATGATTTCTGAATGCTTTCGAATTTCAATTTCAGCACTTTCGATGTCCAAGGACGTGGCGGGTGCAACCTTCATGGCCGCGGCGACGTCGGCGCCGGAACTGTTCGTAAACGCGATCGGCACGTTCATCACCGAAGGTGACATCGGTGTCGGAACAATAGTAGGCTCGGCTGTATTCAATATTCTCGCGGTACCGGCTTGCTGCGGTATCGGTGCTGGAATGGTAAGTTTCTGTCGTCTAACCCTCGAACGGTTAGATGGTTTTAACAATGTTTTTAGGGCGGATGTTGGATCTAAATAGATCCAGAGCGAAGTATTGCTGTTTTAACGTTTTTTCCAAACATAGAACGTGCATCATAATCTTGTTATAATCGAGTTATAAATATCTATTTCTTTTCTTAAAAGTTGTATAATTATATTGATTATTATTATCACGAATTATTGCGCGTTGTTAATAAAGACGCGTGTTTGTTTGAGATTTTCTTTCGGTAGTTGTTCTCGAGAGTGGGGGAAAGTTTCCTATAAATGGGAAACGTGTTAGTAGCACTGACACTGAGTGGAAAAAAAACTTTGGATTTGGACATTTGCAGTATTGTAATTGATACATAAATTCTAGTGAAAACACTATGTGACACTGGTTACGAAAAGATATTTCCGATATAGCGTCAATGGTTCAATCAAGGAAACTGGTTTTCTTGGAAACTATTTTTCACTATTTTAATTGAGAATTATTATTCGAAACTTTTGCAGTTTATAAAAATAAATGAAAAGAAACATTTCACAGCGTATTAAGAAAATCTAATCAATCGTTGTCAGACCAAAGATCAGTCTAAAGAACATGCTGCTTATTACTTTCTCAATATTTTATGATTCTAGCTCAAAAACAGCCTTTTTGAACGATCGATCGATCAGAGTCACATCAGTCGGCATCAAAACAAAAAAATCGTCACCCTATAGTATTATTTACTTTCTTATGACTTTCCATATTAAGCAACATATATGTTGCACAAGTTAATAAAATTTATACGTATATAAATAAAGACTATCGTCCAATTTAGGATCCGGTTCAAATAAAAGAATTCTGTTCCATCACATTAAATCAGGCGTCTGGTCCTTCAGCAGTGCTCTCTCGCCATAGCTCTCAGAATACGAAACTCATTCGTATTTCGAAAATAACTCTTCGACGGTAGATTTCCTCTCTTCTCTGTTCAATTACTCTGTTTCCGTATGAAAGCGACAACTTTCAAACAATTGCAACGCAGTGTCCATTTACGAGAAATATTCTCGAGAGCAACTCGCAATAATTTTACTCTCAAATGGACACGCACCCTGATAACGAACCCATGAGCATGAATGAAGCGAATTAAACTAATAGCATCAACAGTATATTATGCAAGTTTTTTTTATTAGATATTGTTTTTTCTTTTTTTGTTACTCGATTCCGTTTGATTAAGAAAACGATCGATGTCGCGTGTATTATCAATTGCGCAGCTGAAATGGCCCACATTGGTTGATCAAATACATACACACAGGTAGTTCCTCTGGACTGGTGGCCAGTTAGCAGAGACTGTCTCGCCTATGGCGTTACGGTCGCCATTCTGATATGTATCATACACGACGAGCGAGTAGAATGGTACGAAGCGTTAACGCTAGTGTTATTGTACATCGTATACATCGCCGTCATGTATTGGGACAAATCGTTTCAGCGATGCACGCGATTCCGTACGCATAATGCTGATCGATCGTTATCGGATGATCATCGACACGCGACAGGTAAGATCGTCACCCTTTTTTTTATTATTCAAAATGGTCAGTGCTTTTGTTAGTTAAAATGGTTAAATATGAAACGTTTCCTGAAGTAGGTTTAAATAACGATCTGAATGTCGCGCTCTTATTTTTTTTTTAAGCCTTAGATACCATTATAACGACTAATTGGCTAATTTGTAAAGCAAGTTTGACCAAGGACCGATAGATTCCATTAAAAATTAACAAAATCAATAACTATGAGTCTGTGAAAGTAAGAAGATACTAAATATGTATATAAGTGAATACATATATTTAAACTTATCGCGATACGTTTAAATTTATTGTGCGAGGATCATAGATTTGTTTTAATTACTTTGTTACGTGTATGTAACTAGAAGCACACATATTTAAGTTTCCGCGCAATAAATGCATTTGTCATTGAATATGATTATGATTTATCTACAATATTATGTGCAATCTACGTACGCTTGTCCCAGATACTTGTATATTTGTCCATTTGAAAAGAATTTCAATTTTCGTTTCGCTTTCCTATCGCTAATCAACGAGAAGTAACACAGAGTGCTATCTGTTTAGAAGGCAGCACGGAAATTCACATGGCAAGATCCGATAAAGTACAAACGACCGGCGAACAAGCTGAACATATAGATGTGCCATTACAGAATGGAGGAACAAAAACTCAGGAAGAGAATCCCGAGCCTAGTAAGTAGTTGAAATTTCACTGGACAACATTTACTATGATACTTTCTCTTCAAAGGAGATTTTCCGCCTGAATATTTTAACTCTTTCGAGACTGACATTTCAAGATTGGAAGACAATCTAAAAAAAACAGTCGATATTTCTTCATGTACTCTGTTTCGTTTTATCGCACGATGCGTCGCTGCTCTTGCAACAGTTAAAGCATGGATAACGTCGGAGAAAGGGAAAAAGAGGGAAAAAGAAAGGACTGCTAATGAAAAAGACTATCGAGAAGAGTCAACATTCTTTCGTGTATTTTATTTTTTGTTACGTGAGGCGCACGGTGAGTCACTAGCCTCGAAAGAGTTAAAGCACGAACAGCACTGAAAAAGAAAAAAAAAAAAAGAGAAAAAGAGAGGAAATAAAAGCATCCTTTTTACATCGTACAGATTACGAGTACGAATTATTGGTCTGGCCGGCACGAGCTGGATGGATAAGAAAAACAGCATGGATTTTGACCTGGCCGATTCATTTGATCTTCATGTGCACCATTCCGGACTGCGAGAAGCCACGATTCAAAAATTGGTTTCCAATAACGTTCCTTATGTGCATCATTTGGATCGGATCGTTGAGCTACGTGGTCGCATGGATGATCACTATAATTGGTAATGAAAACGAGCCGAAAAGAAAAAGAAAACTTCAACAAGATTGAAAAAATAAAGAAAAATAAAGAGAACGTGATTATATTTTCGTTTCAGGGGACACTTTGAAAATACCAGATTCCGTGATGGGCATTACTTTTCTGGCTGCTGGTACCAGCGTTCCAGAGGCCGTATCAAGCGTAATAGTGGCGAAGCAAGGTAAGTTGTTAAACGAATATGAGAAATTAGTCGGATAATAGCGAGAGATTAATTAAAAAGTTCGAAAGTCCATCACTGTAATCAAAAATGACTTGTGTTGTGCAAACACAACTTTTGTTACAAGAACCTTCAATCAATGGAACATTTTATCGATAATATTGTAACGATTATTTTAATTTTAATTTAATTCAACTTACTTCCATTCTTTTAATATAAAATATATAATACAAACATAACAAACGTACGTGAAGAGCTCGTTTTCACAATTGAATATGAAAACGTAGAGAAGACATAGATAGGCGTGAAAATTTTAGATAAACTTGCCATTCGTTTATGGGTTTTGCTTTGGAATGGAAACGAGCTTATTACACAATATAATAATATAAAATATCGACAAAAGTACATAATATAATGTAACGATTAAATCGTTCCATTAACTGAAGATTTTGATACTGAAAAAGAGTATTTACACGGTACAAGTTGTTTCTAAAGAAAAAAAAAAAGAAAAAAAATTTAAAATGAAGCTTCCGAGCTGTTCGATTAACAGTTGGTGAGTTTCTATTTTGAATCTCTCGATTGATTTATTTCACATCAGGACACGGCTCGATGGGTATTAGCAACTCGATAGGATCAAACACTTTCGACATACTGCTGTGCTTGGGCCTGCCGTGGCTAATCAAATCATCGTTCTCACCGACGCAACCAGGGAAACATTATATTAGTATAAATTCCGGTGGACTCGAGTACAGTGCCATATCGCTGCTGTCGACACTGATGTTGCTCTATATTGCTTTCGCTTCGAACAAGTTTCAGCTCGATAGAAAAGTTGGCCGAGCCTGTTTATGTATGTACGCGGTATTTCTGATACTAGCCTCGTTGATAGAATTAAATGTATTCTTCAGGGTGAACTTGCCCACGTGCCAGAGGACGGTCAAGTGATCGGAAATCGAATGTAGAGTTGCTTAACGATATTTGATACGGTGTTTGCCCTGATCCTCGTACGTTCTCTCTCGAACTTACGAAAAAAAGAAAAAGAAAAAAAAAACATTGTGAACC
The DNA here is from genome assembly GCA_036937485.2 of Tetragonisca angustula. NCBI lineage: Eukaryota > Metazoa > Arthropoda > Insecta > Hymenoptera > Apidae > Tetragonisca > Tetragonisca angustula. The sequence goes on along the minus strand of JAWNGG020000063.1, from coordinate 1,336,450 downwards.
GAAGAATGCTGTTTTACATTATACGAAACTATTTCTTCTACCGTCGTCTCTCGTTTTTCCACGAGTACGTTCTTCACCCCGAGGCCTCCATTATCTCATTCGCAACTCGTCGTCACCTACTAAACTTACAGCTTAATCCTCATCTTGTTTTTTTCTTTTCTCTCGCTCTTTCTTCTTCTTTTGTATCTGTTATTTTTCCCTCACACCAGGATCACCATGTACTCGACTATTTTCCGACGATCAATTTTATCACGTCCATCTCTCCAACTCTTTCTCTCGCGCTATCGTCTAGTTATACCGCTTACCGCGAACAATGTCTAATTTCTAACCTGATTTAGGTATATAAAAGAATAAACGGAACAAAAAAGAAAAAAAAAAAAAACAAGAAGAAACAGAAAAAGAAGAAAACAAGGAAATTTCGTCCTCTGGTAAAAAAAGAAAAAAGATGAGAAAAAGTTTGTCGTTCGTGCGAGTGAATGTTTTGAATGCTGAAGCGAACGCTCACGTGTTCGTAACGATGGAGAATGATGGTAACAATGGCTACATAGATTCGGGACATAAAACATAATAATAATGCGGTAATAAGATATCGATGATTCAAAAAGTATTGAATTATAAAGAAAAGCGAAAGAAATTGGAAACAAACGAAGACTAAGAAGCCAATGAAAGTACGTAGTGCGTGTGACGAAAACGTGTGTGTATATATATATATATATATATATATATATATATATATATATCGTATATATATGTGTATATATATATATATATATATATAGTATGCATGTATGTATCTACGTATGCGTGTATGCATGTGTGTATGTATGTTTGGACGTGTGCATGTATGTATATATATATATATATATATATATATATATACACATGATATATGTATATACAATGGTACGATAGCGTAGAAAAGACTGCCGCTTTTACAAACGTTTCATTTCGAGAAATACAGCACATACATCAAATACGAATATGAATACGTATACATATTTAGGGTAGCAAGTACGTACGATTCAATAAAGCTTCGATAATCGATTATTGTTGCGGAACACCATGATGATTGATTATCGGGCCGAGGAAATTACGAAAGTTTCGATAATTGCGCGCCGAAATTGACATCACGTACTATTCGATGAAATACATTGAAATACATGTACTGAAATTCGCCGCAGGGTGTATATTTAAGTAATCTAAGAACTTAACGAGTTTAATAAAGTACTGTAATAAGTTATTAAAAAGTGATCGTTGCTAATTTTTCGTTTCCCATTGCGACGACGCGGAAACCGCGTCGGGAGGAGAAAAAAAAAAAAAAAAAAAAGAAAAAACTCGATTGTTCACCGCCGATTTTGCCGAACGATTCGAATCTGGCGAGATGATTTTGGCCAGATAATTCGCGCATCGACAACTGACAAGTTACAACGTCGTTACTCGTTACTCGCCGCGGTTGTAACGACGTGTGTTCGTGTGCTGGCGATTGTAATCAATGTTTCCGAGACCTTTGGCACGATTTCAACGAAGGAGTCGATCTGCGAATCCGAGAAGAGCACACGACCGTCACGCGGCGCAGATTCGTTTCAGCAAGGAGCAGTAACACGTCGGAACACGTAGCAGAATTTTGACAGGTAAGTCGAACGATAAGGATAAAAATTGCTTTGCGCTTCTTTCCCCCCTCAAAAGATCTCGCTCTCGTTTCCCTCGAAAGAGATTCGCGTGACACGCACGTTTTTCGAGTCTGGCGCGTCTTTCGCTGGTCGATGAAACGCGTACAAAGGAAGAAAGCAGGATCCGCGCTGCAAAAGCTGAATGTCGTGTCGTTCGCAGAGAGCGGGCGCGATGCATGCGCGTTCGTGCAGATGCAGGCACGCACGCACGCACGTGCACCGAACACGCGAAACAAAAGGTGAAACGCAAGCGAACGAAACAGTGGAACCCTGCCGTGTTGGATGGCAGTAGGTCGAGCGCGTATTAGGTCGGTAGGTCGAACAACGTGGGCGACCATAAACGGTTCAGGAAGGGGTCAGCTGCACGTCACCACGCCGGATCTGCAATGCGGCGTTGTCGCAGGGACAGATACCGTTACATTTTCCACCGATGAATTCCTCCGTCTGGTATGCTTAATAACCGATCGGGCGATTAACCCGATCCCGCGAGCATTTTACGCATCGTTCCGGCTCGCTTGACGTTGCACTCACTGCACATGCATACATGTGTACGTACACGAATATGTTTCGCGTAGTTTCCGTCGAAACGAGCTGGCTCGTTCTGTAATCAAAAGTAAAAGGGAGCAAACGAGATCTCAGCCAGTGCGTCTGACAGCAAGGATTTAAACTTCGAGCGTGTTCGAACGGATAGAAAAAGAGGGTGAGTGGAGGGGGGAGGGGTGGAGGGGAGGGGGAAGGGAGGAACGACGAATCAATCGGTTTCCGAGTGAAATCCAGGAGAGAGGAAAGAGAAGACGAAAGTAAGGGAAAGTAAGGGGATGATTCAGAGAAGAAGACGACGAAGAAGAAGAAGAACAGAGCCAAGAGGTTAAACGATCCGAGTCCGGGGCATGGGGCAAAGGGTAGGCGAGCGAAAGATATAATTCCAAGAGAGGCTCGATGCGGCAAATGCGGCGAATGCGCTGAATGCGTTGAATGCGACGACGGTAACGTCATGCGCTCTGAAAACAACCGCAACCCCCTGTGAGAGGAGACGAGGAGGACCGGGTAGGGGGTGTTATAGGTGTACGCGGCGTGGTAGCCACGAGTGGTGCGCGAGCGCGGGCACGAGCGCACACGCGCATTAGGCGGCGAGGCTGCCCGTAGCGGAACAGAGACGGGACCGCACGCACGCTCGTTGCTTCTGCTGTTAAAGGAGGGAGTCGCAGTGTATCGAAGTTGTGCAGTGTTGCTTACCACGTAGGAGGCATAACACTCGCCGTCTCTACAATAGTAATCCTAACATTTTCACAAAATTTTTTGTTCCACGTTTCGGTGTTTTCAGTTCTCCGACGTTCTCTTCTATTTAATTGCTCTTCTCTCGACAAATGTTTCACCAAACATTCAACACACCGTTAAAATCGCAACACCTTTAAGATCGATTGTTCCAAGACAGAAGAGTTATTTCGGCAGAAACATTGCGAAAGGCAAGTTCCATTTGAGAGGAAGAGAGAGAGAGAGAGAGAGAGAGAGAGCGAGAGAGAGAGAGCGCGAGAGAGAGAGAGAGAGAAAGAGAGAGAGGGAGAGAGAGCAACCGTAAGACGGGAGGATCGTAAAAGACAAAGTGTTGGCGCCGAATGTTTTTATCCACATGTGACTGACAACGAAGATTGATCTGGGGATTGGCGCACGACTTATAAATGAGAGTAAGAGAGAGTGCGAGCGAGCGAGAGAGAAAGAGAGTGAGAGAGAGAAAGAAAGGGAGAGAGAGTCTCGGGATCGAAAATTAGATCGAGATTGACCACCATCGGGGATCGTGACACGAAATCGGCAGGACGTGTCGCAGAAATGGAAAGCAGAGTTCGATGCAACATACGGAATCATGTGCCGTATCATGACAGAGAATGAGATCGAAGCCGCCGAATGAGATGTTGTTCTATTAACGTTATATCAACTCCGATGTATCACAAAGTTACCAGTTGGACCAGTTGGATAATCCGCAGGGAAAAGTGGATTTTTAGTGCCCGGCGTTGTTAGTGCCCGGTCTGGAATAATCATCGCGCCCTACCTCTCTCACCACGCCAGCAATCGTACCACATATCGATACTCATATCGACCACCGTTCGTTTTTACGTAACGACGTGTAGCTTTTAAAATAAATATTCCGTGTCATATAGTGTTCGAACGATATTGTGATCGAACCGGATAAAACCACGAAGAAAGGTTTTTTCGCAGAACGTTCCGATATCACGTACTAGTTGCGGACAGTACCTACTCACGTTCTTTACTGTGGTGCCTAAATAACTTAAGTAAAGAAAAAAAAAAAAAAAAAGAAAAAAAAACAAAACTAGTGCCTATATAACGTATATGCGCAATAAAGATACATATTATCAAATGCTGTGACTTGAAAATATAGACCGACGTTGAATCGAACGACGATTCGGATCGTCCGATCAGCCGAATCATGGATCAGTGATACAGTGATGCTCGAGATACTCGATCTGTCTCGTTTCTCCGTTCTCCGTTAGAATCTTTCACGCTCGTAATCAAAATATTACACTTTACTTCCGAAACGGAAAAAAAAGAGAGAAACAAAGAAGAAAGGAAAGGAACAAAAGAGTTCTTTCGAATCACTGGAATTAGGAAACGAAATATAAATGCCGATCCCGTCGATTTCCTTCTCGTCGAGCGAAAATTAATATCGAATATCTGAAAGGGACGCATGAAGTTAACCATAAAAAAAATTACTTCCACTTCTCCTCGGAGCTCGAACGAACAAACAAACTCGCATTCGTTCGATCTAGATTGAACCTTTTCGCCTTCTCTTTACGTCTTTTCGCAATTTCCGTTCTCTTCAAACATCTTCCGCTTCTATCACGCGCACACAAACACTCACACACACACATACACATATACATACATTACAGCAATGTCTCGTTTAATGTTGTGTAATCTCGGCAATACGTCCACGGCGGGAAATGATACGAATAACAATGCGAATACGAATAGTAGTATGGAGGATGATGACTACTATCCACTGCCTACTATTTATCGGTGAGTGAATTCTTAATCGATAATGTACCGTTTCTTCTCGCACTTCTTCGCACCTTCTTCTATCTGTGCCGCGTTTCGTTCCTTTTTTCTTTTCCTTTCTTTTTTCTCTCGTTTTCCCCTACTTTTCATACTGAATCCATATGCATACACGAACAAACTCCATAATGTGATTATATTACACAAGTCTAAGAAACGATGTTCTCGACCAGTCAACCACTAGTTTCGGAGGTTTAAAAGACTCAATTGCTACGGTGAAACGTCTCGTTAAATATCACCCATTTGTTTCTGCATCGTACGTTAAACACACGTATACACACACACACACACACACACACACACACACACACACACACACACACACACACACACGTAACGATAACGACGATTGAGTGTTTTCAACGTGTTCCTTTTGTTCTTCGAAACAGTGTTAGAAGAAGATACATAAAGGATTCAGGGGCCAATCGTGGGTGCAAGTCACTTTTCATTAGAACCGTGCCACGCGATGCAAATATCTCTTTGTTGTTAAAATCGTCAAATCGACGGAGCAGTTTACTCATTCTAATATAATTATTACAATTGCAACCAATCTGCTCCGTGAACTGAAGATTTCGGCAAGAAAGATGATCTTTAATAGAAAATGACTTACGCTGATTGTCTTTTGAGCTCTCTCCACACATACACACACACACACACACACACACACACACACACATATTACGTGACGGAGAATTTCCAAAGCACTCGAAACGCGGTAAAGCTAGTCGTATGGGCAATATGAAATCTACTCGTGTATTATATATATATATATATATACGATGATATAGATGCATAGCAACAAGGATACACGTAACACGGCGTTTCGAGCGTTCTCTCCCATATTTCTAGCCACCGGGTAGCCTCTTTCCGAATTTTCCGAGCTCCATAAAGTTTGACGGAAAATGACGCGGTTATGAATGTTCAGTTGCAAATGTTTACGCGGCTGTATCGAACATTCGATCGATCGTGTCCTATTAATACCAACTCTGTATACTTTATACGCGCAGCTGCCGTGCACCTATAGCGAGTTTGGATTGCATGGAAGAGTTCAACGGCGGCGGCGGCGGTGGTGGAGGCGGTGGTGGCGGCGGTGGCGGTGCTGTGGACTCCGGTGTACATTGCAGCAATACCGCTGGAACGAAGGAACAGCTACTGACTAACTGCATTGCCGCACAAGCGCAACGCTTACAGCATCCATCGCCAGGTATTCGCTACCGCAACTTGGGCAAAAGCGGTCTTCGTGTTTCCAATGTTGGATTAGGTACGCTGAATGTTTTCCCCCACTTTCGTAGAAACGAGCCGAATTGCGGTTAGGTTTGCCACCCGTTTTATTCCATCTCGATGTACGCTTTAGAGTACACACCTTCGCTCTGAGACAATAGCACGGGGGGTTGATATTATGGCCCCCTCGCGATTTACACACTAGCGGCAGAAATAGTTGAAATGTGTGTAAATGTGTGTCACGTTCTTTCTAATTAACTGTAGATACAAGGAAAGACGTTTTTGCTGGACGCTACGAAATTATCGCTGAGCGCAAGTAAACCAGCTCGCAAAACGAAAGTGTTTCTGAGGTACGGTAGAATCTTCTGTATCCGTGAGCGTTCTGTCAATCCAACGGGATTTACTAGTTGTTAAATTACAAGCTTTTTCTTCGTGATTGCAGGTTTATAAAACGTAGAGTTTTGTAAAGAATAGAATTAGATTCTTGATGACCAAAGAATCTCTGTTCTCAGGAGAACGTATTATCCTCGTCTTTGTTCAAATTCCTACAAATGAGTATACTTAGAAATCTCATTCAACTTTGCTTTTCTTTTGCTTCGACCTTTTAACAGATGTAATCTTAATGGTTTATCCAAATTTTGCGATCAGTTTCAAAATCAAAAAGTTTGAAATTCCTTCTAAGGAGGAATTAAGAACTGAGGGAGCCATATTATCATCTCTTCCTCTAGCTTGTCAATAGTACATTTTCAAGTTATAAAAAAACAGTAAACAACGAAAACTGTGGTTTTTCTTTATCCACGATTTCTCATCATTTCTTTTATCCTTCCTTATTTCTGCTGTACTTCACGTCTCTATTCTTCTTTCTTCTTTTTCATTATTTCGCGTAGTAAATACTTGTAATCTTCATATGTGCTTATCCATCGATGTGAGCATGCAAGCTTCTCATCTAGAGTTTTCGTAGCAAAGTACATAGTATATAAAATAGTAACATAAACTATCAAACAGATAGACCAAGAAACAGGAGGTAAAGTAGCAATGTTCTTATTCAAATAACTTTTACGCTACTTTTGTCGTGATCATCGTGCTTGTCGTGTTCGTTGTCGTCGTGGTCGCCGTCGTCGTTGATGTTGTATTAATTGAAAGCTGTGCCTTACAAAATTATAAATGTCTCGAAGGATTTTGCATCTCTTTAATTTAAAGATGTTTTTGTAAAATACGACGAAAAAATGTTATTTGAAGATTTAACGTAACATCACATTCAGACAGCTTGTTGAATGCACGAGCTTTCGGAATTAATGTATACGTTGTATATGGACGAATAAGACAGAGAGAAACGAAAACGAAAGAGAAAGAATGAGAAGAGAGAAAGAAAGAGAGAGAGAGAGAGAGAGAGACCATTGTATACGAGACCAATAATTCGCAATTTTTCGATAAACCGTATTCTTATGGATTACGATGGTGATGATGATGATTATGATAACGATGATAATGATAAGAACGATAATAGGAGCGAAAACAGGTAAGTAGGTATGCACGATATTTTAGGATCGATTATCGAACCGTGTATACGCAGCTTGCTTGTAAGCCTATGTCCTAATTGAATGTCGTACGGCGACAAGAAATCGTCGTCAAGAAACAACTGGGGCAAAATTCTATGATCATGTCCAAATTGGCAGTGCGTGGTATGCGACAACTTCGTCAATATTTGTCGGTCGTGTTATTTGGAATTTAAGCCAATTTGTTTTTTTCTTTTTTTTTTTTTTTGTTACATCTGAAAAAGTCTGTATCGTGGAATAAATATTGTCACATAACATCTTAGAAATTAACTGTTGTGGATCATTATAGATTCATTCGATATTGATCAAGACAGCTAGCCGTATATTGTCGCATTGTTTGACTGACCAATTGATCAATTTTTGTCGCCACGCGATATTCAATAGGACGTAGAAATGTCGCAGTATTGAGAACAATTGAGAACAGTGAAAAAAATTGAACTATACCGTATTTATCAAAACAAATGAGTTATTAGAGTTGCTTTATACACGTAGGTACGTGGACAACATTCGGCATAGGAGGTTGCAGTAACGAGGAAACAGCCGAAGCTGTGGTTGCCCTCGCCTACGACAGTGGAATAAATGTGTTCGATCTGAGCGAAGCTCATAGTGGTCATAGAGCAGAAATTCAATTTGGACGAATTTTATTACGTCGTGCTTGGAATCGTTCGAGTTACGTCGTTACCACCAAGATATATTGGAACACGAAGTGAGTATCCATCGAGTTTCCAGTTGATTTAAACTCTTAAGCTTGTATGAAAAAAATCGATTCGGCAAATAAGCGGTTCAAGTGTCGATCGGAATTTATAAGGCCATTTCTTCAATTATGATCATGGTTCTTTTTAGCCAACTAAAGAGACTTATTTCATTCAAAACGAACGATTACACTTTACTGAAAAATAATCTCTTCAGCTTCGATTCTTCGATTATGATAAAAATTCTTTACCAAAGAAGTAAAGAGAGATTTTCTGTTCTCTGACAACGATGAATCGTATTTGTGTATTCCATGTTCACCTTTGCATAAAGACTTAGTGTCTATTTAACAAATAAGTAAAGAGAGTTTGCTTCATCGACGTGTATATTACAACGTTTATCGAGTGAAGCAATTTCCTCAGTTATTATTAGACTGCGAATTTTTATGTATCTGTTTCCCAGACCACAAAAATGCATGCAATGCATTCGTTATGTAAAAATATCCAAAGAATGGTATAATATTCGAAGAACGAAAGAAATTTTTATCTAAATTCTGTTTCTTTAATGATACACGCAAAAATTTAAATCCGCAGTCTCGTTGTTATAATCAAAATTCTTTTTAGCCGATTAATGACATTTCGCTTCATATAAATATAAATATAAAAATGGTCAAAATGTACGTAAATCAAACGTTATAAAATTTGATCGCAGGGCAGAGGGTCGCGGATTGTCACGGAAGCACATAATCGAATCGGTGCAAGCGTCCTTGGTCAGGTTACAACTATCGTACATCGATATTGTAATGATCCACAAAGTAGATCCAATGTGTCCTATGGAAGGTACGTTCCTTAATTCCGACACGATTAACACGTCGTTTCAGATACGTCGAAATCATCTCGTTTCTTTTTCTTTCTTCTGTTTCAGAAATAGTACGTGCCATGAATTACGTGATAAGTAAAGGATGGGTCATGTATTGGGGAACGTCTCGTTGGACACCTGTCGAAATTATGGAAGCTTACACGAATTGTCGTCAATTTAACTGCGTCACACCGATCGTGGAACAAGCCGAGTATCATCTATTTTACAGAGAAAAACCGGAACTTTATATGCCAGAGTTGTACAATAAAATCGGTATATTAATTGTCAAATGTTCAATTTTCACAACACAATATGTAACACCTGCCTATTTCTTAACGATAGTGAAAGAAATTGTTTTTAAATCGTAGGTGTTGGCCTGATGGCGTGGTCCACGGTTACGATCGGTATGGTTTCCTCGAAACCAGAAGACTGTGGTGTCTCTTTTTTATCGAGATCTTCGTATAAGGTAATTAATTATCCAGAAAGGGAAAAATAACGAGCGAAAAAGTCGTCTGAAAATATGCACGAAAGGAACGATTGAAAAACGCTGAGACGTTTGTTCGCCTGTTTCTGGTCTTTCGACTTTGAAACTGAATTTGACATTAAATGGTAGTTTTTCAATTTTGAGTTTGAACTGAGACATCCGTTTAAAATCATCGTCAACACTTGGCAAAACTCGAGAACAATTTTAAACATTTAAGAAATTTTTTCAACTACAATTTTACAATTAAAATAGACAATTTTTTAAATTGTCTGATCGACACAGAAGCGTATTTCGTACTTTGAAGCTTACATACTGATTTCTTTGGCCTCTTATATCTCATAAATTAACTGTTAGCTTAACTTCACTTCATATTGACGTTATCGTCATCAGTATATCAGTTCATATCAAATTCAGTTCCAAAATCGAGGGGCCATAAACAGACGAAAAATCGCCTCGTTTTCCAGTCATTCCTTCTGTTACATTGTCCAGAAGAAATCTTATAACTGTTAGCACAATACTAGAGACGGCAAAATAATAATAATAATCGCAACGTTCAACTTTTCCATTTCAGAATAAGTATTCGTCGTTCAGTTGGACCGAAGACGAAACGCAATCTTTATATAAAGAAGTACGTATTTGAATTGGTATATCATCGAATTGGTACATGCTGTTTATGTTTCTGCGCAACAAGCGTACTCGTATAAAAGTTAGTGGAGGAAATAAACGTTAACGTGTGTTATCGTGTTCTATTCTATCATTGTTTCAGCAGGAATACGGTTGGAAGGAAAAGTCAACCGATGACGAGACACGAAAATATTCAGATAAATTGCGAGACGTGTGTGCACTCGCCGAACGACTCGGTTGCTCATTCGGACAGTTGGCTATCGCGTGGTCTTTAAAGAATGAAAGTGTTCAGTGCCTTCTCCTCGGTGCATCAAACATAGATCAATTGTACGAGAGTCTTCAAAGTTTACAGGTAATTATTTTCAATAGTGAAATTTGACACAGTTCGAAACTAGGACTGTGCGAGAACAGAAGGATTGAAGGGTTGAAGAGGGTTGATGAATCAATACTGAGTTCTTGACACAAACCTGCTGTCTCTTTTTAGAAAAGGAATTCGAATGTAAACAAATTGATGGAAATTATTTTCTAGACGAAAATGCATTTCTGACCTTTTGTAAATAATAAATTTATGATTAATTTGTACACCTAATAAAAGTGTACAATTAGTCAATAGAGGTGTTATATTAAAGAAAAAGAAATTCACGTATGTTTAATGTTGAGAACATTCGTTCATTGTTGTGACATTGATCTTTCAGTCAGAATATTTTTTCATGCGAATAATTTGGAAAAAATGCCTTGAAGATTTTCACAAAGACAAATTTAACATTTGGAGAAGATTGAGGACATTTCTCATTTTATTCAAATTATTTTTTAGAAGAAATTATAACAACTCCGTTCTAATCTTTGGATTCTAAAATTAATAATACAAATATCATACAATAATACAAAAATCATACAAATCCGGAATATTGGAATAAAATAGCCGTTGAAAAACCGTATTGAATGACATGAAATTAGATTACTTCAATTGAGTTTTTAGAGGAGAATGGAAGTACACGTATTATTTCATCAATTTCTCTAATTTTTTTGTTTTATGGATCGATCTATCGATCTTAAATGAGCGAGGCTGGGTCTTTCCAGACGCTTAAAAAATAGAAAAATATAATCTTATCTCTCTTTTTTTTCTTTTTGTTGAAGAACGAAACACGGTCAAGGTGTAAAACGTATGAAATATTACGGATCTTGTAATTTTATCGATATTTTAAATTGCACCGATAGCTGAGGTAGACGTGCAAACGTTTCGTTTATATCGAAAATGTTGGGAGATAGCGTGTACTTGAAAACGTCAAACGCGATACTTCGCGCCGGAGGAATCGACCCGTCCATCTATTTTCGGATTCTCGCACACTTCTACCTCGAACCTCTTCCTTCGATGGCCGCGACAGGGACAGGGGGGGACACGATTATAAAACGTTGGCGTCGTTGCAGCTAATTCCAAAATTGAACGCCAATATTATGAGCGAGATCGAGAGAATTCTCGATAACAAACCGTCGCGACCTCCGATGATATCAACGTTGGCGCTCAGATGACAATCAATTTGCCCCCACGGGAGTGGTGGGGGCTCCTTAGAGGACGGCGGCAGCCCGAAAAGCGAGGGCGCCAACAGCCAAGATCAAGAGCAGACGAAAGAGTTGACCGGCAAACTACCGTTTTGCGAGATACAATGAGAACCATGTCGACACGTTTACGTAAAGATTCACGCACCCTGTGTGTTTGATCTTGGCAGTCGAGTGAGATTGGATCGATCGGGGTCGAGTTCCAAAGACGAGCGCTGGCGGACGGAACGAATGCCAAACGAAATCACACAAGATTAAGCGAGAAAAAAAGAAACATTCGAATAAGGTACTTGGTTCGCACGGTAAACCGTGGCGAAGAAATTATTCACGTGAGAATGAATCGACGACAATACTACTACGAGTTACGGTTGCGGTTACGATTGCGATTGCGATTGCGGTTACCACCGTGATTACGTTCGATACTTCACGATAGATGTTCACGAATCAATTGCAGACACGATTTTCACTTTCCGTACATGCGATCATCCTTTTCGCCATTCTCCTTCGGGCAGAGGTAATTTGAGAGAACGAGATTCAACAAGCGATTGGAACATTTCGTTGCGTAAAACTTTTCGTTTCGAGGGGAAAGGAAAAAAAAAAAAAGAAAAGAAAAACGATCGAACACGAGTTTTCTACGAGTCGAACCATTATTATCCGCGATTCAGCTGTGCCAGGTGTTCATTCGAAATTAGAATTATCGTGTTTATTGGTAGCGTCTTTATTACGACTATGTAACGCGGTATTGTCGCTTCCGGCTACTTCTTTCCGCTTTCAAGAATCTGTTGTACCATTTCTCACCCATTCATCCTCTATTCCGGTGTACAATAACTGAACGAACCAATATGAGATGGTACCGTGTGAAACGCGTCGGGATTCGCGCTCATCAACAACATACAGATTTCCACGCACGCATTCACGCACGCACGCACGCACGCACGCATAATACGATTGATTATAGTTTTCAAACGTGTGTACCACTGATCTATCCGATTCTTCATACGGCGTCACGTGTAAGCGTAAAATGATTCTTGCCATGCCGTTCGTAGTCGCAGATGGTCAACGCTGGCTCAGGTTTGTTAACTAGCGATTTTGCTAGTTAACCGAACTAAGAACGAACGGTTACGTAGGATAGGCGGGTAGATATGTAAGTAGGTAGACGTAGGTAGTTAAGGTAAGTAGTTAGATAAATATGTACATAAGTACTTGGATAGATAGGGGTATGAGAGAACACGAACGGCGGTGAGTGCTGGAAGAAGAGAAATACATAATAATTACGCGGTACCGAAGCGAGCGAAGAAAGAGAAGACGCGCGCGACAAGGACGAAAGAGCTCAAGACGAAGAGGTGTCTGTTAGGTACATATACGCGCGGGAAAACCACGGTTTTCCGCTGTACGCTTATTTCGTTGGATTCGTTCGACTATCTGCTGTCTCTTGTACGTACATTAGAGCAATACGTTTCATTCGCGTTTAGTTGTCCGATATGAAAACCGTCCTAACGGCGCGACACACAGCGCGAAGCCTCGTAGAATTAGCAAGATCGTTTGCAAATTACACACAATGTCAGTTACGCGCCGGGTAATGTTGAACAATCCTGTGATGAAGACGAACGATCCGTGTGTGTGTGTGTGTGTGTGTGTGTGTGTGTGTATCCGAGAGGGAGGCACAGTATCGTAAAGTAATAAATAACAATAAATCAGCGAGAGGGAATTACGAACGGTGGAGGGGGAAGAGAGAAAGAAAAGAGACGATTTCCAAGTGAAGATTTCCACTGATATTCGAATAAGTGATCAAACTTCGGGACAAATATGGGGGACGATGAGAAGCTGCAGGAAGCATCGACCTTTGCCGATTGTACATAGTAAAATCATTATTAACTGTTACGATTACGTTGCTGTTTAGCGACTCTCTTTGATCCCTGGCGTGTATTCGGGTACATGATAAGTAGACATACATATCCGAATGTAAATACCTGCGTTGTACGTTCGGATGACACAGCAGACTCGTTGGTGGGATCGGTTCGGTAGCTACGCGATTAACTATCGATAATTACAAATGATAACGATCGAATACCGATCGCAATGCTGGCTACGCTTTTGCCGATTACGCTAATTATTTAGCGATTTTTCATCCAGGTTATGATCTATATTTTCCACAGAAATTTTTATCGAAACGTAATATATTGTTATATAATATATAATATATAATAATAATAATAATAATAATAATGATAACAACAACAACAACAACAACTCGATAACACGAGCAAATGTAAAATACAGAGGCGTGCAAATATGTACTATATGTATTCGATTGGCCGCGATCTCGAGGACGCGGCAACCTAAAACGCGGTTATGGAAAAAACTCGAATCGACAGAATGATATCAAACTGCCAAAACGTCGAGCGTTTTGCCGCGAATCGAAGCAATGAGCCACGATGCGAATGATCGTTAAAACGTGTGAAATGCCTCAACTGTGTTCCGCGCGAACAATCCCTTGCATAATCGATGCATAATTGACGTGGTTCGGAAAGAAGAAAAACGGAAAAGAGCGGCTGGAGGGAAGGGAGGGGGTGGGTGGGTGGGGGGGGGTGATGAAAGAAGATGCGGGAAGGGCGGAGAGAAAAAGAAAAGGGGAGAGAAGAAAAAGGAAGGACGGGTAAAGAAAAAGGTCGGAGAGCACGAGCGATATAAGCGAATTACGACGATGTCAATGTTAAATGGATGAGACAATCTTGATCGTTTGCAGATGCTTTTCATTGAACGCTTGATCGCGTTACGTTCGTATCAAGATTGTTCGTTGGTTATTTTATTCGTTCGTTTGAACGAATCGAGGAGATTGTGTCCGAGGTTGTTTCCCGTTTTTCGAAAATGTAAAAAAACGATTTTAAGGGTATTATTTACGCGCTATTTGTAGATAGATAGGTAGAGAATGTGTACCAGAAATCGATGGGAGGAATTACGACGCTGTTACTATTGAGCCGGCACTGAGGATCAAAAACGCGAACACACGGAACGGATTCCATGCGCATATGTTCTTGCACGTGCGTATTTACGCATACATGTATATAGTACATATAGTCGATCTCTCATCCGTTATCTTATCCAGTTCAAATAGTATACACGTTATTGAATTATCTTCGTTTGCGCGGCTGATTGTTACCGTTCAATCGGGACCCGCAAAAGTATAAGGAATTGTGTTAATCAACGAACGATCGATCCAACTGTGATTAAATCGATTGGGGCTCCGATTCGTTGTGGACAATGTCCATAAAGTGATTTAATCGACGAGCAATAAGGACGACCAAGAACGCATAATCGAATCGAATTGTATCAAATTGTATCAAACTCGGCTATATATAATAGAATCGCGACAGCCGGTTAAGCAGCCGGATTAAGCGAGTAGAACACATGTATATAGTAGGTAACATACATACGTATATGTATGTCATGTACGTGTTGCATAATTCTAATCACTGATATGAAAAGGGAGCCAGATCTTTTTAAATTGTCGATAACACGTGTACGCATCTACCTATCTATGTTTCTACATTGATCCAGTGAATACAAGCGACGTGGTACAATGAGATCGATTTCGAATAAAAGTGTTCAATACGAACGTAGTACTATTTCGTCAACTATTTTGTCAATAAAATGAAATAACAATAACGTGCACGAGAATTTCACCAAGCTGGCATTCACCAGTCACGTATAATATGTACATAACTTGTCCTCCGCGTGAATACGCGAACATTTTTTCAAAATGTTTCTTCTCAACGTCGAAAACCCTAAAATCCTAGGGGCCAAGAGGGGTTCAGATGGTCACTGTTTCTTCGATCTGTCTTCTACTTTCCTTCTGCCGACTTCTTTCTTCTTTTCCCCGAGACTACGATTGTGAATCTGTGAAACGAAAAAGAAAAAAAAAAAAAACGAAAAAAAAAGACGAAAACAGCGCAGCGTTTCATTCAACAAATAATTTAACGTTTCGAAGAGATATGTAACACACACTCACATACACTCACATTTTCACAAGACGGAACATTTTCTCAAAGTCTTTCGAAAACTTATACGAACGTTCTAAGCAATGTATTAAGTATTTAGGGGACTATTTTGAAAGGATTATAAATAAAAGAAACACGTTATCCTATGCATTATTCCATTGCACCTTCCTTCGTCTCGTTATATCTATCGTCCAATACTATACTATTGTGTAATATACATATAGTATGGTATAGCTTTATGCGTACGTGCATGTGTTTATATGCGTGTGCATGTGCGTGCGTGTGCGTTTCATCAATAACGTTGCGAACGTACGCGCCTTTTATCAATACCTGCAAGTTATAACACAAGAACCAACTGTATCGCCATGTGTACACAAGAATGCGTCAATTAACGCATTGCTCGACCGATTACCGACATATTTTCCTTTCGTCGAATTCATTCACCGCGGATGCGAAAAATAAATTATTCTTTATTAAAAATATACATCTCACTATTGATTAACGTAGGTAACTCGTAGCTATCACACTCGATCCTCGCTTCGGCTTTGAGCTTCCCACTTTCCTTACTCTCCTCCATCGAATTTTAATTTCCATTCACGTCACAATTTAAATTACACGTTGCCAGCACATGTACGTATGTACATGGTATACAAAATCATTCATAATTAATTCTGATTTAAATATTTACTATCCTTTAATACTAACTGATTACATCAGAGTATAAAACAACGTACGGCCGGTTATAATCTATAAATGCAAATTACCTGCGATGTAAAAAACGGTTCAGACAAAAATTATATGTTCTTTATGAAAAAAAAGTATTAAGTCTTGCATGGAAAACTATTAGAGATTTTATAGAATCCATAGAAAATCCATGAAAGACAGCGAAAGACAAGAGCTCTTATAATCAAATTATCTTTAGTTAAAAATTAAAATATCTATTAAACTATTAGTTTTTCGACTTAAATAGATTCATACAATTATGTAATCATTATGTAGGGAATAATTAACTGCGTCGATCAGCAATTATACATTGGTACCATTTAAAATAAATGCTTATCCGTCTACCCACAAAAAAATCAAACTTACATCGAACTTATTATTATAAATTACATCTTTGAAAGTGAACTTTTACACTTTTTAACTGAACCATTTTTTTTTATATTACAGCTTACTACACAGTTTACCGGCAATTTACACTTAATTCACACTTATGTTTTATATAAATATAAAACTTAGTCAATAGCCGCGGATTATTGCGCGTTTTTGGTAGATATTACTCACGAAATATTCCGCTTTGTGATGAGTTAATATCATAGATACATATATATCATTTAAGTATATATTTGTTGTTCGTTATATCTATATTGTTTTTTTCCTTTTTGTTTCAATTTTTACTAATATTCGCGGCTGTCTGTCGCAGCTTCGATCTTTAATCGTTATCTTTGCTATCATTGACGGATTTACGATAGTCTCGTAAGTATTCTACATATAACGTCCTTAACACTCGCGAAAGAAACGGATAGACGATATTTGAATTTTTAGGAAATTGTTTCTCCTTTTCCATTAATAAAGTTAATAACAAAATTAATAAAATTCTCGAGATTAATGAGATTTGTGAGATTAACGATTAGAATCCTATAGTACAGAGAACGGGCAAAAAAATATTACACGAACTGTGCATGCGAAGAGAATTAATCATCGCACATTGGTAAATTCACCACATAGAAAACGTTCAATTCCACGAGAATAGCGAATATTAAAAATATTGTGTATACCAACAGACATATGATGCCCACTTGTTTGTTCAATTTAAAATTGAAAACTGCTATAACTACATAGAGAATCACTATGCAAACAACAGTTGAAAGTACACTGTAGGATATAGATCCTGATACGATCTCTACGTCTTTTCCTCTCATTAGACATTTTATCATCCACGGTAAGCCCAGGCAAAGCAAAATATCAAGAATATTTGCTCCTAACGTGTTGCTCATCGCCATGTTTCCGTCCCCTAGATATGTACGAAACGTTATTTAACATTTGTTCAACTAGCAACGATTTACGTATGTACGACACATACGTATTTTTAATTTTTCAATATAACAGATAAGAGATTTTGATAGGATAGGAGAGAAATAAAAGAAAATCGAGTTTATTACCTTGTCTGGCTAAAATCACGATGGATGCAATTTCCGGCATATTTCCACCAGCTGCCAGAAATGTAAGACCCATAATGGAATCAGGGATACCTATGGTATCACCGACAACCGTCGTCATCCAAGAGACTAAATAAGAAGATATCCCGACCCAAATCAGACACATGATAAACGTCAGTGGATACCAATGTTTTAATCGTTCTATCCTGGCATCTGGTATCGTTACGTATAGCAAAAATTTCAATGGCCAGCAAAGCAGGAACCAACATTTTGCGATCACAGTTCGTTCCCTTGGCCAAGTAAATAGATATTCTGTAAATAGATATACAAAGAAACAATATGTACGTACACGTTGATATCTAACTTTTTTTATTTAACTCGAAATATTGTACGAATACAACGCACTTCATGTATGCAGTGACAGCTAAAAGCTTGGATACTTAGTTTAACTTAAGATATGAAGACTATGATGGAGGATTTGATAATTTGAAGTGTTCTATAGCAATTAATTTTTAATTGCTTTCGCTGTATGTTTTAGATCTTGATCTTGTTAAAAGATTCATGAATCCATAAATAAACTTAATAACACTTACAACTAAATTCAATTTTAAGATATGTGAATATCCAAATCTGTTCGTAGTATCATTGCTAAAAATTGATTTCTCAATCTCTAAAAACTGTCATGCTATCCCAAATTATAATATTCATATTGATGGTATTTATTAGATTTGTTGCATTTAGTTCTATAGGTTTTGTTTTTGCGTGTATCTTTACACATGTTTGAATGTTATATACTGCCATAGTATTACCTCGGTCTTAATAATATTATATGAAACTTATTTCTATTAGATATATACTCTTTTGATTTTCATTATATGTAAGTCACAAACAGAACGTGTATCCAAACTTTTTAGCCAGTATACACACATATCTACATATATACATACCAGAAACAGAACGACTCTCTAATCTCTCGGTACTTTTAAGATCGCCTATTCCATCTTGTTGCTGACTTTCCAAATTAGAATTCGTACAAACAACATTATCCAGAGTGTGCAGTTTATACGAGCCATTGCGGGGCAATTTCTCATCAACGTTAGAGACTATAATCGCAACGAATTATTATTTTTTCCCGAAACAAACAAAAGGAACGAACTACTGGAAAATTGTTACTTACACTCCGTCGTTGATTCGGAATTAGAAGGAAGGATTGTACCGCAACATAATCTAATACCTTTGCCACAAAACAGCAAAATTAGGTAAATGCAGAACAATATTAACAATATCATCGCTTCGTACCATTCAATCCGTTGATCCCACATTATTGCTACCAATGTTCCAACAGATATCACGTACATTGTGCAATCTCGCGTTAATATTCGCCATTCTAAGGAAATCGCCTAAATTGAAAAGAACGAATTAGAAACAAATAGAAATTGGATTGAGAATGATCGTTTCCAGACATTTCTGATTTCCAAGCGTAGAGATACATGAGAATTATAAAAGAAGTAATTGTACAATACAACGTTAACAAGGTCAATGGAAGATAAACAGAAGAGATAGATATTCGATACGATCGATCTAAATATACTTAAACGGGATGCTTATCGTCCTTTATCTGAAACTGTACTGTGACGAGAGAATCAAATGGACGAGATAATCGATTTACCTGGTTACATGCCCAGTTATAAGAGACTTTTTCGTTTATTTTTATACGTATGTGGTATGTATACGAACCACTTCATATTTAGTTATCGTTTATTTTCCTAATCATTTGACAATTATTTTGAACTATACAAATAAAAGTACGACAAAACTGCATTTATACGTACAAGCTAAAATTTTTCATTCCATTCATTTTTCTTTCTATCAGTGATTTTTCGTTCATACGATGCAAGTCTAGCTTCAAATAAGCACAATTCATTTAATCGAGCATCGATTGAAATTCAGGTCAAATAAATAGAATCCACATAAACGGAGTTCGATACCGTAAAGTATCGAGGATACTATGATAATATGTTATATTACGCATATTACGCGTGTACTTACGGAAAAAGCAGTCAACGCTCCGCAAGCCGGAGTTGCAAACGTGTCGAATACCGCGCTACCGACCACGGTGCCAACACCAAGATCTGACTCCGTTAGAAAAGTACCAATTACGTTCACAAATAATTCGGGAAAGGAACTGGTCATTGCGAGGAACGTCGCTCCAGCAACGTCGGTGCTTATATTCATGCTAACGCATATGCGATCGACAGCAGGTATTAGATAATCATGGCAAACGAACGCCGTCAATAGGAAGCAATATAATCCAAGAAAAACGTGCAACACTACCGCTCCGTGACGACGTTCTTCGTACGTGAACAGATCCTGCGGGAAATCGTCAATAGAACGATCTGTGCAGTTCATTTTTTTCTCGTTTTCCTTCATTCCGTTTCTATCAGATTCTTCTTCGTCGTTTGTCGTTATTTGCTTCGTTTCTACTCTGTTCCCCGTGGTCAGTATCAGTTGATTCATGTCGCGCACTTCGACATCGTTTGGCAAGTCGATCGGGAACGATTCTACAAGCGAAATATTTCTTTCTCTTTCTCCAGGCAAAACATGGTTTTTCAAACACGAATGACAAACAAGACAATGGTCTGCGAAATTCCCGCGAAAATTTTTACTCTAGAATTGGCACTCTTGTACCAATTTAAATATTCGAGCGCGCTAATGAGATGCGTACATCGAGACAATCGATACTAATTGGAAAATTCCCATCGTGTCCGTTTTTGAATTACCTGCTGTTCATCTCCATTGATGAGTCGATGTTTGCAAAGAAGACAAATTTTATATAGAAATATTGCGGGATCATGAAGGAAATTATAAGGCGCATGTCGATCAAACTGACAACACATGCGTTAAATTCACTGTGATTGTAAGTGACTTACCGTTTGCAAGAAGCGCGCAAGTAACCGGTAACCATATCGATAATACAGCAATATACGTACAACTTTTCAATAAAAGTATATGCATTTCGCGCTTCATTTAATCTTCGGATATTCACTTCTGATCTAAGTACATATATATGCGTGTTGTTTGCTGAAATACGTTAAACTACTTTTTGAGAAGCGGTCTGCGCATTTATGATACATTACGTTTAACTGATTACGCTCCCTTCCTAAAGCTCATTCAGACATTGTTATTATCTATTTAACCATCGTCGGCGTTGTCGTCAGTGATGATAACAACAACGGAATCAGATCGAAGAAAAAAAAAAACATTTTGCGCGTAACATATGCGCGAGTTAATTTTTAAACTAAATGTTTTTCAACTAAATTCATTTATTCACTTCATTTCAGTTAACTTGGCATATGGTAAAACATATACGTTGCCATATGTAAATATGTTGCTCTGTATGTAAATTGTTGTTGATTTGATAAAGATATCTCAATCAGAAACAACAGCAAAAGTAAATAATAGCAAAGTAGGGAAAATAAACAAATCATGTACCGAATGATTGTAGTTTCTCTTTATTACATATATAATAATCGATTTTTTTTTTTTCATGTACATTGCCATGATACCGTCCACATTCTTTTCCCATAAATGGCGCTTACGTATGATATGATTCGGGAAAAGAACTTGCAAGTGTCAGATATTCGAATGAAACTGCCACAGAGATATAAAACGATGGAAGTATATGTGGAACGTTATGCTATTTTGATTGGTATAATACATACGCGCATCATACACACATGTATGATATACAGTGGTAGCCATACACTTACATACAGTGAATAAAATTAAATTCGATGTTACGTACTCTCATACATTCAGTCATTATAAAAATAATAAAAATATGTATAGCAGAATAGCAACTTGAAAATAAACGACAGACATTGCTATAGTAATACGTAAGGTTTTAACGTTGTAATATAAAGTATATGTTAGCATATAGCTGTTACTGTATATATCCGTAAAAAAAGAATTTGTACGTGTTTATATTCGTAAACGCCGATAGCGAAATTAAAGGATAGGAAGCCGAAGACAGTACACATAATTGTTTATGGTGTGACGTTCCTAAGCTTAAATTTCACCATAACGCGACCAGCAGCGCAAACAAGTTTCAAAATAAGAATTCACCCTCTATTCAAAGAGTTAGGATCCCTCAGGTAACGTGCCCGCGTTCATTTGCTACTTCGTTACATCTTTTCTAGGAGACTTATCTTTACCGTACATAGCATCTAGAAACAGCCCCGAAAATACTATAAACGTACCTAACCATTGCCTAGAGGTCAGACTATTACCAAAGATAAGTATTGAACCTAAGACTGTAAAGAATTTTCTAGTCGTTGTTATAATAGAACATGGTAATGGACCAAATTCTGCAACGGTGAGAAATATAAAGTATTGTCCAAACGCTCCTGCTATAGAAAAAGTAGTTATATGCCATATAGTAAAAGGGTATCTCTGTAAGAACTGAATAAATTCTACAAGCTCTCCAGAGACTAGGATGACAATGCCACTAAACATCACAGACCAGCCATTCATATTCAACATCATATGACCAGACTTGGGATTGTGTTCAGATCTCATTCTTTCTTGTACAGCGCTAGTTAGACCATCCATTGTTAATGAAAGTAATAACAATAGTTCTCCAAAGCCTGTTTGTCCCTCGGAATGTTTTTTCAATGGATTCACGTCTTTGTACATAAATAAAGCTACGCCAATGACTATTAAGAATACAAACAAGTACTTCCTAATTGGATAAACCTGCAAAATAATGCGTTCCATTGTTATAAATTACGAATATATTGTGTCCGAATGTGAAAAACCTATGCATATGTATATATAAGATATAGATTCTAAGAATCTTCTTTGAAAATAATAATATAAAGGAAAAGAGAAATTAAAATTGGTAAGCATTACAAAATTTGTGAATGATACATAAGGCAAAATACCTTGTTCCCCAGTAGTACACCAAGTATCATCACAGGAATCGGTTTACCAGCTTTTCCAATCACTTGTGTTGGATAACTGACAAATTGTAATGCCATGTTACTGCATACCATGGCAAGTAAATAAGTGAGGGCAGAGAGTGCGTAATAAGTTTTTGGAGTAGTGTCTTCGCCCTGTTTCATAATCGTTAGTAAACTAGTCTTAGCAAATAAATAATTAATTAGACACTGGAAGAAAACTAACGTAAACATATACGTAAATTTTTCACTGCTTTTTTCATCTCCGTATTGTCCTCGTGTAATCTTTTCTTGCAACATGCCAAAATGAAAATAACATACAAAAATGCCGAGAGAATAAAACAACAGTTTGAAACGTCGTGAGGAAGCCATTGTAGCTATATGTAGTATATAACGATGATATATTGAACTAAACAATTCTATTATACTGTTACTATTTTGGTTATAAGCCACTGTCACGATAAACGAAAAAATCTTCGAGACATTCTACGTACGTAAATTACAGATAAACAGTACGTGGCATTTCATGATAGGTTATGTTCCACGTACAAATTACACATATGCATATTGCACATCGAGGAATCGATGTATCGATAAAAAAGAGATATCGATTCCCCTATGATTATTCTCGATCCATGGTTGAAATATTACCAACTTATAGATGAAAATTAATTTAAGCTAACTAGGGATTTTTAGTTTTCTTACTACAACGAATACAGAGATTCGAGGTTGTCACATCATCATTAATTTATGTGCGTGTTTACTTCTTCAAGATGACAAATTTTATCATTGATCAGAACATTCCACGAACCACGAATTTATAGGTATTTGTTTTTTACAACTATCAGCCAAATTAAATCAATTTATTAATTTTATATGTATCAATTTTCTCACATCGTAAAATGAAAGGTTTGACGAGCACAAAGTGTCAAAAATCAGCAATATTGTCTTTTTTCACAATTATTACATTATGTATCGTAGCGGTAAGTTCCAAAACAGATGATTCAAGTAAAGAATCTTCTCACTGTGGTGGTTGCAGCCATAGCAGACAAAGCACTACCACAGAGAACCTCTACGAGAATGAAGCAGATGATTATTGTTTAGCAAATGATCCACTTCATACTTACGAACATACTGCTACGAATCGCATAGATCGTTTAAAAAACATGGTCAAGATAAAGGCGGGCACTTTCACAATCGGTACAAACGATCCTGTATTCGTCGCTGACGGCGAAGGACCGAAACAACAAATTTATCTAGATAGCTTTTACATAGACGAGATGGAAGTGAGCAATCGTGATTTTGGAAGATTTGTTCACGCGACTAATCATCGAACAGAAGCTGAAAAATTTGGAGATTCATTCGTATTTGGAGGTTTGTTAGAAGAAAAAATTCGAGCGAACATAACGCACGCAGTTGCTCAAGCGCCTTGGTGGTTACAAGTAAAAAATGCAAACTGGCAAAATCCAGAGGGTCCTAATTCTGATATAAAGAGTACGTTTACTCCATTTTATTTTTCCGATTGTTTCAAATTGGAGACAAAAGGAAGTAAAATTGAATAATTTAGACAGAATGGATCACCCTGTCGTTCATGTGTCGTGGAACGATGCTGCTGCCTATTGCGAATGGTTAGGAAAAAGATTACCTACGGAAGCCGAATGGGAAGTTGCATGTCGGGGAGGACTGTCGGATAAACTATATCCATGGGGGAATAAATTTACTCCGAATGGTCAACATAGGTGAATAATTTTTTATAAAAAATTATTTAAAATTTAATTCTATTTAATTAAAATAATTTTCAGAGCGAATACGTGGCAAGGTGATTTTCCAAATAATAATACCAAGGAAGATGGATACGAAAGCACATCGCCCGTTACAGAATTCGCGCCAAATAATTACGGGTTACGTAATATGATAGGGAATGTTTGGGAATGGACATCTGATTGGTGGACAATTGAAACCAAAGCACGTGGCGGACCTAATAATCCTGTATATATGTTCTCAATATTTTTTTCTTTATTTTTAAATTTTATTTTTTTTTTTTTTTTTACAACAACTTCATAATACGAAACTACTTTCAGAACGGTCCACCTCACAGTACAGACAAAGTAAAGAAAGGCGGTTCTTATCTTTGTCACAAGAGTTATTGTTTTCGATACAGATGCGCTGCTCGGAGCCAAAATACTCCAGACACAACAGCTGGAAATCTTGGCTTTAGATGTGCATTAAAGGCTTAATTTTAATACAAAATGGATTAATTTATTTTTAAAATAAATGCCATTTTAATACCTCACATTGCACCATATTTTTTCTTGATTTGTTCAAACTGAATATCGTTTAAGAAAAATATTATTGAGAAACGTTTGAGAAAGGAAAATCATTCATTGGTTTAAATAGACAAATATATGATCTGGTATTTGTTATAATACAATATGTATGTAAAATGATTATAAATGAAATGACTTATTAATTTAAATGTTCTCTATCTAATCACAAATCTAATTTAAATATATTCTACTTGGTTATAAATTTAATTTTAAAAAATCCTATATAAATGAAAATATAATTTATTCCACTTAATATAAATCCATAAATGAGGTATGTAATATACCAATAAACATTGCATCTTGTGGGAAGAAACACGATCATTAATTATCACAACACTAAGAGGAAATGTAATTGGAAATCGCGAAATAATATCACAACGCTAATCTCGAAAGAATTTAATGAAAATTATTATGTATAATACAAAATTATATGACTAAAAAAACTCAAAGACTCTAGTACTTTAAATTCTTCAAAAGCAATGACTTTGTAATTTAATTTAAAACAATCGAATGCAAGGTAAATTTTACTATGTACAATACTAAGACAACTATAAAAGTTCAAATCAAAATTGCAAAAAACAATCGCGGTATCACAATTCACAACTCTGAAGCAAACACGATTATCATTTTTTCGCAATTCTAATTCAACCCGTAATCAATTTTTCGCAACACTAACAAGAAAAATCGCGATTTGCCCGAAACGATGATGAACGATGATGGAGAAGAAAAAAAAATATAACTACAAATACTAAAAGAGCATAGTGACAAAGTAGTAACGACAATGACATCCCATACTTTGGAATCATTCAAATGATCCAGAGGATGAGATGCCATTTGTTGTGACCCTCTTCGTGGCAGTTTGCCGGGCCGCTTCGGCTTCTAGCCTCTTCATTCTTCGAGCGCAATGCTCGCTGAAACTTACATCTAGCTCGAGTAAAATGTGAAATAAAGAGATAAACTGCATAAGCTAACTCCAATACACATGGACGACCATCGATCATAGCGATCGATGCCCGTTCACACGTGCGTGCTCGAGCAATACCTATATAAACGTTCGTTTCGGGACCTACTCGCGACCTATCCGCGACCGCGACCGCGATACTAAATTCGAAAAATCGAAGAGTAAAACCAGAAACAAGTGGCATGTCCCAATCCATTTGTACCAATTTCACTGTCAATTCTTCAAATTAGATTTCCTGAAACAGGTTGGACACGCGAAAACGGGAGACGCGACCAGAGACTGTGCCAACCTGCCCGGCCCTACCTACTTATAATTAAACACATTCACGCCAGAAAATATGCTACCTATCCTAACAATCGCCCTATATTTAAAAAAATGGCAAAACAGACACACCAACACACTCGCTCTACGGTTCTCATACATACTTGCTCGGGCGCAAACCTAAACTAGGGAGGACGTCCCGGGACGCCTCCGACACCCGAGCTTAACTTACAACTTTCACACTCTAATTTACGTACCATTTTCCTGAAATCGACTGACAATGGCTAGCGATCATTGCGTAAAACGTGACTAAAATACGTTTATGTTTACAGCTCTATAGATGTTTACAGCACCATAGAAATTACATGTGCGAGTTAACTTGGAATCATTATTGTAATTAATTGTATAATTATAATGTATTTATTAGATATTATGATAATAAATTCATACTTTAAATTAATGAATAATATCTTAAATATTTCAACTTGTAGTGAATAGAACAACAGAAACGACGCAATTCCACATCCTAACCACACACACACATGCGGAAAATACGTCGTGCACGATACGCTAACACATTGTCAATCGCTGAGAAATCTTTTATAAAATTACATACTATGGTCATCGTACCCAATGTCTTTCACCCACCCAAGTAACACCTGGGCACGTGAGTGAGATTCTGACAATGAACACGGAAGGGGTTAAATCTGAAAATCCTAAACTAAAAAAATGATTAGTTTATACAGTTTGTATCTAACGAACTATTTTATCATTTTATTTCAAACTCTAATGACTCTACTCTTTCAGAACTTAATGAAATTGCAAGAGAATAAAGACAATGAACAAGGATTATATTTATTAAAAGAGATACTCTGAAATTTAACAATTGACTCAAACAATCAAAATTAAACAACTGATTCTGCATTAAATATTAATAGAAATAACTTCAGGCGATTTCTTTATCAAAGCTTATTTTCGAAAATACGAAAGTATCTGTTCAAAGTTGTTGCTTTGATTCAAAAATCTACCTGTCGCGAAGTATCTTCTTGCACATAAAATTTCATATTTCTACAGAAAGAAATATTATTTCTAATCTATTATATTTCAAATTCTACTGAAGTTCGTAATTATTAAATTAATTATTAACTTAATTAATTCAATCAATCGATACTATTATTAAGAAGATGAAATTAGAAATTATTAATTATTAGTTATTATAACAAAACATATCACCAGTATCAGTAAGTAATAACTGCATCTTTCATAGCAACGAAGTCGGAGGGTATCTCCGTCTTCTCTACTATAAAGTGCTTAAGACGAAATCGTTTTAATAATAATTACTTATAAATATTTATAATTTATTTGTTCACGTGGATATTTTATACTGAAGATTTATACTGAAGATATTCTGATTTTATAAGTAATTGCTATAAATGTTAAAATCGTAATTGCTCTGATTGTTAAAATCGCGATGTGCAAGAAGCCCTATCCTGATCTAATATATAACTTGAAAAAGATGTCACGGGTATAAAAAATACCCGCGGTCACTATGCTCATAAAAAATTCTACGTATACAACCAGTCACCCGTGCCGATTCAGACCTTTCGTCTTACGACATGATTGAGTGACCGGAGGAACATAAATGCATGCGACTCACGGGATGTGAAGAACGTTATCATCGGTGCTGCACTGATGCAGGGAAAGTCGTGAAGATCCTCGTCAAGTAGATTTTACTGAGAACCTCATGATGAAAGTGAACGCCGTGAAAAATTTCTAAAAGCATAAAGACAGAGTGTTATTTAAATTAAATTTAAACTTTCATAATGATAAAAATTGAGACTCTAATAATTTGAAATATTTTCATTTTATAATTATGATATTACATTTGATTTCAATAGAAAGAGAAATATAGAGAATAGAACTAGTACAATGTGCTAAAGTACTTACATTCTTACAATTAGCTTTAGAAGCATCATAAGATTCATAGAGGTTAAGGAGAATTGGAAGATCTGTAACAAAACATGAAACATTTGTACAATAATTAAAAGTAAAGCAGAATTTTAAGTTCGAGATAATGAAAGATTCTTACATTCTTGGCTTTAGAGCCACCGCTGGATTTTGCAAAAAATGCAAAAAAATTGATGCTCTGATGCGTCTGTAACAAATATCGAACATTATATTTTGTTGTCAAATTTGAAAAATTAAGTAAACTGAAGTACAATATATAAAATTACTTACGATCTTGATTTTCAGGAGAGGCATTATCCTCTTGAGCACTGACTCTAATATAACGAAAACGAATGTTGACTAAGAAAAGATATAAAAAAAGGAAAATAAAAGACTATCAACACGCGCGATTAAGTAACAATTGGCGGACTCACTGACTCTAATTTCGTGAACTATAGCTTAAATGAATTAATTTAATTTAATAAGAGACATTTTGCTCAGAAAAATATTTAAATACTGCGCAACAAACACTGACTCTACCAACCGCATTGCGCGCGGTCACAAAATTTTCTGAAAATAAAGCTGATTAGTAGTGGGAGAGCGAAGAGTACGAAAATGCGGTGAAATATTATGTGTAATAATTATTTGGTTAAATAATTAGTCACTTTAGAATTAAAGATTATGCACAGTTTTGGTAATCTAACAGATTTTAATGAGTTGAAGTCGAATGTAAATTTTAACTTAAAAGTTCACAAGACAAACACAAATTTAACAGCTATTGATTTAAAGTTTTACCTGAGAACTTTTCAATAATACGAGGTGCACTTTCTTCCGCCATGATTCCCGCCTAAGAATCGATCGTAAGAAATATCGATTACGATTCGAGAATCGTAATGTTTTCGTATTTCACCGTTGGCGCTGTAATCTAGACTCAAGACGCGCGCATTTCGAACGAAACGTTAGCTCAGAATAAAAAATTCTGCTCTAAATTAAATACTCGTAAGTTTTTACTAATTTAATAGACATAAATTATGAAGTAATTTACGAATATAACATAATGAAGTATGCTCCTTCGTAGCCTAATGTGATTTTATTCTATAAATTAATTTTCAAATTGTTATATTCTTTTATTGATGTAATATCATTATATTCAACTTAATAAATAATTCTTAGAGCAACACTGTTCATTATTAATAAACTTGCCTCTCTTCATTAAAATAAGTTAAATGTTATCGTATCTTCATGAAGAGTTATCGGATTTATTATTGATCATTTGAATTTCGCGGTATTCTTTTGAATTTCATGGCGTTTCGTAATGCTTCGAAATTTCCCTCGCAATCAACCAATAATTAATCTGTAAGTGAACGAAAGAAAAATAAAACTTTTAAATGAATATATAAAAGAAACAAATTATATAAAAAATGATATAATAATCAAGGTTAAATCCTATTTTGAAAGCTCATGATACGAACTATCAAAGTAAATGTACACTTGACAATCAAAAAGACGATCAAAGAGAAAAAGATTATTTAACTACAAATTATAATAATATTTGATGAATTATTAAATCAAAACGTACGTTAATTAAATGATGTTAATAATAGCATGGCGAAAGAAAGATTATGAAAGAATTATCCAGTTAATAAATATCACGCACAGAATGATGTCTTAACACTTTGATTTTCGGTAATCGACTAACCTTCTGCGCAACAGGTTCGCGTCATTAACTTGGCGGATTGAGGGTTTGCGTCATGCACTAATAGGATTTATGGGAAAACAATGCCCTACGAATATATTGTATATATTTATGCATAAATATTCAGATTAATGCATAAATATTGCACAAATATTTAAATTTATGCATAAATGTTCAATATTTCATTTGATTATATAAAAATTTTTATGTCTATCAGTCTGAATATCAAATCATGAATTTTTAGATTGAAAATTTTAACTAATATAATCATTATGGCCTGATTACAATATTAATAAAATGATAAAATATTTTATATTTTGTATATATAAAAATTTTCTATGGTATATGTTAAGTATTTTTGTACGTCGCTGTATACCTATCTAAATATATATCTATCTTCACTTTTAACCATCAATTGATTGAACATACGTATCGATTAATTGAAATTTTCTCTAATTTTATTTTTTTATAATAATATTAATTTTCGCTTGTATCTCTAAATTTTAATTGTAACTGATTATAACACGAAACTTTAATGTAAACGTGGCGTACCTCTATAAACGTTAACATTTTCGTGATTCCATCACAATACATTTCGTAACATCTGAATACTATTTCATAAACACAGTATTGTAAAATTCGCGTTATGTTTAAATTTTATGTACATATTTCTGATATTTGTGTTTTATAATAGTTTATACATTACTTTTAAATTGTTTGAAGATCCAGTGACGAGTATTCTTATAAACATGCGCGGTAGAAATAGAGTGCGCTGTTGTCGTGTTGCGAGTTACGTAACAAACAATTGTAACGTTATATTTTATATACGACTTATGAAAATATTTGAATTGTTCATATTTTCAGTATTTAACGAAATATACATATATGTTAAACTAATATGTTTAAAACAATATGATGACGATATAATAAAGGAAATGTATTAAGGAATAAATTTTTTTCAGTAAAATTAGATAACGACTTGATAAAATAGTTTGATACGTTTAGTTTCATATGTTTTTAGAAAAATATATATGTATATATGTATGCAATATGTATGTAGTTAGGACAACATTAAAACTGCATATGAATTATTGCACCAATATACATTTTTTAATATTATATATTTAATGCTTATCTAAAGTTTGTTTGCAACTATTAAAAATAGAATAGTTTGATCTATGTTAGAATTTAAATTTAGCAAAAACATACATTGTGAGGAATACATTCCTTATTACATGAAACACTTGATGTTTTACATGAATTTGTTTATATGAATTTACAATGAATATCTCTAATACATTATACAAACTGCTATTAAAGAAACACGTTATATGAGACTTATTACAATTATTAAGATTGTATTTATTTAGATCAATTTCTTTATAATGATAATTGTTACAAAGATTATTTTCTCTGCATATTTTAATAATTATTAGACTTTGTCTTCTATTTTTAATAGAATAGAAACTACATATACATGATTTTATTTAAAATTATAATTAAATTATTAATTGAATTGTAATTATTTTAATTAAGTTTTATTATTATTATTTGTACATAGGAAATTAATTGTATCATCATAATTATACAGTTTCTAATAACTAGTTGTGAAACGTAAATGTACATAAATATTTTATACAGAATTACAGATCACTACTGTCTTCATACAAATTGTTTCACATTTCCAAAGTATTCAATAATTTACTTGAATATACGTATATGTTTACTTTAAAAACTTAATTGATGTTTAATTTGAAAAAAGTACAAATTTAGTAATCAAATGTTTTGAAATAACTTATATATATTTATTTTGAAATACATAAGTCATAAGAACATTTCAAATATAAAATATGTCTTTCAATGAAAATATTCTATTTTTAATAGTTGCAAACAAATTTTATACAATTTTGCATATATTTACATATACATTGTTTTTTCTATAAATTTATTAGATAACACACTGAAAACATTGAAATTAAATTCTAAAATTGTATTTCAAATAAAAAATTTTAATAACATGGTTGCACCATAATATAACATTTCCTAAAATAATCTACATGTCGCGTATTTTCTAATTTGTAATGAATCGAGCACTCATTGCATTCTCTCTATTTTCTTCCACATTCATACTGAATTAATGAAGTTTTACGATTGTATCTTTTGTTTTCCAATTTTCATTACTACTGTTAAACATGGCCAAGTGTTTGCTTGCATTTGCAGCACGCTCCTTGAATATAATAATACCAAATCTGATAGCAATAAATGCTATGAGGTAAGCAGTTATGTACAGTTTGCAATTTGGCTTGCTTTTATCAAATTGTTAATATGTAATAAATAACATACTATGTATAGCTTCTTCATAAAGATTCACATTTACATATTCAACTTCTTAAATTGTTCATTAGCAACTATAATCCAGGTCTTTAAACCTGATCATTTTCAAAATATTGTTTATGTGCTTCATCTTTCAGATTTAAATTTATTATACTAATTTGCACATGCTCAAAAATTATAGTGCAAAATTAATTTTGTTATAATTTTGCTGCATGCTATATAAAAATGCATTTTCCTCGAGCAACGATTGGTGCTCTTATAGTTGTGTGTGCACAATTAATTTTTTGTTTGAATGTAATTAATTTTCGCCCAGTCCATGCCAGGTTACTTTGATCAGTTGAGGCACGTGTTGATCGGCTAACAAAGTAATTATAGACTGAATGTCTTAAACGTTCAAGATAATGTAACAGTACAAGTAATAACAAGTACAGTACACAGTAAAATTCCTGAAATATATAAATAACACGTAATGAGAGATTCTATTTTATGTGCACAATGTACATAAAATAATATATTTATAAATTGTTTCTTCCAGTTTTTAGATTATAAACATTATTAAATGGTATTTAGTATTTGAAACCTAGTTCCGAAATAAGTATAATGAAAATTTTGATATGAGTCAAAGTGACCCGGCTTTGGCCTGCCACACCAGTGTTTGCAAACAATTATTCGAGAATTAATTCTTCTCTTCTTTCTTTTCAGGTCCATCTTCTTGTTGCTGTTGTTGCTGTTGCTGCTGTTCATTTCGACCTTGTCCTTCTCGTTCTGCAGCCATCTGTAAATAATTAAATGAATTTAATAATGTATATTTCCAAAAAGATGTAACAAATAAATCACGCACCTTCTTATAAGCCATTTCAAACAATTTAAGACTCGCTTGTTGCAATTCATTTGTTTGTCTTTTAATTTCTTCTGGTTCTGTATCATCTTTCTTAGCTAATGTTTCTCGTACTTTTGCAACCAATTCTCTGAGTTTGTCACACTATAAAAATTATTAAGTTATGAAATTAAGCGGTGTTATTAAAAAAAAAAGTTAATACATATCATGTGCCGTATATGCAGTTATGTATATAAAGACTTACTTCGTCTTGTGGTAACTGTGCTTTAAATTCTTCTAATTTAGATTCTGTGTCATGAATAATGCCCTCAGCTTGATTCACAGCTTCAACTCTTTCTTTTTTAATTTTATCTTGCTTAGCATATTGTTCAGCATTTTTGACCATGTTTTCAATTTCATCCTTACTAAGACCACCACTTGATTGAATAACAACTGTGAATAACAATTAAAAATTGAAAAATAAAACAATTTTGTTAATACGTATAAAGAATTAACACGTTGGTTCATTTATAAAAACTTACTTTGTTGTTCTTTTCCAGTGCCTTTATCTCGAGCAGATACGTGAACAATACCATTAGCGTCAATGTCAAATGCAACTTCTATTTGTGGTACTCCTCTAGGCGCAGGTGGAATTCCAACAAGAGTAAATTGTCCTAAAAGTTTATTGTCACTAGCCATTTCTCGTTCGCCTTGATGTACCTTGATTTCTACTTGAGTTTGACCATCAGCAGCAGTAGAAAACACTTGACTTTTTTTAGTAGGAATCGTGGTATTTCGAGAAATCAATCGTGTGAAAACACCACCCAATGTTTCAATACCTAAAAAATATAAATATTGGATTTAATTATTCTCTAATCATATGTAAA
Source organism: Tetragonisca angustula (assembly GCA_036937485.2). Classification (NCBI taxonomy): domain Eukaryota; kingdom Metazoa; phylum Arthropoda; class Insecta; order Hymenoptera; family Apidae; genus Tetragonisca; species Tetragonisca angustula. Next base: position 1,302,376 of record JAWNGG020000063.1, on the reverse strand, counting down.
CGATTAAAAATTTATTTTGGCATAATAACTCAGTAGATTAAGTTCTTCATTTCTATCAGAGAGAAGATTAGTCTTAACCATCATAGTTTAAAAATAGTCTTAATGAAATACGTAAAAAAGTAGTTATTTACCAAGTGATAGAGGAGTGACATCCAAAAGAAGAACATCTGTTACATCACCAGCAAGGACACCACCTTGAACTGCAGCACCTACAGCAACAGCTTCATCGGGGTTTACAGCTTTGGATGGTTGTCGACCAAAAATTTCTTGCACAGTCTGTTGAACTTTAGGTACTCTTGTCATACCACCAACTAACAATACTTCACCAATGTCAGACTTTGTTACTTCAGCATCAGAAAGTGCTTTTTGACATGGTTGAATAGTACGTTTAATTAAATCAGCAACAAGACTTTCAAATTTACTTCTTGAAAGTTTAAGGTTTAAATGTTTTGGTCCACTAGAGTCCATAGTTAAATAAGGTAAATTTATATCAGTTTGTAAAGAACTAGACAATTCTATCTTTGCTTTTTCAGATGCTTCCTTCAATCGTTGCATAGCCATTGCATCCTTAGTTACATCTATACCTTGCTGTAGATAAAAATAAAAATATTAAAATATTACATATAATCACTTTTAAGCACATATTGAAAATAGTAAAACTTATTTCAATATACATACATCTTTTTTAAATTCTGATACAAGATAATTAACTAATGCATTATCAAAATCTTCACCTCCTAAGAAGGTATCTCCATTTGTGGATTTAACTTCAAAGACTCCTTTTTGAATTTCCAAAATTGAAATATCAAAAGTGCCACCTCCTAAATCATACACTGCAATACTGAAATATATTTTATATTTAAAATATGTTTTAAATAATTAAAATATTGATAAATATTTAGTTAAATTAGTCAGTAAATAATTTCAGCATATATACATGCACTTAATAGCTCTAAGAGACGAAAAATAATGGCATCATTCTTTGTTTGATGTATTTCACAGTAATATTATGTTAACAACTAAAAATATTCTTACATTTTATCTTCTGTTTTGTCCATGCCGTATGCAAGGGCAGCTGCTGTTGGTTCATTAATTACTCTAAGTACATTAAGTCCAGAAATTTGACCAGCATCCTTGGTAGCCTGTCTTTGTGAATCATTGAAGTATGCAGGAACAGTAATTACAGCATTTTTTACTGATGTACTTAAATATGATTCTGCTGTTTCCTTCATCTTCATGAGTACAAATGCACCAATTTGACTAGGAGAATACATTTTGCCATCACCTCCTTGTACCCATGCATCTCCATTAGAGGCACGAACAATTTTATAAGAAACAGCTTTCCTAAAATTATAGCCATTAAAAAAACAAAAATATTTATTAACATTTATTAACATGTATATAAAATATACATACATATCTTTTTTTACTTCAGAGTCGTCGTATCTTCGTCCAATTAGTCGTTTCGTAGCATAGAATGTGTTCGCTGAATTTGTAACTGCTTGACGTTTAGCTGGCATACCAACTAGACGTTCTCCATCTGAAAGTTGTGTATTATATATTGTGTTTAATTTATCAGTTATACTTTGTTTAATACAAAAGTAATAATTTTAAAGATGATTCTTATTTTTATAATTGTAGAATTAATTTAATATAGATATGTCACATGTACTTCACATTGAACTTTTTATTCAAATTACTGATTTTAAGGACATCTATGAAATGAATGACAATGCATATTGCCAATAATGAAAAGTATTAAATACTTATTTCACATATATAAATATATAGGCTTGTAAATTATTTAAAAATATTTTATATTAAAAATTCTATTATGGAAACATCAATTCTCTAATATGATGATATTTAATTAAAAGAGATAAAGTTTAAACTCTAACCTTTACTAAATGCTACATAAGATGGAGTTGTTCGTGAACCTTCTGCATTTTCTATAACTTTGGCTTGTTTCCCTTCCATAACTGCTACACATGAAAATGTTGTTCCAAGATCAATGCCTATAACAGCACCTTTCACACCTTCGGATCTAAATAAATAAGAAATACGTTTTAACTCATGACATTTAAAATCACAATTAATACATCGTTGATAATAAATAGAAATTAAATGGTAATTTCAATATATAAAATAATTGTAACAAGATATAGCATCAATTTACTTGTGTCTGTATTGTTGCAGATCTGTGAATCGTTGGGGTACGCTGAATACAGGAGCTGCAGCCTGAAAAATATTTAAATTTATATATTCTAAATGTTATATCTAGTGCATACCACTATTATAATCAATTATAATACGACAAAAGCGTTTCATAACGTTTGTTACAAGTAATGAATTTAGATACAATAAATATTAATAATGCTCTATCTTTTCATAAAATTAATTTAAGATATATAAAAACTAAATATCTTTAGAAAAGGTGAATCACGTGCCGGCTACGAAATAGATATTACTTAAATGTTGATGAAACGAATACTTAACTGTAGAAAATATTGTCGAAATAAAAACAAATATATAATAACAAGCTTAATCTTATTAGAGGGTCAGATGATATTAACATTGTACAAATTTAACACAATGAAAAAATGTTCGGTAAATGAAATTGCACGCCGTGGATCGCCATCGGAACTTACATTTTTAAGAATTGTGCTGAATTGTTGTTTTCTACTAATGTCGCAGGTTATGTTGCTACAACTACGAGTCAATAATCTTGCAGCGGTCAGCATTTTGACTTTACACGTTTTAGTCTTTGAAATTTACGAAAAAACTTAAGAAGAGACGCGAATACTCTAACTTCACGTGTAGTGATGCAACCTTCACAGAAACTAGTAATGCGCAGACTATACGCGCAGTAAAAGCTCTTCCGTATGAGTGTAGAAATATTTGATCAATGAGAGTTCAGCTCGAAGAGAATAAACGAATCAAAGTGTTGCATGGCCTTCTTGTTCTTCGTTACTCGAGAATTATCCCGAATATTCTACTACATAGTAAATATCGTAATTATTAATAAGGCAGATCGTAAAATACTACAATCAAAGAAATGGAATAAATTGTCCACAATAGTTTAAATTGTGTATTTTAACAAAAAATTATATATTTCATTATTTTGTTGTAAATGATAAGGGTTATAGTTATTCAACAACTAAACATGTGAATGGAAATATCCAGTCGTTTCCGGAATTTAAAAGGTGATGTAACAAGTCAGCGGTATTACTTATATAATAAGTACAATTCAAAATTAATACAATTGTTTAAAATAATAATTTGTAGAAAAAGTATGATCAGTTATGAAAAATATTATTTTAGCAATACAAAGTAGGAAAAGATTAGTATGCGTATCTTTTATCAAATAAAATACAAATGCTTCTTTGTTATTTGATTTAAACAATTTGTTACTTTCTCATACTTAATTCTTTATAATAATATAGAAATTAATAAAAAATTTTTACATATCTATATATTATGAGTAATTAATTTTATATATTATCAATAAAAAGGTTTTATATATTTACACTAACAATAAGCAGTATTATTAAAAATTGTACATTATAGGACGAAACATTTCTAAGTTTTTGAAATCTTTTATTATTTTTTACTTATATATTATTTTCTGTATAATCTGTTAATTATAAAATTATAAAAATATTTCATGTTACTTTATGTACAGAAAATATGAAAATATTTCGTTAAGTAATACATATTTTGCATACAATTATTGTACTGTTACAAATATTACAAATGTATAAAAAATATTAAGTACATAGACATGTTTTTTAGTACATGGTAATGTGTTTCATTTGTAAATTCTTCATTAATTTTTAATTTAGCAAAGTTTTGTTAAATCTCTCTATGATAAAAAAATAGAGATTTATAACTTCAATGACAAGGAACAATATTGTATAACATAAATGCTCGTATTTTCTGTTAATAATAACTAGATGATATTTGTTATGTACAATTACAAATAGTAAAGGAATTATGAATCATTCCTTTCTTTCCAAAATGAAAGCTTTGGTGATCCGCTTGTGTGTATTGTACAGTTTATCACTTCGTTTCTAAAAATATAAATTATTCATTATTTTTTTTGCCCGAAAAAAATAATTATATATACTATATTAACAATAAACTTACAAAAAACGATCTTTTAGAAGAAATGCTTTAGGTTGCACCCAATGCAGTCTCTCACCATTGTAACACAATATTTGTGTCATTGTGATTTTTCGGATTTCTTCTAATTGATTTAAGGTAAACGATCCTGGGGTGTTCATATTCTCATACCAATATCTATCACCTGTATTATAATTTATAAAATATTATACCGTACATTATATACTAGAGTAATATATTTATAATTAACTGTAGACATCGTGAATTATTTACCAAAACGAATGTTCCGAAAAGTGCGGCCCAATAAACAAAGAAATGTTGGTCCTAAGACTGAGTCAGGTAAGGGTGCTTCAGAAAGTAGTCCCGTTACTAAATCTATATCTCCCACGTTTCTGTAAATTGAAGAAGAAATATTACTATGATTTCTTAATTTTTTATAACAAATATCTAGAATGATAACTAGACCGTAGATTTTCATGCAAATTTGCATTCTTATGAACAAAAATAAGAAAATGGAAGTACAGATTTATTATACTATTAAATATTACAATGAATATTTTATATTGCATATTTTTGCAAATATTTTGCATTCTGTGTATTTTTGCATCTTTAAATTTTTCATAAATGCATAAACATCTACAATACGTATTATACATATATATTTCTCTCTTACTTATAAACTTTTCGTAGTTTTTCTATAGTATCTTTGGACATTGCTCCTCTAAAATCTTCAAAACTGTCGACGTATGATAAATTGCAAAACGATCGCCATTTGACATAAGGTGGTAAACCATGATCCCTTCCTTGCTGTATGATTTGTGCAGCGTAATCCACGGCAATATCGTTGCTTTTTCCATCATGAAAATATCGTTCCAAAAGGATTTCATTCAATCCCGGCGGCAATGGCTTCCTAGAATGTCCCGCTGTCGCGGAAATTAAATCTTGCATCCTAGATCGTCGTTAAAACCAAGTTCTCATGGGACAATGCGTTAGCAAATTGTAACAATATTTACAAAAATTTTACCTATATATATTTTCTCTATATATTACGTACACTTTTGACAAATTTTAGTAGTTTTCTTTCAAATGTTATGATCAAATCTTAATGGATATGTACAATGAAAATTTAAATGAAATAGAACTATCTTAGTAATTAAACTATAATATCCTAATAGAATTAGTATTATTAAACAATATATATGTTATATTTATTACGTAAATTTTATACTATATTAAAAAGTAATTTTTTCACAAAATTTTACTGGAATTAATATAATTTATCTAATTTATTGTATTAAATATATTGTATTGTATTAACGGACATGCTTTTTTTGTATTGATTATCAATTTTTAAATTTAAAAAAGATTATAAAAATGCTCGTAATGTATTACTTTATTTGTTGATTTTCACATAATGAATCCTAAGGTTCATGTAACACAAAGAGTCTGTTACTGTACTCTGTAATTGATAAACGCTTTGAAAGGTTGCGTTAAAAACTTTGCCATTTCAAGTAACATCTGTAGAAACGATTCTAACAAATAGTTTGCTTGATCTAATGGCATTTAGATTGACATACATTATTCTACATTAACCGTAACTATCTCTTTTGTTTTAACCGGGAAAATAAATACGAATGAAACAAGGACGTATTTTTCAATTACGTAAAATATTTTTCTAATTATTTTATCTATCATTTAATTGCGTGTAGATAATTTACTAAATTTATATTGATCTGTTAGTTTCTTTCAGTTAATTATAACATTAATTTAACTAATTTGAGATAATCAGAAGTTTACTTAACATAATTAACATTTTGAAATATTTATATTTATATTATTATATATAGAATTAAATAAAGCAGAAATTACACAAAACAAAAAATTTATGTAAATCGAAAATTAAATGAAGAAAAAATTTATGTAAATCTCACAAAGCTTTTCAATGTTAATTAACTCCACTTTCTTCAGTTTCTCAATTTGATTACACAAGTAATTTCTTGATTCTTGTTCGATTGAGTTTCAATAGATATTTTTAAAATATAAATCACACGTTACTATCCCTTGCTAATTTTATCGGTAGCTCTAGTGCGGAGTTGAGTATCTATGGAGTTCATAACTCTGAATGACTCGTATATCTTTCGATGATTAAATTTTGCGAGATGTACGTAAGAATATTTCTCATTGAAATAATATTTGCATGTAATTTCAACTGACCTGTAGCGCCGACGATCAGACGATCAATAGCACCAGCTTCATAGAACTCTTGCGGAGCATAGAAGGCCGATAGTAAGAACCTTTCTCCAGACTTTAACGCCGATCGCGAGTCAACTAGGTCGAGGGTTTTTGGGGTCAGCGTGGCAATGAAGAAGAGTCCAGCAGACGCGGCAGCGTTCGAAAGTGTCGCATCCATTCGAGGATCGTAGCCTCGAAAGTATCCCCGATGTGTCAAGCGTAACTGGTACCTTTCAATATTTTAAAAAATCAAATCAGTTTACTGTATATACATACAATAAGAAGCGTAATTGAACAAGTAATGCCAAAAAATTGTCGATATTTTAAACTGTTATTTCGAAAAAAAAAAAAAAATCATATAGTGATACATTTGCTCTCGTTTTAAAGCGTAAAGTTCTCCTTTGGTTGCGTTCGTTTTTTCAAAGTTCGTACTCTCCCACTCGCATGATGTAAATCAATGATATCCCATGCACAGACTTTAAATGTATGGAATCAAAAGATGTGTTTTTGAAGTGGAGTTCTTAATCTATTAAATACCATAAGTTCAAAATACGTAAACACTTCATACACAAAGCAACAAATTAGTAAGATTAAATCAAAATTTCATAGTACTGATCTGGTCCATCTAATGGATAAAACTATCGCATAAATTCAAATTAAAGTATCCCCATTTTACAGTAATAAAATAAGAAATTACGATGAAACTAGATAAAAATTTTGCGGGTGTATCCACGTATCCAACCAGTGGAACTGTTGATCCGTTAAATTAATTATGAAGGCCCCCCCCCCCATAGGGCACGTACTTGTCGAGAGTTGTTTCTCCAAGAACAACGGGTAGAAACTCGTTATAAGTTATATGCTCCATTTCCGCGATAACGATCCTTCTTGCTTCTTGGTAGAGTCTCTCGTCGTTCCAGTGAGGATTCAGTTGTCCCAGCACTGTGGCGACTCGGTTATGTTCACGTAGAAAAAGTACGTGCATTAGAGTGAGACCGGGGTTCTCGTTTACCCGCGAATCTCCGCTAAGAAAACACGGGAAAGCTCTGTTCGCGCTTCTGCAACTTTCGTACTTCGGCGAAGGCATGGGCAAGTTCTTCCTCTGTGTATTAAGTAAACCGCCGTTGCCGGATCGCAGAGCTCTCGCTAGGTCTTCTGAACTCCCATAAACAGGAGAGAGGTCTAAGTACGAGGACGCTTGGTTGATCTGTTGCCGAGGACCCAATTTGCACCCCTGCGTAGAAAAATACTTTTACAATGATTTTACGAATTTCGCGTTCACCTTATAACTAACAAACTGGTCAAAATGACTGAAACATTTTAAAAATCTTACGATTACTAAAAATATGTGAGCGTTCTTATTTATTATTTAATTATGAATTCTATTCTTAAAATTCACGCTGAAAGAGAAATTTGTTTCACTTATTGAGTGTCCTAACTTTTTATATTATAACATTTCACTTTAAATACTTCTATTACTTTATTTAGATGCATTTACATTTTACACGCACTTTGTACATTTTCGAATTTCTAAATTTTCCGCCGCCGTTTAATTATTTCAAACTACAGAGTTTTCGTAATTCATCAAAATATTCGATTTAGTTATTATTTAATCATTAATTCTATTCTACTTAAACGATTCGTAAGAGTTTCACACATTTCTGTTACCTGCAGCGAATTTCCAGGATGCGGCGCCGATCTAGAATATTCCATGCAACCGACGGGGTTATCAGCGCGGATTGGGAAACATTCCGGATGAAAGTGTTCGTAGTCGACGTCGCAGCATTTTAATTTCCCTCCGTTGGGTAGTTCCATCTTCGGCGTGTGCGCGAGATCGTGAACGAGGAATTGGCCGAACAGCGCGGTGAGCGCCATTAGATAAGGATGCTTAACATCCGATCCTCCAGAATGCACTCTCAACGAAACCTCCCTGGCGCTTGGTAAATCTGTACGCGGCAGAGAGACACCATCCACGTAATCAGACAGTAGGAATCGTACGTAAGCTTCCATAGCTGCGCCCCAAGTCGGATGCAAGCCGTTATTGCATTTTCCGGTGTGCGTTCTGTAGCGGGGATCGACGTTCTTGCAGCTGTTCATCACTTGTAAAAATGTAGGCGAGTCGGGACAACTGATAGCAGCTACCGATGGTAACACGGAGGATGCTTCTTTCGACGACATGTTCAATGCTTCCACCAACATCACGGCCATCGTTTCTATCCGCAGAGCCTTCCTCGACAAGTTCTGAGCGTGCTCGGTCATCTCGTGTGACGCGCCGAGGAACCACGATGGAGAACCATGATTCAAATGCGTTCGCGAGTTCAGGATCGCTTGTTCCGCTTGATTGTATTTCTCCATTGAGATGTTCGTGCGTCTGCTTAGGTCCAGTAACATGTTTGACGGTAATATCGTACTATTGACGAGTACCAATACAGCGAAGAATCTGTGAATTAGAATCTAAGGATAGAATCTAAGGATTTCTATGTACATACAACATCGTGAGCATCCGACGATATTTCGTCTTATCTGTAAACGTTGGAACTGATATTATCGTGATATAGTGTAGAGTTAGAGATAAGGGTATTTTTTTGATTTACTCTGAATGAGTAATAGGGAGAACAACGTTTTCGGGAACATATTATAGGAAGTACATTGGTTTATTTCTTTATGTGAAAGTTAAAGATTTCTAGTAATCACATGCTAAATTTAAGCTATGCCCTGATTCATTATTATTAAATATATTATTAAACTTTTATAGAAAAATAAGCTTTGTCATGAATAGCTTATTTAAAATGAATAGTCTGTTTAAAAAATTAAAACATATTGAAAACTACCAAAGAATTCTTCCTTTTTCCTCGAAAGAAGACAAGGATCGTTTATGTTTGTTTAAATTTGTGAAAGTGAGCAAATTAAATTGATAAATTTTAATCATAAATATTAAAATTCAATGGCAAAGGCAGACCTTTGAAAGGAGTAAAATTGTGGGAACGGAAAGCACTTGTTTTGTAACGAATACAGATTCTTGCAGCAACCCCAGTTCCTTCGAAAGTAATCTTGTGAGAAGAAAACTCATCAATTATCTGTAATAAACTTGAGAATAATACGCCTGTACTTTTGCTATCAATATCGTGAGAACAGAAAGGTAACGTTCGTTTCTTGTTATAAGCAACGCTTTTATTGTTAGGGTAAGTAGATAGATATCCTACGATCTCGTGGGTCATCATTAAAAATTTGAAACTTAATTGTAACAAAGATAATATCTGTCAGACCGTTCTTTGTTAAACAATACATAATAATATACAAAAAAACTCCCCTTTCGATAATTAAGTAATAATTTATAATAAATTTAATAATTACACACTGCAACCATATATGACCATTATAAAATTTTATATCGAAATTTATACCAAATTTCTCTTTTTTCTAGCTACTTTCTTCGTTTTCAAAGAGAGGGAAAATTTAATTGGACGTGACGAAAGTTGAAACTTTCGCAGCTGGTATGAAACATCTGCGTGAGCATTAAAATTGTGAGAATGTAAAAGGCGTTGAGAATACCGTGATAATGTTACACCTTCCACTTGAGGTGAATTCGTGAGAAATTGTCTATCACGCAGTAGTGTACCTTGACGTTACCTAATAATTGTCATGTAAATTCAATGATTGTCTTATTACCTAACTTGACAATGACGCGATAGGATCGACCATTAGAAACACAATTACAGGGTTGGGTACTTTTGGACCAGAAGTTCTTGTTGTTTCTACATCCGCATTGCAACTCAAATCAAAATACGTGACGAAAGTGTCTAATTTTTCATACAATGGAATTAATAAAATTTGTTTATGATTGTTCTCCAGTAGACTATTGTCTTTGCCAATATGGCATAATACTCCTTGGACAAGGAAAAGCAAAAGACACATTTCCCTTATTTCATAACCAATGTCAACCTGAAATTGAAACCCTCCTTCTTTTGGATTTTCATAGTTGATTAATTTAATAAAAATTAATATTTCTCAGTATTAGCTAAATGCTACAGAATACGGTATACAGATTCCAGCAAGTATATTCAATAAAAGAATTATTAATCATTGTAAAGCAAAACTTCAATACTTTAAAATCTTAATGAATTTAATTATGGAAAAAATTGTTTTAATGTCCATAAAAACGTTTGAATTTCACCCTCTTCAAAATGATAAAAAAATCTTTTTTGGACAAAAATAAACTCAGTATTATAAAAGTAGTACGAAACTGGAATCATTGAATATAAAAAAAGAGAATCTTGTAGTGTTAACACACTACATAGAACTAAATGTACATAAATGTATATAAATGTATATAAATATTCTTGTTAGTATAAAAGAAAAAGAAACGAATCTATACATCGATACAGAGTTGATCGCGTGACTGGTTTAAACATTTACTGCAGATAATGAATTAAATACTCTAAAGACCTTGTCTAGGAGATGGCATTTCACCTCATTCCGTGTGGAGTATTGTTCATTCTATTTATTGCCTTAAGTTCATTCATTGTGACACTTAGGTGCATCTTGGAGCCGAGTCTCTTTCTACTTAGCGATTTTTTTGATCATGCTGTGGACGAAACGAATATGTCCGACCTTAAGAAGAGATTGAAAAAGATTCGTTGCTTGACATTTAACTCTTTCCTGGTTCTTTTGTGATTTTCTTACGTAATCTCCTCTGCTCCCATGATTAGTGCCCGTATAAATTGGTGGTAGCTATTATCTGGGAACGTCATTTATTCCTGTTAAAGATTTTTTTTTTAAATTTAAAATCGATTTGCACTAAATGTAATAATGGTACCTAATACTAATTTTTATAAATTATTATCATAAAATTTTGTTTTTCCATTTTTATCTACATGCATTTATCAATCGTCTATTTTGTGAGTAGTTGTGTTATTTATAACAAATATAACAAAATAGATTAGATTTTAATTACTAATATGGAATTATTTATATGAAAGAAAGTGAATAAATTTATTGAACTATTCATTGTCCAATGAATAAATTATTGTGAGAATGAATAAATTAACAAATTGTATTCCAAATGTCGTTATTTTAATGTTAAAAAAATTAAATTTTAATATTATTATCGATACTGCCAAAATTGTTCCTTCTAATTAAACAATGTACATATATATGTATAATCTTTCTTCTGAAATGTCATTGCCAATTAAGAAAATTGTCACAAATGCGTGTGCATTTCGATATTTTTTAATTATACATGTAACATATGTAACATATGTAATTTAAAATTAATAATGAATGATGTGAATGAAACTGTAAATGGTTTCGTAATATATTCTTTATGAAACTTTAGTTAAAGATATTTAATGTAAAAAAAAATTCGATTTTAAGAGATTTATAATTATAATATTTCTTTGCAGAGAAATTTATAATTCTTGTTAATAAAAATATTTACAGATATTAATTTGATATTACATTGTCAGATAAAAGAAGATACTTTCAAAATATTACAATAATATCAATAATATTAACAATTATTGATATTCAGTGCGAAATTAATATTTTAGAGACTTAAAATTTACATTGATGTATTTACAAAAGTAAATGCAAGTACACGTGATTTTTCTTCTGGGATTGTTAACTAAATGTTGAATCAATATATAAGATATAAATTACAAAGTATTTGCTTGTAACACGTATTAAAAATAAATAATACAATTTTTATTACAAAAATAAGCTACTTACTTGTTCTCAACATGTTTGCTTTATTGACACACACGTGTTTCTATTATCTATGCCAAATCTACTCATAGACAAATAACACAGATGATGCATTGATATTTTAACATTTTTAGTTTCTCTTTAATAACAGAGCATTTTAATTCGCAGTAATTGAATACTGATACACTAGATAGAAATATAATGACCTGTAACTCTGACATTATCGTTAGAACATCAGTGTAGGAAAGCATTTTTAAACATAAGCTATATCAAACGTACTAATTTCCTAGAAAAAAATAACTTCAAATTTCGCGAAAATCACTAGTAGTGAAGTAATCGTAATATGGGCGGGAACACTCACCGCGACAGGAAGAGAAATATACCATTGAACGGTCTTCGTTTCACACACACGTACATTTTATTTTATTTTTCTTTTCTAAAACTTTCGGTATTAACGTAACGTTGATTGATCGTACGTTAATGCACGATAGGATTCATTTGCCTGATAAAATTTCGCAAGAACCGCGCCGGGAATGCGCAAGAGTACGGAGCGGTAAACCTGAACTGAGACCGATCCTCGAACGAAAGTAAAGCTTCAGTCCGTTCAGCGGATTTAGAGAGTGGGGCCCCATAATATAGGGTGTCAACAAGGTACCGCTGAACCAATACGCTGTAACACTTACTTAGGTAAAAGCACATCGTTACCGTAGCCGGATTAGTATAATGAACAAAACCAAGGTTTACCTTTCATAGACTATGTTATCTGTAGTTGCAGTTGGACGTGCAGTTTCCAAGGCTCCAAAGTGCATCCGCACTTTTGTGTATGTATATGGCACACTGTATGTATGTATACGTACGTTATGTATTCTTTTACAGTACATCTCATGTGTAGCGTTTCAGTGCCACTATGCTAATTGACACTTACAGTCTTGACTATAAAGTTGGTTGTTCAAAGATTAAGATCCTTGGCGACGATGTCGTGAATGATTAACTACGTTGGTTATATGCGCTCGTACGCCTACAATGTTGACGCGGCAATCCGTAAAAGGATATTACACATTACGTATAATTAATTACTTATGCCACGCGTGGGGAGACAGAGTTAAAAACAACGAATAAACAATTGATGTCAATTGCTTTGAAAATAATTAAAATTTCTCATTGAATGTGAAGGTTTTTATCTTATAAATTTAATGTTCTTTATTTGTATGTAACTCATAATTATAAATATAGTTTATTTTATATTAGATAGAAATTAGAAAGCAACTTTATAGATCTTAGATCTTTGTTTTGAATTAATAAGTATTATTCTTCTAATTAATCTTTTTATAATAATAACAGTAGAATTCTTCAAAAGAGAATATTTATTTAATAACAAATAAAAGATGTGATTTTAGACTGAGTTTGACCTATAAATAATGAATGATTTGAACAATTTCATTTCATATTTTGGATGGGTTTCTATAACTACTTAAAAATAAAACTGTTACTGAAGAGGCCTTGAGCACTTTTATTTTCGCTCCGTGTGCCATTGTTTACATTGTTCACTTTTTGCTATTTTTTGCTCCCATAATTATTTAATAATTATTTATTTAAAATGTATTGAAATTATCTATGATTGCGTCCATGTTAGCGTGTTAATATTTATTGCTGAAATTACAAAATCTATCTCTAAGAATGAACATCGTCAGTATTATCAAGTACTGCTCCACTATAAGCTAAATCCCAATAGTGTTCAACTTGATGTTTTTTAAAGTGCTCTCGAGCCATCTTTTCAATGGGACAAACTTTGAATTTAATTTCTCCGAAATGTCGTTGTTTACTAGTTCCTTCCCATACAAGAACGCATTTATTCGGTACGTCATTTCCGTCATTATCTTTTATAATATCTTCTTCCCATTTGATTCGAGTCATCATTAACCGTTTATATTTACTTAATTGTTTTGCTCCTCCTTCAACTACAACGACATTGCAGTCTCGGAAAAGCATTACACAGCCTGTTAGATAAAGTTGTTTTGCATTTGTTTCCACTTTAAATTTCTTTGAAGCGTTATTTAAAAGATCACGTATTCTGTAATAACAATATTAATTTTTCCATAATATATATATATGTATATGATACAGTATTTTATTATGTTTTTAAACTTACCTATAAACAGCGACATGTACACCAAGTGTGGTATCTTCTTTAAGTTTTCTTGCCTTCTTTTCTCGTCTCTGATCAGCAGTAAGTCTTCGAGCTGCATTAGCATCCTCATGTGCTTTTAACCTTTTAGCCATTTGTTGCCGGACGTGAGCTTCTATTTTCGTAGGATCTTGTACAGCTTCTGTGCCTAATACTCGCATAAGATTTGAAATTCGTAATTTTGGCTCTGGAGGGGGTTCAAGACCTAATCGAATTTTTTCTTGTTCTTCTTTCCATGCCTCTCGTCTGTTTTGCCTGCGTAATTTTTTGCGTTCTCTTTTTGTTAAAAATACGGGCATGTATATTGGTTTCAGAGGATCAGCTAAAATAAAAACATAATAATTAACCAAACTATATATTTTAATTAGAAATGAGTGTTCTCTAAAAAAAATGATCAGACAGTACATACTTGGTGGCCGCATTTGCGTGGGATGTTCTACAAGATTTGTAATAGTGGAACTTTTGATAGTAGTAGGTTCATCTTCGTTTGGGTTAATATATCCTCCTGTTAATATAACAGAATCCCACCATTCTACATTAGGCACATCTTCGCTAAGAGCTTCCGTTTTCGGCGCTATGAGGGCTAATTTAGTTGCTGAACTTATACCAGTTTTTCTGGCAATTTGACTAATTTCATTTTGTAACTTCTCTAGCTGGGCTTTCATACGAATTCTTTCTGCCAATTGCTGGAATTTTCCAGGTTCGTGAAATTTGAGTGTACGTTTGCCTCGTACTGCGGGTTTGACCCCTATTCTAGTATCAAAAAAGTGTGTATCCTGGATCTCTTCTGGTCCTTTTGATTCTTGCAATTGGGCTTTAAATTCTTCACGTTTTTTCGCTCGAATATTAGCTTTTAATGTCGGTACTACTTGTGTAAGCTGTACTTCCTTGCCTGTTATATCTACAGTTCTTCCAGATTCATCTAAGATCAAAGGCGTTGGTTTGTCTGGGACGCTGACGTTACCAAGTAGTCCAGAACTTAGTTTACTTCTAATTTGAGCTTGTAAAGCAGCAATTTTTCGTGCTTTGTCAGAATCCGTTTTACTTAGTAAACCCTGATTATACATGCTTCCTACAGTTGGCAAGGAATCTCGCGTTTTTAATAGAGGTTTCACTGGGGCAGCTTCTTCTTGTTTTATAGCTTTTAATGCTCTTTTCCTTTCTTCAATTTCTCTTTGAGCATTAGCCATCATTTGTCTTATCTGCATGAAAGCAACAAATAATTAACACAAGATTTATATTTACATGTTTATATTTGGTTAAATTGATACCAATAATTGATACCTTATCCGCAGATAACTGTGCTTCTGTCGTTTTTTCATTTTTGACTTCATCATCCTTAAATCTAGGTTTCTTCGCATCTTTATCTTTATCCTTATCTTCCACATGATTTCGTTTTTTATTTTTTTGTGCTGCTTTGGCATCATCATATATTGTAAATATTTTCTCAGTTAGTTTTGAAGCTTTTTTATCTTCTAGCAGAGCAGATAATTTATCTATAAAATTGGGGAAATGTTAGAAAAATGTATTAATTTCTATCGTATAAATTATACATTTAAAATAGAATTTAAAATTAACTATATTAAATTAAATTATTTTTAAAAGAATGTAATTCCGATATACTTTCATTCTGTATCATGAGATAGAAATGTATATAAATCATCTATTGAGAATTAGATTCTTTATTAACTGTAATATTTAGATAGTATCATTAATCAATTTATAAGATACGTAAATAATTGATTATTACAAACCTGCTGTTTTGCGTTTATCATAACCTGAAGTAATACAATTGACAGCCGTTGTAACAATAGCAGGTTCCCCAAAACCAAGAAATTTGTGAACTGCTTTCTCAATTTGTGGTTTCATTTCATCTATTTCTTTTCTTGTTAAATATGCCATGTTTGCAATGTTTATTATAAAGAATTAATTCTTTCACGAATCCGTTAATATAAAATTAGTTACTTTGCAACATAACCTCTACAAGTTAGACAATTGTCATGATATTTGTTTATTAAACAATATTTTTTTCCGAATTAGATATTGGTAAGCATACTCAAATATTATCGACATCACATTGCAACATCGTAATTGTTATTTAGTTATGTTTAGATATTCACCACTCTTCATTCATCGTGTTAATACCAATAACTTCGCGAAGATATTCACGGAAATATTCCTAGGATGTATAATGCTAGTGGAAACTGAATATAGGGAATTGTTAGAATTTTATTACTAGAGATGAAGCACAGCGGCGCGCTGTTTAAAATTAAAGATATACCGTAGGATTTTAATGAGATTATTTTTAGTAATCGTATTTACCAGTTAATTACATTTTTGAAGTAGTAATTATATTTTTAAGAAAATTTTTAGCTATTGAGAAATCTATGGATATGTCTTTAGATACATACATATCATTATAATTAATGTTACGCTAATAATAAATTATAATCTGTTTATAATAGATTATACAAATATATACATGCGTATAATGATTTTATTCGAAGAAATAGAGATTTCAAATTTCTTGATTTCACAAATGATAAGCAAATACTAGAATCATGAAAAATAAAAATAAAATGAGATTTTTTATATTACAATTTTATGTATGAATCTTTTGAAAGAGACAAATGCTTTGCGCAAACTTTTGAAACCAGCTCTTTAGACACTGGACATCTGTTGCTGTAAAGTACGACAGAAATTCCTGAGAGGTCATCCGCGTGTAATGAATCTAGATATATCCACGTAAAGTTCTGCGATACCAACTTTGGATGAAACTAACAATGTAAAGTAGCATAAGGTGGTTCTGAAAAATTTATTGCTTTAGACATTTATCTTACAGTTATCAATCACTCCTAGATTATGTTTACACATATGTAACTGTTAATATGAAAATTCAAGAAATTTACATGTGAAAGTACAAAACAATCTATTTTTTATTAATTATTCATTTTGTTGTTTTATTTCAATTATTTAATATAATGTTATTTATTAACATTTTGTGGTGGTGTGTTAAATTTTTAGTTAAAATTTAAGATATGCACTAAAGATTATAACGATAAATTAACAATATCTTAAACTGCTATAACTTCGTAAAAGATGTTTTTACTTCATGTATCGAATGGAAAAGTAAGGAAACTTTTATTTTTAAAAATTGTAGTCAATTATTTCTAGAAGAAAAATTTTTATAATGACCAGCTCTTGAAAATTGTTAAAACTAGAAAATATTGATCGCCTTGAGTTTTAGTTTCGCATCTTTTAAATTACTTGAACTTACAATTAGTAGAATCTTTAACAGTTTTGATATGCCTAATTTTATTCTTACAATATTTGGGAAGGAAAAATGGAAAGATAATATTAAATTTTAGAAAAGCCAACGTTATATCATGTTAAGCCTCGGATGAGTTCAATACGACTTACAGTATCACGTAAACTTGTTAAAACCAAATGTATGAGGGTATAGGGGATGAAAATAGCTATGGGAGGGTAATCGAATAGCAGTGGACCGACAACCGCAAATGAGAATGCTAGAGGGAACTATGCTGTTCCACGCTTCCTTGGTGACCGATGAGGCCAATTCTAGGAACCACATTTATTTCATTTGGAACTGTTGTTCTAAACTTTTCTGTTAATTGAAACGAAGAAATTGGAATACTCGTGGCTGTTGTTTTAGGCCACTATCGAGCGGAGAATTTTACAAAAAGAACCCTGGTCGTGGTATGGACAAACACTTGGAGAAATCGAGTTACCTTTCGCTGGGAAATACATTGATTAAACCTCTTTAAATAGCCTTAAGAAAGCTTACCTGGCTGGAATTGTATAAAGAGGATTGGTAACTTCGGTTGAATGCTGCACGGTTTTTGCAATCAATAGAAATATCTTTCGGGTAAGATATTCCACGCTTAAGGTATCGATTACTGTATTTATGACACTCGAAGTTCGTTAGTTTGTTGCGAAAGTGTTGCAGTTTATTATTTTCGGATTAAATTTATCGGGAGATCTTGATAGAATTTTATCATTGAAAATAAAAGGCTCACTTTAGAGTCGCTTTTATTAAAGAAAATCGTAATAAAATGATATATCTGTACAAGGTAACTTGTAATTAAATTGTGGAAAAATGTTAATAAAGTAGATTACTATTTTTGTATTACTACTTTGATCGTTTCTTTAATGAAATAATATTATGGACAAACTACTATAATAAATAATTCTATTAATTGGATAAACGTTAAAAATTAAATATATTAATAAAAAAGTCATTTCAATATCTACACATTCAGTATTTAATTTTTATTATCCTTTTAACAAAATAATTCTATATAATAAAATATACTATGTACTATATCTATAAATAAAATATATACATATTATACAATATACATATTGTGCAATAAGTAATTCTTTTAATTTAATTCAACGTCTTTATAAAATAGTCACTTATCATTATTTTATCATAATGCAAATTATTTATTGAATTGAATATAATGATACTGCATTAATAAAAAAATATAACGATTTGGAAATTAATTTGTACTACTTCATGGTATATTTAATAAGTAAGTTATTTTATAATTTATATTCATTAAAGTAGTAAAACTTACGTGCATTTGATTTAGAGTTTTTTATTTTTTATTCCAAGTTAACGTTTTGTTTGAAATGCGCGCGTATCGGGTTTAAATTAATTAAATGATTACAGCGCCAACGGTGAAATATGTAATATATTTCGAATATATCGATATTTCTCACGATCGAGTTTAAAGCGGGAACATGGCGGAAGGAAGCACACCTCGTTTGTGAAAAAGAAAGTGTTATTCAGAAGAATTATCCAGAAAGACGTATCATTCAGTTCTCAGATAAAAAATTTAAACGAATAGTTAGATTTGTGTTTGTGTTTTGTATTTTTAAGATAAAACATGTATTTTGTGCATCAACTCGAGGTGAGATTTAACCAAATAATTATTACATATAATTTTCAACAATTAAAGAAATAATAGCATATAAACATATAAATAGAATATGCTGTGCTAAAAGGTATTTATAATTTTATACTAAAATTTAATTTCAATTCCATCCAGTAATATTATAACCTTATAATTGGCTAACTCATTGTTATATATACATATATAAACATTCATATATATACACATTCATGTATTTTATTTTATGTTTTTATATACATATTTCCATTATAACATTTTCTATTTATTTGTTGATTCTTGAACTTTCTGCTGTATATGTAATTCTTATTAATTCTAATATTAAATTCAACAGTAATTTGTTAAAAATGTACGTATTTAATGGCTAAAATAATAATTCTACAGCGTAATATAATAAAATTTTTCACTTCTCAATTTAAGGTATTGACAATTTTTCATGTAATGTATGAATATTTTCGTTCTTTTTTAAGAATTCCTCATGAATTTTGTATTTTATTTAGACCAGAATATTTTATTTTTTATTCTCAGTATTTTCTGCAAAACGTGCGATTACAGCGCCACTACACGGTGAAATATGGAATATACTTCCTACGATTCTCGAACATATCGATATTTCTCACGAACGATTTTAAAGCAGGATCATGGCGGAAGGAAGCACATCTCGTCTGTGAAGAAGAAAGTGTTATTCAGAAGAATTATCCAGAAAGACGTATCATTCAGTTCTCAGGTAAAAATTTAAACGAATAGTTAGATTTGTGTTTGTGTTTTGTATTTTTAAGATAAAACATATATTTTGTGCATCGACTCGAAGTGAGATTTAACCAAATAATTATTACATGTAATTTTCAACAATTAAAGTAATAATAGTATATAAACATTTAAATAGAATATGCTGTGCTATTTATAATTTTATACTAAAATTTAATTTCAATTCCATCCAGTAATGTTATAACCTTATAATTGGCTAACTCATTGTTATATATACATACACATTCATGTATTTTATTTTATGTTTTTATATACATATTTCTATTATAACATTTTGTATTCATTTGTTGATTCTTTAACTTTCTGCTTTATATGTAATTCTTATTAATTCTAATATTAAATTCAACAGTAATTTATTAAAGGTGTACGTATTTAATGGCTAAAATAATAATTCTACAGCGTAATATAATAAAATTTCTCATTTCTCAATTTAATGTATTGACAATTTTTCATCCAATGTATGAATATGTTCTTTTTAAGGAATTTCTCATAAATTTTGTGTATTTGATTTAGAACAAAATATTTTATTTTTTATTCTCAGTATTTTCTGCAAAACGTGCGATTACAGCGCCACTACACGGTGAAATATGGAATATACTTCATACGATTCTCGAACATATCGATATTTCTCACGATCGATTTTGAAGCGGGAACATGGCGGAAGGAAGCACACCTCGTCTGTAAAGAAGAAAGTGTTATTCAGAAGAATTATCCAGAAAGACGTATCATTCAGAAGTTCTCAGGTAAAAATTTAAGTGAATAGTTAGATTTGTGTTTCTGTTTTGTATTTTTAAGATAAAACATGTATTTTGTGCATCAACTCGAGGTAAGACTTAACCAAATAATTATTACGTATTTTCAACAATTAAAGAAATAATAGCATATAAACGTTTAAACAGAATATACTGTGTTAAAAGTTATTCATAATTTTATATCAAAATTTAATTTCAACTCTAATCAATACAAATATTGTAACCTATAATTGGCTTTATGTACGTATTTTACTATATGCCTTTTCACACTCACTTCTATTATAACATTTTTTACTTATTTTTAACTTCATAGTGCGTAATTTTTATATTAAATTCAACAATAATTTATTAAGAATGTACGTATTTAATAATTAAAATAATAATCTTACTACGTAATATAATCGAAGTTTTCATTTTTCAAGCAAAATAAAGTGTAGAAGGCCTTGGAGCTCGAAATCCGAAGTTCAAAACATAAACATAACGCTTACGTGTATATGTAAGGCTCCTATGTTGTACTTATTTATTTGCGTGATTCCTTTTCGACTTTTTGTTATCACTTTGTCAAGACAAGTCGGGACCAGACATTCAGCTTTCAGATTTCGAGACAGTAACACGTATTACATCGCGTTCGGCTCAATGGCGTCGTTTCTTCGATACTCTTTTACTTCCATTTATACCTCATTAATAGTATCATTTAATTAATACCCGTGTGTTTGACGATTCATTGAGCATCAAGATAACGAAATCGATTAAGATTTTGGAGATTTTCGTGCTGATTTTTCTTCGATCATCGATTTCACCTTTACGGTCATATGTACCTTGTCTTGTACGCTTTTTTAGTAGAATTTGAAGCTGATTATCGTTTCATTTTTGCATATTTGCTTTCATTTGATATGTTTGTTCTAATTTTGGTTTCTTTTTGCAGGTTACTTTTCGGTTGCAAAGATAGCATAGAATGCATAGACGCCACGATTATTAATGCATAATTTAATGAACTTTCACGGAAATTTGGTAACATTTTATTCATTTTCGGTAATATTTATTAGTATACTACAATTTATATATTTTTTGCGAACGATGATCTGCAATTGAAATGTTTCAAAGCAAGATTTCACACGCCTTTTCATGGTATTATTTCTTAAATATATTCAGCTATGAAATTTTGATTTGTGCAAAAATTTTCGAATACTTACAACACGCGTGATATATTATTATATACAATATGTAATATATTATTAATGTGCATACTACATATTCTAGTATCGAACATTCAGAATACAATTTCTGCAAATAGTTGTCTTCCGCTAGTATTCGGTATTGAGAAATACTTTATAACTTACAACTAATATATCTTTACTATATATATTCAAGTTTCTTTGTAATAATTTTCTAAAAAAATAACAGTATTTTCTAAATGAACGTACTATTTGCCCTTCCCCTACTAATCAACTTTATTTTCAGAAAATTTTTGTGACCGCGCGCAATGCGGTTGGTAGAGTAAATGTTTATTGCGCAGTATTTGAATATTTTTCTGAGCAAAATAGCTCCAATTAAATCAAATTAATTCATTTAAGCTATAATTCGCGAAATTAGAGTCAGTGAGCCCGCCGATTTAAGACTTAAACGCGCGCGTTGATAGTTTTTTATTTTTCTTTTTTTATATTCTTTTGTTATGAACATTCGTTCTCGGTGTTAGAGTCAGTGCTCAAGAGGATAAGGCCTCTCCAGGAGGTCAAGATCGTAAGTAGTTTTATATATCATACTTTAGTTTATTCGATTTTTCAAATTTAAAAACAATATATAACATTTGACTTTTTTTGTTACAGATGCTTCATCAATTTTTTTGTATTTTTGGGGGAAAATCCATCGGTAGTTCCAAATCCAAGAATGTGAGAATCTTTCATTACCTCTAATTTAAGATTTTGCTTTGCTTTTAAATATAAATTCTAATGTTTTGTTACAGATCTTCTATAGTCCCCACTTCTCCTCTTAGAGAATCTTATGATACTTCAAAAGCTAAAAATTTACTTTAGCATGTTGTATTTAAATTTTATTCTTTATAGTTCTTTTTTCATTAAAGTCGAATGTGAAATTATAATTATAAAATAAAAACACTTGAAATTATTATTCCGAATTCTTATCTCACTATTATCTAAAATTTAAATTTTCACATATAACATTGTGCTTTTAGAAACAAAATGTTTATGTTTTTTAAAAGATTTTTCACGGCGTTCACTTTCATCATGAGATTCTCAGTAAAATCTACTTGACGAGGATCTTCACGACTTTCCCTGCACCAGTGCAGCACCGATGATAACGTTCTTCACATCCCGTGAGTCGCATGCATTTATGTTCCTCCGGTCACTCAATCATGTCGTAAGACGAAAGGTCTGAATCGGCACGGGTGACTGGTTGTATACGTAGAATTTTTTATGAGCATAGTGACCGCGGGTATTTTTTATACCCGTGACATCTTTTTCAAGTTATATATTAGATCAGGATAGGGCTTCTTGCACATCGCGATTTTAACAATCAGAATATGTACATTTATAGCAATTACTTATAAAATCAGAATATCTTCAGTATAAATCTTCAGTATAAAATATCCACGTGAACAAATAAATTATAAATATTTATAAGTAATTATTATTAAAACGATTTCGTCTTAAGCACTTTATAGTAGAGAAGACGGATACCCTCCGACTTCGTTGCTATGAAAGATGCAGTTATATGTTTTGTTATAATAACTAATAATTAATAATTTCTAATTTCATCTTCTTAATAATAGTATCGATTGATTGAATTAATTAAATTAATTATTAATTTAATAATTACGAACTTCAGTAGAATTTGAAATATAATAGATTAGAAATAATATTTCTTTCTGTAGAAATATGAAATTTTATGTGCAAGAAGATACTTCGCGACAGGTAGATTTTTGAATCAAAGCAACAACTTTGAACAGATACTTTCGTATTTTCGAAAATAAGCTTTGATAAAGAAATCGCCTGAGGTTATTTCTATTAATATTTAATGCAGAATCAGTTGTTTAATTTTGATTGTTTGAGTCAATTGTTAAATTTCAGAGTATCTCTTTTAATAAATATAATCCTTGTTCATTGTCTTTATTCTCTTGCAATTTCATTAAGTTCTGAAAGAGTAGAGTCATTAGAGTTTGAAATAAAATGATAAAATAGTTTAGATACAAACTGTATAAACTAATCATTTTTTAGTTTAGGATTTTCAGGTTTAACCCCTTCCGTGTTCATTGTCAGGATCTCACTCACGTGCCCAGGTGTTACTTGGGTGGGTGAAAGACATTGGGTACGATGACCATAGTATGTAATTTTATAAAAGATTTCTCAGCGATTGACAATGTGTTAGCGTATCGTGCACGACGTATTTTCCGCATGTGTGTGTGTGGTTAGGATGTGGAATTGCGTCGTTTCTGTTGTTCTATTCACTACAAGTTGAAATATTTAAGATATTATTCATTAATTTAAAGTATGAATTTATTATCATAGTATCTAATAAATATATTATAATTATACAATTAATTACAATAATGATTCCAAGTTAACTCGCACATGTAATTTCTATGGTGCTGTAAACATCTATAGAGCTGTAAACATAAACGTATTTTAGTCACGTTTTACGCAATGATCGCTAGCCATTGTCAGTCGATTTCAGGAAAATGGTACGTAAATTAGAGTGTGAAAGTTGTAAGTTAAGCTCGGGTGTCGGAGGCGTCCCGGGACGTCCTCCCTAGTTTAGGTTTGCGCCCGAGCAAGTATGTATGAGAACCGTAGAGCGAGTGTGTTGGTGTGTCTGTTTTGCCATTTTTTTAAATATAGGGCGATTGTTAGGATAGGTAGCATATTTTCTGGCGTGAATGTGTTTAATTATAAGTAGGTAGGGCCGGGCAGGTTGGCACAGTCTCTGGTCGCGTCTCCCGTTTTCGCGTGTCCAACCTGTTTCAGGAAATCTAATTTGAAGAATTGACAGTGAAATTGGTACAAATGGATTGGGACATGCCACTTGTTTCTGGTTTTACTCTTCGATTTTTCGAATTTAGTATCGCGGTCGCGGTCGCGGATAGGTCGCGAGTAGGTCCCGAAACGAACGTTTATATAGGTATTGCTCGAGCACGCACGTGTGAACGGGCATCGATCGCTATGATCGATGGTCGTCCATGTGTATTGGAGTTAGCTTATGCAGTTTATCTCTTTATTTCACATTTTACTCGAGCTAGATGTAAGTTTCAGCGAGCATTGCGCTCGAAGAATGAAGAGGCTAGAAGCCGAAGCGGCCCGGCAAACTGCCACGAAGAGGGTCACAACAAATGGCATCTCATCCTCTGGATCATTTGAATGATTCCAAAGCATGGGATGTCATTGTCGTTACTACTTTGTCACTATGCTCTTTTAGTATTTGTAGTTATATTTTTTTTTCTTCTCCATCATCGTTCATCATCGTTTCGGGCAAATCGCGATTGTTAGTGTTGCGAAAAATTGATTACGAGTTGAATTAGAGTTGCGAAAAAATGATAATCGTGTTTGCTTCAGAGTTGTGAATTGTGATACCGCGATTGTTTTTTGCAATTTTAATTTGAACTTTTATAGTTGTCTTAGTATTGTACATAGTAAAATTTACCTTGCATTCGATTGTTTTAAATTAAATTACAAAGTCATTGCTTTTGAAGAATTTAAAGTACTAGAGTCTTTGAGTAGTTTTTTTAGTCATATAATTTTGTATTATTCACAATAATTTTCATTAAATTCTTTGGAGATTAGTGTTGCGATATTATTTTATCGCGATTTCCAATTACATTTCCTCTTAGTGTTGCGATAATGAATGATCTTTCTTGAAGTAGCGTTGCGCTTACCAAATGCCCAAATTCTTCCATTAGATTCCCAGAATGCTGTTCCTGCTTACTTGGATCACCTGACGGAACTACAAGAGCTTTACAGAGGTGTTCATTCGTCAGCAACCTTTGGTATGGTTGTACTGTACGCGTCGCAATTAGTGTTGCGTATTTTTGAATATGAGTGCGTAATAGATTAATAGCGTTGCATACTTACTTTCGGGAGTTTTAAACATGATAAAGCACTCTTCGCGTTTGACTTTGAAAATTTCCTATTTTATAATTAGTAGTGAGCTAGTGTTGCGAAACAAAATGCGGTTTGTTGCTCGGATTCATGTCGAATGTAGATTTGACAATAGCCCTTCTGGTTATTCAGTAGGAAATGTTTTTTTGGTAGCCCTTCTGGCTATTGTACCGCGATTTCTTTTTCAGTGGCCCTTCTGGTTATTGTTTTAAATTTTCTTTGTCATTAGCCCTTTCGGTTACTGTGTTAGGTTTTCTTTTTCAGCACCCTTTAGGTTGCTCTTCCTTCTTCTTCTTAACTTCTCTCATATTATATCGAATTTTTGATAAAATTTATTCGACCTGATAGATTTTTTAATTTTTATATATTCAGAATAATCAATCCTTCGTCTTCAATATACGTATATTATTATACACGATATTTTACTATTTTTTACTATTGAACATTTAATGCGAATAGTTAATTGTTGCCTATATTAATTACAAGTAATATACGACTGAGAGAATTCGAATCTTTACCTCGTATTGTAAAAGTAAGAATCGAAAAGAAGAAATGTACCTAAAAATATATGTAAAGTACATATGTCAGAAATGGTACACGGAATATTAGTATTAGTAGGTACGAGGTAGTTTAAAGGTACTTTAACAATTAATAAAATTGACTCATATTGAATAAGTTGTTTCAAATAGTTATTTTTTATTTTTATTTTTCAAATAAAATTTGCTCAAACCTGCCATGTACATTTCTGCTAGAATCGATACTGGGTGATCCTAAAAAAAGCGTAGGTACATTTTCATCGTGTGCGATGCGATGTCAATGCCATCGTATGACAGCTCCGCTGTCCTCGTGTAAACTGGACTATGTACGTACGTATGTACATACATGGCGATCTCTACTACTAATATTCAGTCAGTATCGGGTCAGTCGTGTTTCTTCGTAATTTTTACCGGCAGACGTGGCCACATCCCGAAATGATGTACGGTTCGCTCGTATGACTCCGGTAGCTAATGCTTTAATATGCGCAAAGGGTGCCATGCCCGTGTCACGCGGATTACCGCTAATTGTAGTTTATGCTTTATACTATGCTATTCTCTTGTACGTTTCGCCGTCCGTTGGGTATTCGATATATACAGACTTGTGCAGTTACCTGTATAAGTGAACGCACCTCCCTATGGGTATATATCTATCCATACAACAATTTGTATTTGCGGGAATGCGCTCATTATGTATAACGTGCAGCTTGAACAAGTTAGTTGCTATTGTAATTACAAATGTTATCGCTTCTGAAGATAACGGAAGGTGTCTTTTCTTTTGCAGAGTCCACTCTATATACTGTTACCCGAAGCATTCGAACGCTTGGTGATTTTTGAAAGGATGTGTAGAGAGATGCTTAAAATAATTTATTTATTCATCGATGGTTCAAGGGTGATAACGTATCGTAATATATCGGATACAAATACATCAACAGGGACATATTTAAAGATGAATACGTTTCCAATTTGTTATACGATATTCTTATTTAACATTAAGTATGTAATTTGGTAATTTTAATATATATGTACGTAGTACAATATATTCAGAGATCCCTCATAAAATTCTCTTAAATTTTAAGAGAATGAACAGTCTTTAGTGTCAGATAAAAAGGAATTTTCTTTATTCGTTGTTTAGAAAAATTGAACAGTCTGGGAAAGAAAGGATTAAAATTTATAACTGAATAACCAAATTGTAGGAACTTTAACAATTACGAATGTCGGATTCTAAAACTCAATTTCGTCCGTAATGTCCAATACCGTGCACAATTGTAACAACGATAAGAAACAAAACAATTGCAAACATATTGTCTCAAATTCATTGTTAAATACTCCCGAACCACCGTGCATCGACACGTTTTTAAATTAATTTCAAACTCCACCAACCAACGTAATCGTAACAATCGTGTCTCGTTGCGACACTGATGAAATTTCAAAGTTCCCCGCAACACGCGCGTGCATATCCCTGAAACTTTCCACCCCCCTCCCCCCATGATAAGCGTTCAGATACTTTCGTGAGTGTGCCGTACACGTATATTAATCAAACACTGGCTCGCCACCGGCACAGTGCCCACCTTTAAAAATAACAACACTTTGGAAATTAAACCGAAGTGTGGAGAGTGGCGCACGTGCAAGGACAGGAAGTTCAAACTTTCTCGGCTGTCATGTTCGTGTGCTCGCCAGTTTCGCTAACATAACCGGACACCGCACCCCTATCTCGCAATTAAACGTGCCTATATCTATCCCGTGTATCCAAACAGAGGATCCTCGTGTACGTTCACGACCAAACAGCCGCCGTATGAGTGAGCCACAGCCACCGAGACAGTCGATTCGCGCGGCTATACCCGCCTCTTGGCACAATTCTGCTATCACGGCGACGGGTCATCGGTTTGTTCGTTCGTTTTCAATTTTGCGATGATACGTTCGCGTGACACGCTGGCAACACTAATTACACCGGTGTTTCTTCATCCGCGATCCAAATTCGCCGGCGTGTCGCTTCTGTTTCGAAATGTCGTTACTTTTCGGCAGCTAGGTAAAACCGTGCAGTCACTCGGAGTGTTTCGAATATTTAGACGGGATTATAACGGTGAACGTGGGAGGATGATGCCGTTTTAATTAACGTATTATAACCGCCGCGCACTTACGAGTCGACGCTTCGCGTCGTTCGTTTGATATATGTATATTTAATACTTGTTAAACGTTTAGGCATTGCGAGACGAAAGTGAGAAGACTAGAAAGTTTGTACGTTCACTTTTTGGGAACATTCGGGGTGTCGTTTTATTTTTTGACGAAATAATGCGTCTTAAATGTGAATATCGTAATTACCATCGATTTTTAAATACAATTGTTTGGCAACAGTTTTAATTGAACATTTATCATAGAAAATTTGCATGCGATTCGGTTTATAAACTTTTGCTAACAACCATTAGCGACTTGTTGAAAAAGATCTCGGTTGTCGTGAGATACGTGAAAGAGAAACCATAAACTGTACGTACCATTCTCTGGGATGATGTGCTCGATAACGTCAGACAAAACTTATGCTTTGGTTGTATCGTTAATCTTCCAGTCATTGTACTTGTCGTGTCGTTTACGTAATCTACGTTTGATCTACAATACTCTTAGTGTCCGAATAAGCTTGCGGTATCCAATACAGATTTCTATCGACCAGCAATATATTATTACATGTTCGCAATCGTCGAGGAAATCTTGATTATGAAAGTTTATGAAGATACGCAAACACGGGAGAATAAAATCATAAAGCTAGTTAAAGGTATAATTCATCGTCCATTCCACGTTTATCGTGGAATCTTAACGTTGAGCCCTTGTTAGCGAATAACGAACGAAGATTAAGATATTACGGAGTTCGTAATTATCCGAACGCGAAAAATCAAACAAACATAAGTATAAATATAATTAATTTGAAATTTTACTTTTTCCCTTACTATTGTCATGCAAAAAGGAAACGATTAGGTCGGTATGGAAAATCAGAACTGATTATTAAGATTACTATGAAATAATAAAATAATAAAAATAAATCTGGTATCATTGGCCATCATGAGTCGTAATAATTTAGATCGTACTTTGTTTAATTTTGGAATCTTTCGTTTTTTTCAATTTTACTTAATTTCTGTCAGTTAGGAAGAAATTAAAATGTCTTTGTAATCACTAGCAAAGAACCCACTTGTAACCTAACGACACCATTTGAGGGTTGAATTTAAAAAAATTTCTACGAAAGTTCAGTACGCGATGTTTTGGGAAAGGATGGATTGGAAATAAAAGAATAGCGGTATACATTTTCTATAATATATTTTACATTATAAACCAACCATATATCATCATAATAATATCTTATACTCTTAAGCCTAAGCGTGTTTTATCCTATATTCTCGTTTATATACTTCCTTCATATTTATACTTTGTTTACTTCTTCATAGTATTTATATATATATTTTTTATTTATATTCATTATTTATAATATACTTTATATGCTATATTATGTATACATAATATCATACACGTTTTTTTTTTTTTTTTTGCTCTTTCACGCACGTCCCAGGGCGTCTCGCATTTCCATTGTTATATCCTGTGAAAATTGTCTTTTGGAGGTATCTGTCCCCTTCTTTTTCCATTATTTCCCTCTATGTGCACGTGCACGTGTGCATCTATTTCTTTTTTTTTCTTTCCCCCCCCTTCCCCTCCCATTCTTTTCCCTTAGGTAAATGTCATCCTGTGATTCGCGTTGTGTGTCAAGTGTACGTTTGTAATCGTCCGTTCTCTATCTGTACCTATCTGTTTCACGTGTGACCGTGTGTATCTCGCTGTTTCACCAACGCATACGCGTGTACATATATATATATGTGTGTGTATGTGTGTGTGTGCTGCGTGTATGTGTATATGTGTACCTGTGTATATTGGCCTGTATGCGCGCACGCGCACCTGATACATTATATCGCGTATCATCTCTGTCGCGTCGTTACAAATTACGTGTAAGTTACATTATACAAGGTTTTGCCCGGCTGTTGCTCCACGTGAGCGGTGTGTCCCAGCGACTGCGCGTTTTTCTTAAGCTTAAAGTGTATGCAACGAGGCTGCCATGGGACCCCGCGGGCCGTTTCACCGAATCGCGGTCATTCATCACGAATAATCCTCGGTTACATCATTCTCGGCTCTCGTTCATGCTCGTTCAACGCTACGCATCGGAGTTTTGGAAAGGGATGTTTCGCGACGCGAAAGTAATGTCGGACGACGCACGATGGATGGACGTCACACACCGGCCTCTTCCCTCGAGCTTCCGTCGTGCCCGTTTTTCTTCTTTTTTCTTTTTCTTTTTTTTTTTCTACGTAAAATCTTCACGCGATACGTAAAATCTCCCCGTTAGACGTCACCCTCCCTCTCCCCCCACCCCCGTCTCGTTTTCTCACGTTTTCTTCTTCCTCTTCCTCTTCTTCTTTTTTTTTTTTTTTACTTTTTTGTTTCTTTTTTTTTTTTCGTTTTTTGGTTTCTTTGGTTTCGCGTTAACCCCGAAATACATACACACGATGAAAGTGAAAAAAAGGCACCTTACTCCTTAGCGTACGGTCGTAAGTGATATGCCGCATACCGCGCCGGGGGTAGTTTGGGATGGGAGCGGGAAGGGGTGTTTATACGATACAATAATGGACCCCGTGACGCGCACGTCGGATCGTACGAAAAACTACGAAACAATGAAGGAACGTCGTAATCTCTGTATGAATCGGACGTGATCGTAATTATCGTTTATTTATTAAACTTTTGTCTCTTTCAAAGATTTTCTCCTCTTTTCTTTCCCCGTCGAGGCGCGTGAATTTCTTTCGTTTATTCTCTCTCTCTCTCTCTCTCTCTCTTACACACACATGCACGCAGACATACATACATACATACGCGCGTTTTCTCTCCCTTTCCGTCTTTTTCGCTCTCGTTCATTCATTCGCTCACTTGCTAACCGATGCATACACGTATTTTCTTTCTCTATGCGCTTGATCGATCTCTCTCCCTCTCTTTTTTCATTTCCTTTCGCTCCCTTAGTCATATCGCCGCGTTCCTTTCATTCAATGCAACAAACGTATTTATTCATATTTTGAGGGGCTCAGGGGGTCCGGCAGGCTAGCCACAACATTTTCTCTCGTCTCTTTGTTTCTTTCGCGAGATTGCGGTTTTTAATGGATCTCTCTCTCTCTCTCTCTCTCTCTCTCTCTTTTTGAAGTTTCTCTTACGACTAAGGGTATTTAACACAGTATGTCGCGGAGCGCGCGTTTAAACAGGTGACGCGGCTCCACTTCGCTCGCTCGCTCCTCTTGTTCTCGTCTCTAAGCTTATACTCGATATAATCTCTAGTTGTCGGCTAATATTATCTTCTTACACACTTATATCTGGTATGTATATATAATATACATATTTTGTTTTTTTTTTTTTTTTGTATTATACGTGTGTGTATATATACATATACATATAGACGTATGTATGTATACACATATATAGATGCGCGTGTTGGTTTTTTGTAGTCTTTTTTTTGTAATATATATATTTATATGATCATATACATATGTTACTTTAAGGTATGCTCGGTGACTACGCTTACGGCTCCTACTTTTGCTTTCTTTCGCTGTGTGCATCATCTCTTACGAATTTTCTGTTAAACGTTTCTTGTGTTGAACGCTAAAACTGTTTTTTTTCTTTTTTCTTTCTTTTTTTTTTTGTCACGGTCGACTCTGCATCGGTATTCTCGAGTGGCTTGACTGCTGCCTTCCTACCCTTATGCCAGTTTCCGATCGACAAGACGACGTTATAGTTGATGGTCGAATTCAAGCGGATAACATTTCGAACATATCGTGACTTAGATATTGCCGGCGTTTGACGTTTACGGTTTTCCCCGTGGACAAAGAAACCCGTGCATGCACACCGTCCATATTTTTCTTTTTTTCTTTCTTTCTTTCTTTCTTTTTTTTTTTTTTTTTTTTTTTTTTTTTTTTTTTTTTTTTCAAACACTCGAATTACTCTCGTTTCGTTTTACACCGTTCTACGCTTTCTTCGCTACTGTAAACTCGAACGAAAAGGGAGCCGAGCTATCGACGATAAAAGCAGGATTCTTTACGCTTACACGCTTTCACTAGATCGTTACGTTTCCTCACCTCCTCGCCTTGCGTCTCACCGTTGACAATTGTCACAATTTTTTCAAGTTCGATCTCACCAACGTAACCATCTATTGCTCTCCTCTCACGATGTTTCGGGATCCGATGCGACGTTATTTGTACAACATTAAACAAGCACAAACGGTTAGGTACACAATTTCGTTCGTCAGTTTCATTTGCTCTCTCCATTCGTACAAACAGAAAATCTCCTTTGTACAGAGAGGACAGTCAAGTATATTCCGCTGCGGAGTTGCTACGTGGGATCAGCAATGGCTGTGCCTAAAACGTACGACAATCTAAATCGGTATCGGTAGTTATCTATAATCGTTCTCTACGTTGTATTCTTGTCTAGACTCTTGCTACGTTATGCTAAATATGTACAACGGTACATCGTCGTTTCAGTTAACGTGTACGCGCGTAACGCGGTCTCAATTTGGCGCGCGTGTCAATCTCAGAGTAACATTTTTAAACAAATGTGACTACTCTTAAACAATGTTATTTTTATAGGACGGTAAGATAGGTACGCGCAGCGCGTTTGCCTGCGCATGGTCGAAGGAACGGTCGACAAATTGCGTTAAAACGGATAAACGATCTAAGCGAAAAACGATATTCAACGCTATCGACGGAAAACGACAGATTAATTTCAAAAAACGAAAATTACCCTATTCATAACAAGCATAACGGGACGACGAACGCAATTTCATATACGTAACGCAATCAATGTCAATTTCAGAGAGTATGTGAATATGTCTATGACAAACAATTGAGAGACGCTTAATTACCATTTTCATGAAATTTTCTAACTCTAACCGTACAAACTTCTATCGATCTCGTTCTCACCTCTCTCTCCCCCCCCCCCTCTTCCCCTCTCCAAGAACAAAAGCCGCCTTTTAAGCAGCCACTACCGCAAATACCGTCACTGTCACAACGTTACATTTGCTGCTTCTTCTCTACGATTTCTAACGAACATTTCACGGACTTTTGCTAAACAACTTGCAGTGATATGTTTTATACGTGCATTATGCGCATGTAACGCTTCCGACGCATTGAAACAGTGTTTCGTTGTATATCTGTTTTTAAAAGCATGAGATGTAAAGTATACGCACAGTTAGTCGCCGAGGTCTACGTGTGTCTGTCAAATTTCGAATATCTGAGAAACAGCGGAGGAATACGTTGTAACATTTTGACGAGTCTGTTGATTGAGATCGGAGCATCTCCGAAACGTTTAGTCGATGTTTCTCACACTCGTTTGAAAGAACCTTGTAAATAAATACAAAATTACAACGTGAATTACATATGGTGCAGTAAAGCAAATAAAACTTAGTCTGATTATAATAATGGCAATAACGGGAATTTCGTGCACTTTATACCCATGGGTTACTGTACAGCAAATTTCTTGATTTTTGCTGTCTATTCATTCACCTGAAGAAACACCTTCATTTCCTCGAATTGATTTGTGAGTGGGTGGTCTGTGAAACGTCAAAAATCCTTGTGCCTCTTGGAGTATTTGAAACTTGCAGACGTACGTAGGACTTTTGCGACTGACTACATATATATGGAGAATATTAACGAAACCGATTCGATGGCGTTTCCCAATTTTCCTTCGCCGCCGATGCCGATAAATCCTCCCTGACCATTGTTCGTACGTACGACGTTCGCGTGAAAGCATACCGGAACTTGGTTAATTATTTTCGCTTATATAATCCTCGATGAAAGGAACACGTACAAGTCTCTAAGTTGTATGTTTCTTCGTATGATTGTCGGCTATCATATTTGGTAAATCCCCCGCGCGAGGAGAATCCTTCTGTGTGGAAAAGTCATTTGTAGAGCGATTCGGTTGTTCGGCACAGAAGGACGTTAGAAGGGAGCCAGAAGACAAAACGAAGAAGAAAAGGATACCGGGACAAAAGAACGTCACAGAGACGTGATACGTAGTAATGAAAGAAAGTCGAAGATGCCAGTAAGTGTGAAAGAAGAATAGGTTGGCAAGAGGAAAGGGAGGAAGGAAGGAAAAAAGAGAATAGAAAAAGAGAAGAGAAGGAACTGGGTCGTGGTAACGCGAGAATGTCGTGATTCGATAACGGCTAGGGTGGCTGGTATGCCAGCTTGCTGAAGCTTAAACGACACGACGCGGCGAAAATTCTTGAAACGGCGAGAATTGCGAAATATCGGGCGCGTTACAGGACTATAGAAATTCTAGCGTTGCGTCTGGAAAGCACGGACGAAGGATGGAGGCAGCAGCCGCAGCTTGTGTTTCCTATAATATCTTTGTTTTCCGTGTGTTCTATGCCTTTCTCTTCTCGTGTTTTATACGTTTACGTGTAGCATGCGAGTACGTTGTATGTATGTATGTATGTATGTATGTACGTACGTGTATGCATATATGTCGTGTAACGGTGCTCTGCGATGTGATCTGCGGATATAGTTATTGCGCTATTCAATTTTTTTTTTCTTTTTCGTGAACGTTTTTCTTTTTTTATTCCTCTTACTTGTTAACTTAGCGATCGTCAAGCTAGACTAGATTACTAAGCCTAGAGTTTGTTGTTAAGTTTCTCGCCGCTACGTTCTCTATACGTACGCCGTCGTGTAGAGAGTGTGGTTTCTGGTTTGTACGTGTGTATTTACATACGTGTTACGTGTGTCTTTGTGCGTGCATGCGTTTTACGTGTACGAGTGTCAGTGTTATTTTGTATTCCACTTTTTTTTTCTTTTTTTCTTTGGGGCGCGATTACGCACATGATTTAGGTACCATAAATGGATTTTACCATTTTTTTTTTTCCTATTCGTATAGACGTATCACTCTAGCGCGCATTCTCTCTCTCTCTCTCTCTCATTTTCATTCTCTCTTGCTCTCATCCTCTTATGTTATTTTGTTCGCATCATTCTCACCCCTTGTTCGCCTAAATTTCTTTACACGGTTTTTTGTTTTCCTCGATTCCACTCTCGCTTCGTGTTCGTTACTTTCCAAAACCCCGTGGCATCTTCTACCAATTAAATTACATTAATTATCTACTTATCACTTTATACTACATCTTTTGGTTTCCCCTTTGATACTGCGCCGTGTATCTTTTTTGTTTTCTCTCTTTCTCTCATTCTCTCCCTCCCTCCCTCTCTCTCTCTCTCTCTCTCTCTTTCTTTCTTTCTTTACTTGGCTAGCTTCATTCGCTTTATTACCTAGACAACGTACTCGAGACTATCGGTAAGTTCTATACACGCCTTAATGCTCAAGGCGCCATTCTTCAAATACTTTTTACAGGACGAGGATCCCCGCTGATTCTTTAAAAGAGTGGGGGACCACTCTCTTTCTTCCCGTTGAAAGTGGAATCGAGTCGAGAAGTGAACTTTCTGGCAAGGGGAGTGATTATACGGCCGAAGGACGTAAGAGTAGAGTGTACCAGACGTATGATTTGATTTTCTCCTTCATCCCTCCTCTCCCGCTCCCCCTCCCCCCCTTTAATCGACTTCCTTTCAATACGACGCCTCGCGCTGCCCCTTAAATTCACGCTACGACTCTACTACGTCGTACATTCTAACTCTTATCCGCCATTTTATCCGTCACCCTTTTTTTTCCCTCTTTATCTTATTTTTTGTCTCTCGCTCGTTCCACTTTTCAGAAAAATAACCTATATTTTTTATTAGTTTTTTTTTTTCTTGTTTCGTTTTCGCCTAACTAATAATGTACACGATATTTTGTTTTTTTCACTTATGTTCTTACGTCGTCTCTTAAAATCTATTTCCTTCTTGTTTTTTTCTTTTTTCTTTTTTTTTCATTTTTTGTTTTCATCTCACGCACAGCGCTTCTCATTTCACTCACGACGATTGAAAATAACAGCTTTCGTCGTCGCTGCACGTTTTGGTATTTGTTTATTTATTTATTCATTCATTTATTTATTTATTTATATATAATATATAATTTTTTGTATTTATATGTATGTATATATTTATTTATAATTCTTTCGTTTCTTCCTCGCGATCGGTACCGTGTCCTTTAGGCTGCATATTTCATATTACGTTTGTCTGTGTGTCGAGAAACAGAACTCGTTGCCGTTTTTTTATTTTTTTAATTTTTTTTTCTTTTTATTTTTTTCAGTTAGCCAATCATTCACGTCGACGTATTTTCTCGAATTTTTCATGTGTTCGCTTCGTTGTATTTTCGTGTAATTTCCTTCTTTCTTTTGTTTCTTCTTTCGTTTCGTTTTTTTCTTCTTTTTTTTTTACAAACGACTCTTACGTCTCTCGTGTTTATCAATTATAAAACAATTGACAGGCATAGAGTGAAATATGTTTGGTGTTGGTTTTAAATCTTGGGCCACAATCCTTATGTTTTAAGTACACGATAAAAATCTCTCCATTGTACAAATTTTTTGATTCATTTCTATAGTTCTCGTCTTAACGGATCAACTTACTCGAATGAAAATATTGCGCTAATCAACGTTAGTATGAATCGTCAATTTCAGAACCCTAACGTAGGAACATTAACAATTTCGATTGACGAAAGATGCGTCGTTTGAGAAACAGAATGTTAACAAACACCCGGATCAACGAGTCAAATGATTCAATCAATTTATTCAAATAAACAGTTTTCAATCAGGGATCGAACGAGACCGTTAACTTTTTGAAACGAAAGTTATTTATTGAACTTTTAACTTTCAAATGACCTTTTTCCTGTTTCAAGTTAACTTCGTTGCAACTTTAACTCTGTTGCAACGGTGCAGTTTTAACAGTTTGTATCTGTTTTATTAGTAAAAGTTCTAGCGAAGATCGTGTATTTTTAAACAGATGTTTTAGGGTAGGAATATAAAAGTAAAATTTGATTTAATCAACAATTTGTTAGTTTTAGAGAAGGCATTACTTCGCAAACACTTTTCTAAACTCTCTCTCTCGTATCATGTTACGAAACGTCCGATTTTTAATGGTTAATTTTAAATAAACGTAATATATAACAAAATAAGAATCTACACATTTTTGTTTCAAACTAATTTATTACTTCATAATGTCGGTCAATTTAATTGCAGGTTTCTTAATGTAACAAAAAATTTTTATTATTTCATTTAATTATTGTTGTATTTTTATAGAAAATTGGTATTTTGATTAATTCACAAACGTTTCCTCGTTGAGAAAATGATTTTGATGTTTGTCAAAAATAATAATCAAAAGTAACGTTAGCAACATGTGCAAAACAAATGAGGAGTGAATTTGGGGAAAGGAAGTTGTAATAAACATTTTCATTTATCGAATAAAAAGCTGAAGATACGACAGAATCGGGCATTCCATATATTACTGAATGTTTTTATAGATGGAAATTAAATTTCATCGAACGATTCATGCTTCGACTTCAAACCTATATATACCATATTGGTTTGAAGCATATTACATATATTGTAGAAAATATGCTTGTCCGAATTTTTTTATTTTTCTATCTTCTTTTCTTTTTTTTTTTTTTTCGTTACAGCAGAATAAACGTTCCCGTTGGACTGGAATTTTTCTCCTCCATATAAATAAATTTCTGCGAAAAAGCACGGAATAAAAGTTTCAGCGGACACGCTGTATTGTTATAACAGTTCTCTTGAAACAGAAAAGATAACGGTTATTAAAAAATTACGGTTATTTCATAATTAAATTGTACTTGAATTGAATTTTAACAGTTTCGTTCGATCGCTGGCTTCGGTAATAAATAAAATACGAATCGAATCGCAATCAAATTCCAACGAACAGACATTTTCGCTACGTTACAACATGGGGGAAGTTCTGTCGAGACTGCTTTTCGTACTGGGAAGACACTAAGAGATTATCGAATTACGCGTAGTTTGTCAGATTTAAGATTACTTACGTTTTATGTTTCAGGCATAAGAAACGTTTGCTCGTTTTCACTCGCCGAATAGAACAATTATTTAGTTTACGAGGAATTAATGGCACGAAATATTTGTGGTCCGCGAGATGGACTGAAGGCACACCTTTTATATCCATATTCACGTACTACGTATCGAATCGTTCGGTGAAATTAGTAAATTTACTGATAATTCCTAAATGCTACGTTGTCCCAAGCGGGTTTGATTTCGTCATTCTCTCGTATTTCGATGCTCTCGCGTTCTGTTCAACTTCAACGTTTCGCAAACGTCCCTGTATCGTTCTTTGATCATCGCGTTTTCTTTCTCTTTCCCCCCGCCCCTTCCCCTCTCCCTCCCCCCTTCTTTTTCTTCTTCTTCTCCTTTTTTTTTTTTTTTTTTTTGATTCGAAAACGTCGAACGCTTTTGATTCGTTTAAAGCACGATCCGTCTATCTTTTGATTAATAACAAAGTCGTCCATCCCTCTTTATCTTTCTTTCGGTTGCCCGCTTTTCCTCTCCTCCCTCCCCCCTCTCTTTTGCCCGTTTCCTTTTCATCCTTGCTCGTCCCCGTTATCGCCTCTTTCCATTCTCTTTTCTCTCCTCCTTCTCCTCTCTACTCCTTTCGTTACTCGGCTCGTCGCTCGTCCAAATCCCACGAGTTTCGTCGAATGTCACATACGAAACCTGTGGATCTCGCCACGTCGGACGACGGGACAGTTTCATTATTGAAGAACACCGTGCAAACACCCGTGGGCGAAGGGGTGGGGAGGAGGGTGAGCGCGGAGAAGAGAGTGGACGACTGTCAAAGGGGTCGATCCGGACGAAACGGAGCAAGTGCCACGGACACGAGGCATCGGATCGTGCTTAAAACCGAAAAAGAGACGAAGCACGGTAGTAAGAATAGACAGGTAACGAAGCTCTGAAGCTGAAAGGGCGTGGAGGGGGAGGGGGTGGGTGGGTGGGTGGAGGGATCATAGATAGGGAAATCAGATGCGATTACCACGTGCTCGTTATACTTGTTAAACCGTCGTCGATCGTCGCGTTCATTTTTTTCTTAATCCCTAACCTGTTCTCTAACGATCTCTTCTCTCTCTCTCTCTCTCTCTCTCTCTCTCTCGTTTCTTTTTGCGCCCGCCGCTGTGTACACACAGACACATACACACACGTACACAGCGAACGGCTTTAAAAGGCTGAGGGATTTTGTTTTTCCGATACGACGGAATTACACAGAGAGAGACACAACCTTTGAAAGATTTAATCGGTGGACAGGATACGCGCTCGCGAGGAAGGAACTCGACGGACCTCTAATCTAACTTTCGTGCTGTTTGTGCAATGTGTCTATCTACGAATTGTTTAATCTTTATTATTTTTTTTTCTCCTCCTCCTCCTTCTTCTTCCTCCTCTTCTCTCGTCTCTCGCTCGTGGTATAATTTCTCATTTTATTACTCGCAGACTCTCGGCTCATTCACTCTCGTATTCTCTCTCTCTCTCTCTCTCTCTAACATCCTCTCGTTTGTACGCTTTGCGCGAGCGTATCCATGCATAATTTTACAATTTGTTTCCTTACCTACGCTTGTTTCGATTTCGTTTCTTTTTTTCTGCTTTTGTTATATCTTTTTTGCTTCGTTAGATTGGCCAAGTCGAAATTCGGGACGTCGGACAGACCGTGTTATCGATTCGTTCCGTACATTTCTTTCCTTGATTCTCTCATTCTCTTTTTCTATCTTTTCTTAATCTCGTCGATTTCTTAAAACTCACGTCGTGTCCCTCCTCTCCGATCTATACACCCGTTCGTTGTTTCACGAATTTCGTGGCTCACGAGCTGAGAACAGCTGAGAGCGGCTCACAGCAGAGAGAGAGACGCGGGGATAAACGATTTGTTCCTTCGCTTTCCTAAGCTTAATGATTTATTGCTTAAGCGTCTTAAAGTCGAGATTTCTTTTCCCCTTTTGGCTCTATGGTACTCGTATTTATATAAAAATCTAAGGTATATGTTAAAAACCACGGTAGACCCGATACGATTGATCGGAGTCGATCGATCGCTGAACGACGCCTCGTCCCATCCGCGTTTTCTTCTTTTTTCGTACTCTTTCGTATTTTTCTTTTTCCTTTTTTTTCTTTTTTTTTTTTGGTTTCGTCGTTTACAATTGCAATTATAATTCTTCATTTTTTTGTTCTTTTTTATCTCGACGCGCGAGATCGGCGCGCCGTAACGGTGATCGGTCGACACCTCTCGGCGCATACGGCTGATCTTTTTATAAAAATATCCAACTGTCTAAGTGCCGCGTCAAAAAGGATCAAGTTCGAGCAATAAAAACGGCTCTTCGACTGTTTCTCTGCGAAGACTTCGCGCGTGATTTGTCTTTTTGGCCTCGTGTCTGATAATAAATATAATAACCGAAGGTAAGAAGTCCTCGCAGTGTGGCGGAGAAATGGATTAAGACACGTGGATCTTTCAGTTCCGTGGTTCACGATAGTCGAGCGGGTTGTACGTCTTCTTCTTCTTCTTCTTCTTCTTCTTCTTTTTTTTCTTTTTTTTTTTATCAAACGGTGTCTCAGGAACGCGGAATCGTTGGAATCTCCGTAGGTCCGCCCTGCCGCCGAATTTCGAATCGTCCCTCGAGTAACCTTTTTTATTATAACATACCTACCTAACTAGCTAATTGTTGAATTTCGTTTATAATAATCATCCTTCTTCTTTTCCTTCTTTCCTTCCTTCCTTCCTTTCTTCTTTCTTTCTCTCTTTCTCCTTTTTTCTCTTTTTGGTTTTGTTTCGTTAAATTTACTTTATATAATCATCACGAGTGCGTGCATGTGTTTTTTTTTTTTAATTTTTTTTATTTATCGATTTCTCTTTTTATACTTATCATTTTTATACACCACGCGATTACTTACAATAGCCGGTCGCTGGTTCGCCGCGTCGAGTAACGGGCGTTTACAGTTTTACATTCGTCTTACACAGTTTCTCGTCGACTTATTAATTTTCACTGTTAAGCCCAAACTACAAAAATAATGAATCCGGGTTACGGGTCGATAACTGGCGGCTTTTCTCTCTCTCTCTCTCTCTCTCTCTTTCATTCTCTTTCTCTCTCATTCTCTCTCTCTCTCTCGTTCACTCTCTCTCGTTCACTCTCTCACTCTCTGGAGATAAAGGAGTTTAGCGCCGATTAAATGGCGGAAAGTGCAAATCACGAGGTTGTTCAACGTGCGTCAACTCGTTCGTCTCTTCTGTAATCAGTCCTTTGTGGACGATGCAACACACAAAATATTGGCTGTTTACGCTACAAACTGTCTTTGATGATCACATGGTGGTCCGCGTATCCCGGAATTCGTGTTTCATTACTGAAGCTTTTGACACTACCGTGACGGCAACGCTATCTATTAATTCAAGCCGAGAGAGACACTACATTACCCTACAGACTGGACGAGAGGATACCTCCGATTTAGTTGACGGTGCATGACCAGTTTAGTTTTCTTTCTCCCGTAAACATTGCCGGTTAATATACTGGACGTGAAAATTTCTCGGGGAACCTGTGAGGTCATTGTATATTCTTTCTCTCTTTCCTTTTCGTCGTCGTCTTCTTCTCAATATATTTTTTTTGTCTTTTTTCTTTATTTTTCGCTCATTTCTCTTTCTCGTTCACTTTTAAGAAACGCTCCTTATATATATATATAATATATAATATACATATATATATAGATATATTATATATTTTATATATATATATACATAATATAGGTAAGAATTCATCCCCCGGTTCTTTTTTTTTTCCTTTTTTCGTATTTTTTCTCTTTCTCTTTCGTCGTCATCACTTTCCCCTTCTGCTCTGTTCACTAAAGCGATCGTTAACTATTTACGTGTTTCGGCAATTTCTGCCCTCTGCTTTATGCTTTCATCAAGCCGGAGGCGGCATGATCTTTGTTGCTTTTGCTGTCGCGGTGGCGTCGATGGTGACGGAAATTTTGTTGTTGTTGTTGTAGTTGTTGTTGTTGTTGTTGGTGGTTGTTGTGGTAGTGGTGATAATGGTGGTGGTGGTGGTGGTGGTAACTGTTGTTGCTGTAGAAGTTGTTCCTGTTGGTGGGGTGTACTTGCTTACCATCACACTAGAAGGCTAGGCGTCAGCCAGTCCTCATCCGCTAGCTGGACCGCAACCAAGAACACACTTTACCATTTGAACACACAAACGCTGGTTAAGTCTTGGTCCGAATTTCAAGAAAATAATAGAAATATTCTCGACAACGTTCCCTCTTTCACTCTGCGTTTTCATGTAACTCGCTGTCTCTCGCCGGGCCAGCTCTACCGTGCAACACGTGCATTTGCACGGAGGCGATGAAATTCGTCGTGTAAAACCCGTGTTTCTTAATTAATGAGGATCATGACGTCCTCATGCGCGCAAGTGGACGACTTATTGTTAAAGAAAGCAGGCTTGGGTACATTTGATTTGGAATGGAACGAAAAATGAACGATAGCCCGAAGTAATGAATCGTTTCGAGTGACATCTAGCGCTTGGCTGAATAATATATTATTCAATTTTATATATATTACAGATAATATATTATTCGAAAGCAGTTGGTGACGATCGAAAGGTTAAGAAACACTGGTTCAAACTGTAATGCGAATCGTAAAGAATTATTTTTGTAATACAATGTCACAAACTTGAGTATATTCTTTTTAAATATCTAGGGGACTAACTATGTTACAATAACATTTCTTCTTTCTGCAAAATATACGTATGGACAATTTTCGTTAACCAACGCTACTGTTTGAAATTTATAATCACACGCATCGAAGTATAATCGTTTAACATCATCGCGAGAGTTTCTTTGGGGGGGGGGGGAGTGGAAAGAATGGCAAAATTCCTAGAGCCGGCCCTCATCTTTCACACTCGTTTCATTCGCGCATTCTACACTTTCTCTCCTCCTCGTACTTTCTCTCTCTCTCTCTCTCTTTGTCACTATTTCACTCTTTCTTTCTTTCTTTTTTTCTTTAATTGTATATCTCTCTCTGTATCTCTCACATTCTAT
The DNA here is from genome assembly GCA_036937485.2 of Tetragonisca angustula. Taxonomy (NCBI): domain Eukaryota; kingdom Metazoa; phylum Arthropoda; class Insecta; order Hymenoptera; family Apidae; genus Tetragonisca; species Tetragonisca angustula. The sequence goes on along the minus strand of JAWNGG020000063.1, from coordinate 1,259,043 downwards.
ATCCTTCACATTCCAACACACGAAGACTGGTCGATCTGAATCTACCTTTAACCGTGACTCAACCTCACTTTGCTTTCAATTGTTGTTCAAAAGTGTGAGCAATTTGATTGATTATACTGCCCTGAATATGAACGGTGTTGCTCGGCATTTCATTGACAACGAACGCTCAGAGGAATGTATCAGTGTTGTGTGAACGTTTTCAGATTACTTGAGACTGTTGGTATTCGATCGACAAATGTTTTCATTCTCTCATGGACTGATCACGGATTTGCTATTTGCGAAAACTGATTTCAGAAGGATAATTCCAATGGAAATATTAGCGACACTTGGATAGTTTACTATTGGCACAACGAAACGTACTTTCGTTCGCTATTTCGCCTTTGTCTCTTGCGCCTCTTCCATTCAGTTGCAATTTCATACGCAACGATGATACCCATTTTATAGATACGTTCTCCAGCGACACTTTTCTGGTTGAATACGAGGTTGAGCCAGGTCGTAGATGCAGTTTCCTTGATGCAAAGTGATATTTGAAAGTAAGGATAAGCCAGGCCGTGCGATGATAGTGGTAGCGATCACTGTGCCTGCGAATCGAAATATGTAAATAAAAATAATCCTTCGAATGGTTTCGAGTATCTCTTCCTCTCTAACAACGAACAATTCCGACAACAATTTCGCAATAATTTGAAAAGTTATTTTCAACAATTTTTTTTTTTTAATAATCCTCGCTTTCATGAATTTTCTTTTGCAATCGGAATAGAAATGTAAAATTTTCTAACGACGTACGAATGCCTCTTGAACAATTTGCACGCGGCAATAATGCGAATGAATTGTTCGTTATTGCACGTGTCGTATTTTATGCATTTCACCGTGTCGTATCGTCGTTTTGCGTCTTTCACGCCTCGTTAAAAAAAATCGAGATATAATACGTACATATAATACGTTCAACTTGTTTTCACATAACAATTTGAAAGGATTCAGCGAGATACTCGATTTTAGGTAAACAAAGCCGAACAAGCGTGCATATGCTTCAGCCTTTCATACACCAACAAGTATATTCGTGCATCATGCAAAAAAGGTATGGCAGTGAACGTGGTATGATACTTGGGCACATTTTATGGGTATATACTGTAATATACGGAACTTGCATTAAGCATGATCATTTTATTCTTTATTGGTAGAATTTACTGTCGAGTTATTGAAAACAACTCGTACGAATTTTGATTCTATAATTTGGTGAAAATTTGTTAAGCATTTAAGTGATATAATTTATTAACAAGAAACGCAATAAATCAATTAAAAATAATTATTCAACATTGTCTTAACTTAAATACATAATTAAACTTAATTAAACTAAATGAGTAACTGAGAATTGCTATTCTTCGTGTGTCACTTCATTTACATTATCATAAAGTATACATAATATTTCTAAACGACATTTTTTAATAAATTAAAAAAAAACATATGCGTTTGCATACTAGTTATATGATACTTGAAACATTCTATTTCATCAAAATTTACATTCAATGTAGCAAGGAGGAATTTTCGAGCGATAAAATGATGAAATTTCATACTGCATGTTGTAAAACTGAAATAAGAAAAAAAAAAAAAAATTTCTTGCGATGAAAGATTTCGTAAACTTCATAACAAGAATACAAAAATATTTACTGTGGAGAAAGATTCTTATGCAGGATCTTGATAGGTTTTATAACTCTTTTTCACTAGTATTGCCTCATCTCGAATATGTATTGTTAGGCCCCCTTACATCTTCAAATACATACTGAAATTAAAGAAAATACCAATATAAATTTCTTATATCACTAAATAGTGTTTAAAATAGAACAGTTCCATTATACGATTTCTTAATTTAAACATCTCAAGAAAGCTCATACGCAGCCTCTCAAAATTTACAAAATTAAATGACACGTTCGGAATAAGAAAAATCTTTACTCTTACAAAAATATAATTAATAGTACTGATAACTCTAAACGAGTAAATAATAGTAATCGAGAACATAACGTGAAACATTAAAGTTTGTATTAAAAAAAAAAAAAAATATTGTTTAATAAAAAATTTCTTCGCTAAATTTTTAAAAGAAGATAGAAGATACTATCGGTAAATCGTCAAATTATAATATACTTACTAAAATGCTTAACAACTGTAATTGCAATAGAAACTTTTCTTTTTAATATTTTGAAATGACTAACCTACACCGTAACTGTAATAGCAAATGCGAACGAGTAACGATGATTATACATGTTAATGCAGTTGAAACAATTATAAATTAAATTACTAATCTAATAATCAGCATTCCACGAAGCATAATTATAACAACAAGATATTCTAGCAAATGATCTTGAGAACTACGTAAATGGTTAATTACTTAGGAGGTTGTAATTAAGCGTGATGATGAAGCAGCATATATCTACAATAAGATAAGAAAAATGAAGTGAAATTCGTTCATGTAGCAGGAAGGTGTGGCGTTCATCACATAATACATGAAATATTGGAATTTCAAACAGACAGAATAAAAAAAAAAAAAAAAGGAAAAAGAAAAAACACAACAAGACTTTATCAGTCACGTTCATCGAGATAATGGAGTCAACAATCCTATTGAAAAAGCCACTCACAATAACACAAATTTTCGTAGTCAACATCGTTCAATCATCTCAATAAATTATTTTGTTATTACTGTATACAGAAGCCAAGACTAAATTTCGTAAAATTGTCATTATAATTTGACCCATTCGTTTGGAGTAACATCGATTCAATTGAAGGAATCGTTTAATTAAAGGAAACACGAACAATTCCATCTCATTTAATCATCTAATGTCATTACTACTATTTAAGCTTGCGGTGATTTATTCAAATTAATATTAATTTCTTTCTCAAATCATTCGCAATCTTTATCGGTTAAAGAGACAGAAAATCTAAATGCGATCATCTCCACAAATTTGCCAATACAAACGTACAAGCAGTATAATACAACAGTATTCTATCGGCTATTTCCATCTTGTTTAAAGTGATCTAAATGGCTTTTACAAATAATCGAATTTGAACAACTTAAATAAATAATCCTTTAAATGATAATTTTCTTTTTCAATTTCTTTTCTAAGTAAATTATTAATGTATCAATGATACATTTCGATATAACAATACAGTCTCGTCGATCGATGAGATTTCCCAATGAATGGATCAAAAATGACGATACTTGATGCAAGAATATACACGCACGCACGCACGCACACACACATACACACACACACACACACTTACATATATATACATATATATATATATATATATATATATATATATATATGTAAAGCAAGATACCAGTACAGAAGTACAGATTCGAATAAAGGATACACAAGATCTAACACAACGAATGCACGCGGATAGGAAAAAGACGGAGAAAAGTAATGGTTACCTGGAACTGTTGCATCGGGTAGGCCATCATTTGTGCCGGGGGTGGTGGTGGTGGGGGTGCGGCTTGCACCCCTGGGGGTGCCGTGACCGTCGTGGCATGGTGCGGCGGTAACTGTGGTCCCCCAGGTAATCCCTGGCCCCAACCTGCTGCCGTGCCAGCAGCGTGGACACCCATTCCCATTCTGTATTTACACAAGTTTATACATGTAATTTTCGTGGCAAATAAACAACTCCGCTCGAAGGGTTGTAAATTCGGCGCGAGTTTTGCAATTCGGACCGTGCAACAACGCGCGATAATAAATTACCGCTGGATTTCTGATAATTAAACCGTGAACTTTTACATATTTATAGAGGTGGAGGAATTTAACCGTGTAAAAAGAAAAAAATAAAATGCACGTAGCTTTATTACACGTAAATATTTAATAGATAAAACGGAGCTTTGTTTTAATTCAATTTCTTTAGTAAATTGTCGCAAGTGATCATTCGAGGAAGCTAATATTGCTGTAACATCGTCCTAGTATCGTCGGGGGTATTTGTTTAGGTGATAGGAAAGAATTATGTGATTTTACTTTTATAACATGATAAAGTTTAAGTTTCAAAAGATTATTAGGCAATGAAAACATTGATTTTGGAATTCCTCAATAAAATTTAAAATATTAAACTATCTAGCCTCCAAGATAAAAAAATTAGGTAAGCAAGTTCTAAAAGCTATCATTTTTCGAATATTTAACAAATTTGAATGAAAGTTAATAGACATTTGAAATTTATTCTTCGAGTTACTTCTAACTTTTATTAACCTACGCGTTCTACTGATATTAATATATTCAATCTAGTCTAGACTGAAATATCCGATTAGTATACAAGCAATATAAATATAGTGACGTTTGAGTTATTAATTAACGCAATTATTTGATGAAGATCTAGCGTTGCCTGCGAAAATTATTTCAAATTGTTTCGTTGAATAATCGTACGTTTTAAATTAAAGCATTGCATATAAAACGAAAGAAGGAATGAAAAGATAAAAACCTCACTCACTATAATTTTCTAAATGAAGTTGTAGCACGATACAACGTACTTATTTATCAGTAGTATTTATAAACGTGTATTCCTGCATTAGTTAATAACAATAATTTATATACGACGAGAAACGAAGGTGGAGCCGATGGATAGACTATTATATATACGTTTATTATTGGCAGTTTAGCATGCAAAATTATTGTTACATAACGTTTAGTATCAAAGTGACAGTTTTATATTGTTCTACATCTACGTGCCTATCTTATGACGCGAGATCTTTCATATGAGTTATGCAACGTCCACGCCTACTCTCTGATATTTTTAACATAACTTATACGCTATACACGAACACGACGAGCATCGTAGAGATAAATTTATCGAACGAATTAAATGTACGCGATATTTTTAAACAACTGAAACCGATGACTGTTACTTTCAAGTGAAGTATTGAAGATTTTAAATCATTTGCTTGATCTTGTGGACATTTGGAAGGAAAGTGGGAGGAAGTGAACATTTCATAGATTCCGATTTTAAATCATTCATTTCATTCGAAAAACAGAAAAATGTCATAAATATCAAGTAAATTCCGAGTTTTTAAAGTTGAACTAACGTTTAGATCTAACGACTCTGAGAGCTTTGAAATTATTAGTAACTTTATCACGAATTGTGCAAATTTCCAATTATCTTATAGTTATCGAGACTTTTCCCACAATTTTTGAGATAAACATATCAATTGTCGTGCAGTCACGAAAGTGACGCCCGATAGGAATTTCTTTCCTTTTTTTCTAGGAGTTGTAACTCTTTTTACGCCAACACTTAGCGATGCCGTAACGAGGCCATTTTATTGTATTTTCTGTGCTGATCGGTTTAAACATAAAATGGCACGTTCCAGGATTCACGAATGTACGTATCGTTGCACATATATAAGATCTCAAACCCTTTCGACCCGCACGATGCACGCGTAACTGAAAACTTTAGGTTATCGGAGGATATGTTACATTACCGGTTTACAATCGTGGTAATACTTGAAAAGCATTCGCGCACGGTCTTTAAAGGCGTCGTTTCACGGTTCGTGAGAACTCTGAAAGATATTCTGCTTGCCGGAAAGCGCTCCCGTTCGTTTCTGCCGCGTAATCTCTAAAAATTGCGCGATCGGCAAATGCACAAATTCGATTTGATGCCTTCCGTTGAGAGGGCGATCGCGTACCGTTTACGCTATTCCGCTTAACAATCCAATCGTGTTAAGCATCTTGTGGCGACAGAATTGTTACATTTTACGTATCTTTAAACGATTAATATTCTAGCTTTTGATAATAGCAATTAAATGCTTTTTCAAACGTATATTTAATTTGTGTTTATAGTTACTCACGAAAGTGTTTGAACATCTCTAGGAAGTTCTTACGAACATTGTGTGTTCTTATTAATAATTTTCTAATTTCATTAACACCATAATGAGACACGACTGTCGTGATTATATTAATCAGGTTTGAAATATGTAGAAATTACCAAATATTTCGTAATTAAGTATCTTGTAATTAATATATACATTTTCAAATTGGTTCCACAAACTTCGTTAATAAAATCGTAATACAATATTTTTTAAATGTATTGTATCTAAATTTTTCGTATTTAAATTTTACCGTAAAAAAATTTAAATGTATTCTATGATAATTGTTCGAATATTTTCGTCAGCTACCCTGTAGGAACACAGTAATATTTGCAGATCTTCAATAACGTCAAGAATAAAAAATTCACGATGATTTAGATAGTTCTAGTATAATTTTAAGTGAAATATATATCAAGCACTGTACGCGTTCCTACATGCAGATTACGTCACGTATGATACATAATTATTTCGTGAAATGCAAATGACTTCATTTATGGTGCAACTAAATAAATTTGCCTGCTATAGCAAATGTGACGCAAGTTAGACGTAAATGGAAATTTGAATACGGTTAAATTCGGTAAGGGATATGTAAATTTGAGTGAACTGATTTGATGTGGTGTGATCTAAAATTTGATTGGTGCCATTAATTAAATCATACGAAGTTAGACAACATATTCAATGTGTCGGTAAATATTTTCAAACAAGAGACGAAGTCCTAGATCATTTGTGGCAGCGTGAGTTTCTCGACGGGAGTTAATTGTAATTTTCAGGAAATATTTCTTTTGAATTTTATTGGCTTCACGGCGCTACTTGTTTGTCACTTTGTCTGATTCATAGTTTCTTTTAGAAATTCCTTAATGAATTAAATAGTATAAAATACATATACATACAAGAGAAGAAAGTTTGAAATAACCAAGAATAGCCAATAATATAAAAGAAATTTGCTGGAAGAAATTTGCTATTGATAGAATTTTTAATATTCAAAAAATAAAAAAGGATTACAGGATATGTTAATTATATATGATATTTCAAATCAGTCAATGTTCTTCGACAAAGTTATCAGTAATTCTTAAATTTAACGTTTCTCCAAAGATTAATTATTTAGAGAATGTAGGAGTAGCATAGAATATTTTAGGAATAGCTTTAATTTTGGGACCAAGTGTATGTTTTTCCTCATAATTTAAAAAATGTCCTATAACATTCAAATATTCTTCGTATTAACAGCCTTTAGTTTTCACAAAGCCTTCTCAGCTATAACATTTTTAAAGTTGACAGATATTTTCCATAGTTATTGTGCTTTATGTTAAAATATTTCCATTTAATCAGTATGTCATTAGAATTAAAAATCAACGAAAATCCATTTATCTTGCTTTCTTCCCACAATCTTCGTTGAAAATAACTACAATTATCTATTCTTGTTATCAATTCATAAAGGCAAAATATTTTTGTTTCACAGAAATAGAAGTGTAGACCTTCGCACAATATATAAAATATAAAATATAAAATTTCTCTCTCTTCGTGTTTCGCGATTCATTTGAAATTCATCCTACGCATTTTATCCAAACTTGTGACATTAAAATAAAAAATTATTAAAAATCTACTTGTCGTGCTTTTTCCTTGCAATCTTCGTTTGAAATGACATCGAACATATCACTCTACATCAATTCATCAAAGCGAAAAATATTTCCTCAATAAACTGAGCTTGAGATTTTTTCGTAACTGTAGCTGCAAGTAAAACAAAATACTTTCTACCTACGTTTCGCGATCCACTTTAAACTCATTCAAACTAGCAACCTGCCAAGGATAAATTCAACGTCAGGCGATACTTAAAAATAATGCATGCCTGGCGTTTCCGTGGCTTCCCGGTGTGTCGTTCGACCCTTCAGCGTACGATGCATATAATCGAGGGCTTTAGTTTATTTCGAACGTGTACCATTTCTATTTTACAGTCGTGAGAATACTCCAGAAGCATTCGGATACCCACTTTAAGGGCGTCATTTCATAGATCGTAAAAGCTAGTCGAAAGATATTCTATTCTCAGAAATTACCCTGGCCTACTATGTGATCCTGAAAAGTCGCGCTCTTTTATCCTGTACGTATTCTCAGGTGAACAATTTAAAGGCTGGCGGTATTTACTGCTTTACGACATCGTCAAATTTTCAATTAAATTTATTCATCGGGTTTATTGCGCCGGCATTGCCGGAAGTCTTCGCCCGACATAATCGTTCGTGCCAGCAGAATGTGATATACAATATTACATTGGACAAAACAATTTGTTGTACGAGATGCTACGTCGAAATCGCTGGAAATCGTTTGCGCTATTACTTTCTAATAAATATAACTCGTAAACGATATAATATATTTCTCCTTGCTCTTTCTCAAGTATTTAAAATTCTATGACTGTTTTTATAAACTTACGTGAACATTCTAAATATCGAGAAAAATGAACGAACGAAAAAAAGGGCGAGAGAAATTACATAGAATGACGTTAAGTTTGTCAAAGAACGAGTGAAAAGAGTTGCGCGTGTACGTGTAAAGTTACTACCTACACGTTTGAGAAAATTAAAACAGAAAATCGAGCGGCGCATTGTTACAGTTTGTCCACTCTTCTTTTGTGGAATCAAAAGAATTGCTGTCATTTAAGTCGTGTCAACAAAGGTGCACAGTTTCGTTTCATGTAACTGACGGTGTAGTAACCGGCTAGTTTCGAGTAAATATCTAGCTGCAATTGATCCTGGTTCTTTTGTACAGAAACGCGTGCACGTGCACGAAAAGGAAGACAATAAATACCTGTAACAATCCTGTGCCAGATCGATGAGAACAGCATTTGTTTCTTTTCTTTTTCACGCGTATATATAGCATACGAAAGCTAATTTCTATCGATAAATTATTTGGAAATTTTGTAAATTAATTTAATTATCGCTTGTGTCAATGTATTTATCAAACAACGCATGTAAGAAAATCAAAATTTGCAAAGATGTAACAAGATAACTTTCCAAGTTTCCATAGAAATTTCCCGTTTTTCGAATATGAAAAGTACAGCTTTTTAGTTCTCTGAACGCGAAAAGTTCCTGGTTTTCTGAATGTGAGAAATATTACTTTTTAATTGACCGGATGTGGAAAATACGGCCATTCAATTTTCTGGAGATGCATAGTGTAGGTTTCCAACTTTTCGGATATGAAAAGCATAGTAACATTTTGGAGTAAAATCAAATTTTTTTGCAAGCAATTTAGTTCATCCTTTTTCATCAAACAACCTCTCCTATAAAATTTATACTCCTATCTAATTTATACTCATTATTAGTTATCATTTAACGGATAAATCATATGAAAATATCATAAATTTTGTGACCTTATTAATGTTCGAATGTCATGTATAAATATTATTTGAATTTTATTCTTATCATTGTAGAAAGAAATTAGTCATTAATCTTCGCTATTGCAAATCGAAATTAATGATTTTTAAAGGACTCTGTTTTAAAACTGCATTTCTGCAATCTCGGCAGAATATTTCATCGTATTTTTGTTCGGGACGAATTCAACGATGTATGCTAATGCGCAATTTTCATCGGTCATTTACAGACTATTGTGTCGTGGACATTAGCGACGTGCATTAAGTTCAGCCAACGTTTTAACGTAGTATGTTACAAGAACCGACTTGACCTACTGAGCTTTGTTTATGTTTACCGGTATTAGCTACTCCGCTTAATTGATTAAGATCAATGGCGAAACGGGAAAGGATAAACGAATTATATTATACTCGATATACGGTGGTATAGGTTTTACGAAGAATGAGTACATTTTAAAAGCTTTTTGTCACGCACGTAATACAAGATATCCGAGATGCTAACAATATAATAAATTTTTTATCTAATTATGTTTACAAAAATATGATTTCCATTTCACGAAAAGAAATCTTCTCAATGCTATTATGGGTTTGCATTTCTTAATTTTGAAATTTTCAATTTCATTTCACGTTATCGCTAGACTAAGGATTTTTGTAAAAATTCACGTTTTTAAGAACGTGATAAAAGAAAAAAAGAAAAATTGTTTCACGTGCCAAATGTTATAAATTATTTTCGATACTATTTATATATTTTTTCGTGTTACGTAAAAATCCGTAGTCTAGTTATTACTAATCTCCATCAAATACAAAAAAAAAAAAAAAAAAAATTGAAAGTGTAATATAATAAAATAATGTAATATAATTATCTGTGATCCCACGATACACCACTTTAGTAAGAACGAAAAAAAGAAAAAAGAACCGAAAACCGTGGCAGGGTAAAGCAGTTAGATGCTAAGAAGAACTAGTAGAGGAACTTACCCCATGTATTGCGCCTGTTGATACCCGGCGAACTGTCCATAAGTATATCCTTGCATGCCTTGGAGGAAACCACCGGCTTGCATCTGCGTCGCTGTCGTGGGATAAGATTGGGGCGGATACCAATATCCTAGCTGGCCAGCACCGCCGACGCCACCGACTCCTCCGACACCCGCGACGCCTGCCGCCGCCGCGGCGGCAGCTGCCGCCGCCGCGTAGTATGGGTACGTCGCCGACGATAACGCCTGGAAGAGCACGATGATCAATGAAATAAAACGGAGTAGGGGGAGGGGGGGGGGCATCGTCTTGATTTTATGCATAACGATCTCGATGCCGTTAAAAATGCTAATACACGCTCGTTTAAAAATTCTCCTGGCATCTCACAAGTGCTTTGACACGTCGTTCTTTCACCCGCAGGAGTTTAACTGATAACAAATTTTGTGAGAGATGAATTTTGACGAGATTGAAAATTAATCTGGTGCCTGTGGATTGTAGATCATTAGAAAAGAGATATATAAAAGGGGGGGGGGAGAGGGAAGGAAGAGTATAAATTATTAATTTAGTATGGCTATAACGGCCGAGAAAGAACCGATTAATGAAATAAAAACGAAGTAGGGTCGTCTTCTTCATTTTATGCATGACGATCTTTGAAAATCTCACTTTAACACGTCGTTAATTTTAAGCTCGTAGGTTTAACTGATTGTAAAGAATTTCGACGAGGTTCAAAATCAATCTGATTTCTGTGGATTATAGATTTTTATTGATAAAGTCGTCAAGCGTCTCGTTCGTTTGAAAACCGCGTGAAAATGTGGAGAGACAGGGACTTTAGCTTGGCCGTTGATCGAAGAATCTCCGCAGACGCTGAGACGCCCGAATAGAAAGTTCGGTTTCACGAGAGATGAAGAAGGAGATGGAACGTGAAAAGGAAGCTCCAGCTGCGTCGAGTATGAGACACCGCGAGGGCACGACGAGGTACTACGTAGTAATGCGATATCCCGGTACTCGTGGGAGAAGCGCGTTATGGGAATAGGGATCAATTAGACCGATGTCACGGGCCGAGTAACAGTGGATGGATGGACGGAAGTACTGCGACGTAGAGAGAACAAGGGTGAAGAGGGCGGTACTTGGGCTACCATTCCCAGATCGGACGTACTTACTCGTCCTACCGGCGCTAATTGCTAAGAGACCCGACAGACACACTTTAGAGCAAGACCCGTGAATAGACCGGAATCTTGCCCGATTCCCTGTCCCCCGTTCCTACTTCCGTTTTCACTCTTTCATTGGTCTCGTGCCGGGTCGGTCGGTCGTGCACTGAACGCAAAGCCTCCCCCTCCGAACCGGATAAAACTGGCAATCGAATACTGTAACTATTTCCTTTTTCCGATATCTTCCTGGAACTTCCCCCTTTTTTCGCGATTTATTCTCGGTAATGAGGCGCCATGTACGTTCGCGTCGATACGACGAATGTTTGGAGGGCGGGATTGGATATTTTGATTTTCGTTGTCGACACGTTTTCGTCGGGCTGCATCCATGGGTTTTAGTTGAATTATTTTCAAGCTGCTTGCGGCATTGTTGCATTGTTTCTCGTTAAGTATTGACGCGTTTAATTTCTTTAAAGGGGATATCTTGAATTGTTATTCAATTGAGGTTTTCAAGTTCGATCAAGTGTCTTTGGATAATTGTTATTAATTAGACGAACTATTTATAGATTTGTAATAATATATAAAATATAATATAACATAATATATGTAATATAATACACTAGAACATAATACATTAAATATTATTGTATGTATATTATATATATTATTATATCATATAATAATAAAATGCAATATAATTATTACATCGTAAGCATAAAATCGTTCGTTTATTTTTGAAAAATTGAACAGCCATAATTATCGTCACGAGTATACTTACTTTTGCTTTTATGTAATTTATCACGGATAACGAAGATAGAAATCACACGATAATTTACAAAAGTTTCTACATTGAACTCAGGCCCTCTACTTATTTGGTTTCAATTACACAAAATGCTTACCAAAGGCACATATACGATACGATTGAACAGACATATGATAATGCATTTGCCAAGATATCTCCATTTCTAATTCAAACTGAAGTTCTCGTTCAAAGTGGACTCAGTATTAATCGCTAGGATCTTTGGCACGAACATCGAAATTAAAATATAGTTGGAGCATAAACTTTCCCAAAGATATTCTTCCAAAATTCACATCGATATTTCACAATCTTTTTACGTTACTCTTCGTGAATATCAATTGTATCATAATATCAAATATCATTTTCTATCTCCTTTTTATTTACTTGGATTGTCAGCGATAACAATATCAATGATGATGACACAAGGTTCGCACCAAAAATGTTTAATAGAAGTTGAAATTAAAATTCTAACATGCTCCAAATTTTTGTGTACATAATAATCTAAGACTTTTATTTTCGTAATTACTATGAAAGCGATTAATGAAAGTCAAAACGTCTCGAATCAAGTTACACTTTGCTATCTGTGCGAATTTTAATAAAAGTTATTGTTTTCAATTTTAGAGAGACTAGTTCGATTCGACAACAAAAGATAATCAACAATTTAGAAACAAAATGCCCAGTTGTGATTCCTGTTTCGCTAGTATAGTTTGTTCTTTCATTATTTTCCTTTATAGACGCTTATAAAAGAGAACGTATAAGATACTTTTATTTTTTCATGTTTAGTTGCTCGCGATGCTGTTGCCGTATTCCGGTGATCGATGAAAGAAGTGATTCGAAACTCTGTTTAAAATTTGATCTTGAGCGCACGTTTCAAACTTTATCCAGAATTCTGTCGCGAATTTTATTGCTCCCTCTTTCCACGAGAGGTCGATAAAAGAGCGAACGTTTACCTGTCCAGTTTGTTGGGCATTGTTGGGATCTCCGCTCTCCTTGCCCCAGCTACATTTCACCGTTTGACCATTGATGTCGGTGTTGTGTACCGCCACAATAGCATGTGTCGCCGATTCTTTGGTAGAAAACCTGAAATACAACCAAACCGACGAATCTCAGATTAGCTCTCTGTATTTCGTTCGACTGCCTTTGCACTTGATGATTTTATGGTTCAGTGAATTTGAGAAACGTCAGTTATTCCAGCACTTGTGCACGTCTCTTTTTATATTCAATCTGTTTGCGATGACAGGAGAGACAAAACGAAAATGATCACTTCGTGGAAGGGAAGGGAGACAGGACACGCGAGCATTCGTTTTTTGAATTTTGAATGATTTCGTCGTTTGGAAATAATTTGTACACTGGCTTTTGCTGACCTTTATATGTTTCGTATAATATTCTTTCCTGTCGTTCTTATTCTTTTTTAACATTGATAAAAGTTCGTGGATACTCTCTCAGAAAATTTGTAACGTTATCTTTTATGTGATGATAAGTTTGTGCACTTTTCGTGACACTCTTTCCTGTCCACTTTTATTTTTCGTAATATTGAAATTATCGTTCATTAGGATTCATTAGAGTAGAGTAATATTAGATAGTATTGGAATAGAATATTGGAATATTGGAATTATTATTATTGTTATTATAGGACAGAATGATATTAAATGTTCTTCCTATCGTATACTGAGCACCGTCACTTATTACAATATAATCAAGTGTAATTATCATTCGTTGAACTTTCTATTGAAATAGAATAATATTAGATAGCATTAGAATAAAATATTCAAATAGAACATTGGAATATTAGGATTGTTATCGGGACAGTGATTAGAGTAATTCTATCGAAGTAGATAAAATAGATTTTATTAGAATTGGAATGTAATCTACGATCAAATTAAAATTAAAACGATTTAATATTTAACAACTCCACATTATATTATAGTTCATTAAAACTATCAGAATGATTAAAATGACCAATTCATAATTTCCTGCTATACATTAATAACATGTACCTAAAAGTACAAGCGGGGGTAAATGTGAGGTAAATTTTCGTGAAAAAATAAGAATAAAATTTTTATTATACGTAGTATATGATGAACCAAAATGCATATTAATCAATTCCATAAAGTGAGAAGTATAAAAAAGTGATGATATTATAAACATCGTCTTTTAAATTTATCCTAAAATTTACCATTATGTACATCATTTTTTCATGAATGAATTTATAAAACCAAGTCATTTGCTTTTTGAAAATTGAATATTAATCTTGTATCTAAGTAGAGTGTATCAATCATATCTCAGCCTATGCAATGAATTTCCAATTCCGATTTTTTTGAAAATTAAAACTCAGACGAGAAAGTTTTATTCAACATTTTCTTTTTGTTTTTTCACAGGGAATCACTTCATGCTTGCTTGTACAATTTATTCGGTTGGACTTTATACAGACTATAATTATGTATACAACGTCGGCCAACTTTTTACTGTACTTGTATTTCATACTTGGTTCTATATTTTTTTTTTGTGTTAATTCCATATTATATCAATTAATTTTATTCTCTGGCCGTACTATATCGTATATTTACTTTAGGCAAGGAGATCGGTATTGATGTTAGAAATTTATATAGATATTATATCTACAGTTGTTCGTAAAGTATTTGAAAACTCATTGAAACTTCTTCTTCTTCTTCTTCTTCTTCTTATATTATATGTGTTGTATAAAATATTTCGAAATTTCATTAATAGATTGAAATTTCACGATTATATTGATCGAGTTTTAAAAGTATATACTTCACAGAGATCACAAAATTATTCAAACAGTCACAATATTCCTCAATGTTTCTCAATATTCAGTGTGACAATTTTTTAACATTTATTGCATGCTATTCGTGCTAAATATATGTATGTATATTTACAATAAAATATCTTGCGGTGTTTCACGACAATCATGTCTCATTGTCAAATTACTTTGTACAGCACGTATAAAAGTTCTTGCATGCTAAATGTTCGAATATTTTCGTTAAGTCGTTGCACATATTTCTTCTACACGGAACAAATTTAACGTGACACTATTTCTTTTCCAAAAAACGATTCAAAAAATAAGTGCTGAAAAATATGTGTGCCTGTCATCATCACGTGTCACGAGAATGCACAAAATTCGCAAAACAGCGAATCTGTCGGCCACTTTCCTTTTCCTCCCCTCCCCGCCAGTTACACGGTGCCCCTTATTATCGTTGCTCTAACGAAAATGGTCGGCAACTAGCCGCCTCTCAGCGACTCTTGCAGTTTAATTTATGTGAGTTTACCGTGCGCACGAATAAGCACGATAATTGTGAATCCCGCCGAATCTAGATTATACCCGCGGATCTAGAGGTTCCGTGTTAAATCGTAGTTTCACGTGTCACACACACACACACACACACACACACACACACACACACACACACACACACACACATATATACGTATTCGCTCGCCGGTGCTACTTTGAATTTCATACAGTTTGGAGAGCGTTCAAAGTGTATCGAGCATGTGAACAAACACCCCCTCCTGCCCACGGTGATATTATCATTTTGTCGATAACGACCGAGTTAACCGCGTGCGCGCTCCCCTATCGGCCGGCTTTATCTTGCTCTTTGTCGCCCGCGTTTATTTATTTATTACGCCACGTGAAAAATCAAAAGGCTGCTCTCGTGCTGCACTGCCGCTTGTGGATAACAGGCGGATCGCATTACTGAAAACGCAGACGTAGCCTTTATTTATCGAGTCCTTCAATTACGGGGCGAGGTTAAGGTTTGCCATTTGGCATTCACCCAAGATTCAAAGGGACGGGAGGAGTGGGGGATCGAGGGTGGCACGTCCTCGTAAATGTCGTCTATGTAGCCGGGCTGCTGAAGAGGGGTTGGTTATGCCGCGTGGCCGGACATAAACACGTCGTTTTTAGGGGTATTATAAAGATGATCTTGTGTCTTGGATGCTTGGCCTGCAGGACGCTCGGAGTACAGTTCACGAACGCTGGTTAACGAACAGGTACTGCTTTCAATGGATTGTTCCATAGATAGTACCCAGTCGAGAAAAATTTAAAAATCGGAATATTCCTCGCCTGTCGCGTTCTTTCTTTCTCAGTCGAATACATTAGCTGCAGAAATTATTTTTCTACGAATCTTTAAATTTTTCGAAGGACTTCGAGTCTGAGTTTAAACGAAGACAAATGAATTCTTCGGGATACTTGTTGTCACCATTGTGCATTGATGGTACTTGCGAGATTTGTCACTGTACATTTGTCTTTCTGTGTATCTCCACACATGTTTGGAATAATTTGTCATAAATATACTATATCATGTTACTATTTAAGTATCTTACAATTAGTAACGTGCTCCATAAATATTAGAGGTGTCCATAAGTAATGTCGTTTTTTTTCAAATTTAATAAACATTACCATCTAGTGACAATAATTCAGCTTGTTATAACATAGCCTATATTCTAGTTAAATATATTTAGTGTGCTTATTGTTAAACTATATTTTAGACTAAAACTGTATTAAGTCCTAAATAAAATAAAATTTTGTACAGTCTCGAGAAACGACGTTACTCACGGGATACTCCTAATATTATACGAACCTCATTTTTATTAAGTATCTGTCGACTCTCACGACAATCATACGTATTTAAAGACACGATCATAATACGAAATATATTACATTTTTATTTAGCCACACTTGTGCCCCTTTACTACGTTCGATTCTCAGTAAGGCATGTATTATTTCTATACTTACCACTCATGTAACCCTAACGTGAAATATCCAAAATAAGAACAAGAAGAAATATGTATTCATTGTATTTAAATTTTATCACACACATACACGCACGTGTAAATTTATAAAGGGAAAGGAGAAAGCACAATGGTCGATTGTGTTTCTCCGCGTTCGTTGTAAGCGTTTTGATTCAATGAGAAAAACTGTTCGTTATGGCGTTCGTTCGTTGCAGGATATCCCACTGTATATCACCTTATTATTTGTAATTTCATTCTGTATGGAATCTTTTGTGCATTATATGTTAGTATTCGTGTACGGTGGATGCTGTATCGTAGATCGTATTGAAAGATTTTAAATGGCATTCTTTGTGAGAATTGAGTGGTAACTCTGACTGAAAAATGATTTCTTTTATGGCAGTTATTTCTTTTTCTCCGTTGTGTATACCATTGAATTGTTCGATGAGTACAACGTTGCACAAAGAAATGGAAACTTTATTGTTTCTTGAGGAACGAGGCTGGATTCAGGTTTGTAGGTATAAATTCTTGCACTGGACAATGCGTTTTGTGAAATATTCAATTACGCGTGCAGATAAATTGATGATTTTCCTGTCCGGGAGAATTTGTCTCGTATTTATTCGATTCGAAAGCTTCGTCTGTGCAGGGCAAAATAATGTTTCATTGATAATTTTACTGACAATCGGAAGAAACGGAGGTGAATCGCGTTGTTATAACTTTCAGTACTTACATGAGAACAATTTTAATTACGAATTTCATTGCGGTTAGTTGTTACAATTAGTTATTTCGCAATTGAATTCAAATTGGAATAGGTGAAACGCTATTGACAAACTCAACATCATATCGTAACGAGTGAAAAATTTTATTAAAATGGCAGGTTCAGTTATTATAGAGAAGTGTTTTAATATCGTTAAATTATCGTTTCATGTTACTCTTTTGACCACAGACCAAATACGACGCTCGCCAAAGTGTTTGAACGTGTATCTTCTATAGATGTGTGTATTTTCAAATTGTTTTACGATTATAGCGTGAACGAAATTACAAAAAATGCATTTATAGATGTATTTATTACCCTGTCAGAATGACAATTATATTTGCGGCGTCCAAACAGCATTGTCCATAATCAATGCCATCCTCTCGTTCATAAAGTTCAATAAATATAAAAATTAAATTAACGAATTAATAAACATCAAGGCAGGAAACGGTGCAGACGTGGAGCTGGCTGACATTTAGAGACGAAAATTGAAAATGCTCGTAGCACTTTCAATGCTCGTATCACATATCCAGTTATTTTAAAACGTATATATCAGCTATCGGGGCTGTCCATTCCAAGCACGTTCCCCAACAAAATTCGATCAATTTTCGTCGCTCGAGCGTCTCACGAGAGCTCGATCGTGGATTGACGAATACGACACCGGCTGCCAGCAAGGACCGACGAAAAATCATCGAATTTATCGAGAGATTAGGTCACTTTTAACATCCTCGCCCGGGACTGCACAATAGGAACCCCGTCCAGAAGTTCATTCTCCGTCCACGTCTTTTCGAGTACGACGAAGGATGGTCATCGTCAGCAACCAACCCCTTTTCTGCCATCCCCTCGTTCTCACATGGAGTCGAAAGCCCGACCGATAACCAGCAGTAGATAAGATTCTTTCTTTTCATCGGAAAGAAAGGACTTCTCTCTTTCTCTCTTTGATTCTCTCTGCCACTTTTCCCTCTCTCTTCCACTCTGTCTTTTTTCCTTCCATCATTTTTCTCACCCTTTTCTCTCCCCCTTCTACGTTTCTCTCTCCTTCTCTGTGTTTCTTTTTTTTCTCCCTTTTACTTTCTTTCCTTTCCTTCTTTTCTCTCGTTTCTCCGTCTCTCTCCCACTTTCACGCTTCTTTACCATTCCCTGCCACCGTCTGTACAGTCTATATCCAGCAGTAAGTTCATACGTCATCCCGAGATATTCGTTTCCGGGGTTTCTGACTATAGAAGAATGGAAGAAGGAAGAGCAATTAGACGGAAGATATCCAAACGTCGGACATTGTCCACGGGTGGCGGAACTGCAGAAGACACGCCGAGAGATACCACGGGTAACAGGGGTTGCTACACACCGGCGAGACTACAAGAAAGAAGAATGATACTGAATAGTATAGAAACGTCGCTAGCTGGGTGAGAAACGTCGACCCAAGTCGAACCCGGAACAAGAGCACGGAGAAAGAGTCTCTACTTTTCTTTCTCATCTTTTTATTCAGTAAACGTTGCTTGTTTTGAATCTGTCTTCTCAGACTGTTTCTAGTTCGTTTTATTCGAATTCGTAGCTGAGAGTCTCGTCGTATTTTAACCTGGTGATTTTCTGTTTCTTTCTCTTTAAATATTTCTGACTTCTTGTTTCTATGTCCTATTGCTGTAGATATTTTAAAATCATTGAAGCAAGGTGAACATTGTTGAATATCGTTATTAAAAAAATGTTTTGAACGACGTAAGGATCTATTTTTGTCGTAAATATTTTGCAAAAATTAAATGTTTCGTCCTATAAATAAAACGTATGTAATTCGTTTGATTGACGAGGAACGAGTCAAGTATTTTGCAGCGTGGGAGGGAATCCGGGGACAAATTTCCTTTGTGCTTTAATACTCTCTTGACACCCACCGGTTTTGCTGTTTATTTATTGTGTTTATTACGAGTTAAGTATTTTCCAGTGTAGGTGGAAATTCTAGACAAATCAGAGAAACTTTACACCTTAATGCCTCTCTGGACACCTACAATTATTATCGTTTATTTATTGCTGCTATATTCCGCTAATTTGGTTTATTATTGAATAAATTGTTATAAATCATATGCTGCAAGAAGTACAGAACGTATGTGGCATTAAGACAAATTTTCGTTCGAAAAATCCGTTCGTTTGAGGAAAATTGACTCTAAGAAGTATGAGAACGTACAGAATGTAGAGAGTGTAAAGTAAATGTAGTAATTGTTTATAGGAAACAGTATTTACATTTACGAGTTCTTAAAAATACGCAGTGACATACGAAAGCATTCGAACACTAACAGTAGACTAGATATTACGTTTATACTATGTCGCATAAAACATTTTGAAAATTTTTTGACATTGTAGTGAGACATATCGGTCAGCATATAAAACGCATATAAGTAGCAACAAGATATTTAATTCAGGTATATATTTCGCAGAGATCACAGCGAATTATCAATTGTATGAAATGAATCTTAATATTCAATATACAGTTTTAAAAATATTTGTATAACACACTCCCGTTCAGAAATTTGGAGCAGGCCAGAGTTTTAAAAGAAACAATGATCCTTGAGTAAAGAAACTATTTAAAATATCTTTAAATTGTACACTAATATATATGTTACTATATTATTACAATAATAATACAATGATATTTCATTTCATCATATCATTTAAATAAACTTAAATTGTAATTTGAAATATCGATACTGTAATTGATTGTTTAAAATATATTCTAGAAATCTATAGAAATTTATTTTCTCAGGAAAATTATATCTAGAAATTTATACTCTCAAAACGATCTATGAAATCTATTTCATTCAAACGGTGCTCCAAATTCTGAACAATCTACGCACAATATATTCGCAATAAATTCATTTCGAATTTGGTTTCAAATATCCATCACCAACACAGTGTGCTGATAAATGTTCAAATTTCGATATATATATATATATATATATAGCATAACGCGCGCGCGTGCGTGGGAGTTCTCCGTGCATGCCGACTCGTTCGAATACTTTCGTGAGCCACCGGAAAGTGAAAATGCTTCTCGCCCGATCCTTCGAGCTTCGTTACTCACGTCCATTACGATCGTCCTTCTGTCACGCGAAATATCGCCATGCTGAACACTAACAATGGTTAATCGCGAAATGGACATTCAGAGTGGACATTGCGTGCTGATGTGTACGGTTATTGCGCGATAAGCGTGGCACGTGAACTTTTGAACGTGTGATTGGCTGCCACATATGCGTGTGTGACAGACGTATGTACACACGTTACACTGACGTGTGCAAAGCAAAGGAATTGGAAAGAGACGGGAAATATGATTAGCGATCAGAGAACGATATACACACTCTCTTTCCCTTGCATAAGTATGTACGTGCTACGGAGCTGCCAAGGCATTAGCCGTGAATCAGAAACGATTCTTTGAGTCGTCCAAGTCGTTACTCGCCGAGTCGGCCTCTATTTTTCTTGACAATAGAATTCAATTATTGGAACGTGCATTGTCTGCTCTTTGTATAGGTACATATATATATATTTATACGGCGAAAGTACGAGAAGGTGGAAAAAATTGCGAAGGTTATAATGGCGTCTTATTACGGGCGCATTGATGGAAACAACGATAGGATGATCGTGCGGATTTCTGTTACGCTAATCATCGTTTTGATGAATTGTATTGTAGGCTAGATTGCCAGATAAGCTGTCGTTACCTGTTCATTAACAATAAATCACGGGGAATTGAAAGAGACGAGGAGAGAAAAGACGAGCCGAGGTATTTAATAAATTGGGAAATCAATTAGAGTTTTTTTTTGTTACGAAACATTATCTATAATAAACGAGACGTTGCCTTGGCACCGATCACGTTGTTAAAGAATTTTCTATTAATGTTGTTGCTGTTGTGAGAGAACCAGCGTTTCATAAACTCGAAACAGCCGAAATAGAAGTAACGTTAGCAGTGACAAATCGTCTTTATCGTCGACGTATTTATCGTGACGATTTCGAATCGAAAATCGGGGCTAATCAAACGTGAAAGTTCTTTATTGTATCATGCGCAATTTGCTCGAGGGCAAACGAGAGAAAGTTCTCGATAGTGGCGCGTGGTCTTGTGGAAATCGCGGAGTCATGGTTATTTTCACTCTGGGCCGGTATGACGTACCCGCGGCATTCCGCGATATCGATTGAATACGCAAGTGATTTTTGGCTGAATTCCGGAATCAGCTATCAATTTTCAAAGCATCATTGCATCGCTGTCAGATGCCAAAAGTTCGGCTAAAGACATCATCGTGTTATCAGTGCCCCTCTCGGGTAAACTTCTCCGTGACGCATCCTTCCTCTTTGCTTTTCGATTTTCAGAGGTTTGCCAACCGAGATTTGGCAAAAGGGAACACGCTTTGGCTCGGATTGATACTTTCGGCAATTTTATTAAATCGGCGGTAAAGTACGGTTAATTAAACTGCGCGTTCTTTACGTCGATATCTGTTTAAGCAAATTTATCGTCCCTTCCATCCGTTCCATTAAGCGTCCCTCTTCTTTACGTTTTCGTTCTGCGCTTTCGTCCTTTCCCCGTTCGATTTTTACAACCGAGCCGATTAGCAAGTTTCCTCCGAGTTTCGTTCGATCTTTCATGTTTCCTCGCGGAAACTAGAACGCGGATGTTTGCGTGATGCATCCAATAATTGGGAGACGAGGAGTATAGACATCCGTTATAAAATTGAATTAAATTACAATATCGATGTGATAGTCGATTCTTTTCTCGAAGAACCAATCGTTTTATTGTACAGATTCAGAATGATAGTATTAACAAGTAAAACACGTGGAAACGATAGATAAATAGATAGATTAATAATTTAATTTTCGAAAAGTATTGCCAAACTAAATAAATATTTTGATGTAAATTTCGAAAATTATGATTGCAACATTAGCAGTTTAGTGTGCGTAGTATATTTTCAAATTTTTGTTATTTTGTCGTTTCAGAATACCTTGCACCAGTTTTACCACTTTTTAAAAATTATTTTATCATTTTTCGCGAATTTATTGTACCTTATTATTAGTATTAAGTATTAAGTATTATAGTATTAATAACTTGCAGTTTCTTTTTATTCTTTTGTCGCTTGACATTCTTTTTATTCTTCCGTCTTTCAGCTTCTTGCACAAGTTTTACCATCTCACTATTTTCCATGAATTTATACTTTGCCAATTATGTACTATAATAAACGATCATTGATTCGAGATAGAGTAACAGGGATAGAGTAACGTACATCGTAGAAAGGAAATATCAATTGACAAACTTCTGAAAAAAAAACGATGTTATTTCCAAGAACAAGCAATAATTTAACTTTATACTCCTACGATATTCACAGTTTGCAAAACTAATAACTTTAACGATATCCAGCAATTAGAGCGGCCGGCCTCGAAGGCTTTTTGTGTCCCGGCCGGAAGGAAGGAAATCCGGCTTCAGCGTGAAGAATTTATTGCCTGAGAACCGAGGCGTTGTACGCGAGAACTTTCTCTATATCGATCAGCTTAATTCCCAGTTTTGCTGCTCGTTTTCTTTCCGCGCGATGATCTCCGACTGCGACGGCTCTCTATATGTATGTATGTACTTGGGCGCTACCTTAGGGACTTCCTGTCGCGCTGACACCTCCGCGAGATATTACACGTAACGTGTATCACCACGACATTTCAACAACAATGCGGGGACGGCCCTCGGGGACCGAGAGGAATCGAGAGATCGCCGGTGCTGTACATTCACCGCCGAGCGAAACTTTTGAAATTAATAAGTTTGGAAAGAATCGGCGCGCACGTTGCAAGTTTCGTAAACTGCTAATTTTCTAAAACAATTGTTAAACCACCAGGGAAGCTTGGTCGTGAAATAAAAAGAAAGAGGGGGAAAGAGAGGAAAAGAAAATTACACTTCGCTAGGATTTCACGGTGGGAAAGTTTTCTTCAGTTGATAATTATTGCACGTTGCATCATTACCCTGTAGTCTCGAAACAGAATTTTTTCAATACCGTGTTGTTTGAGGTTTTCGTCGATGGCCATCGAGATTGCGAAAGAGCCGTAAACATACTTCAGAAGAATCTTTTTGAAAACATCTTTATTTATGGAAGATTTCTGGTTTTCGATTAGATTCTGCAGAACGTGATCCTCGTGTATGTTATTAATTTCTCAAAACTTCATGGAATAAAGATTTTGTATCACGTTGAGCGCGATGTTATATTGTAGTTTTGAAATTGACATTTATCAATGACATGTTATTTCAGACTTTTGTTGATAGTAAGTTTGTTCATAAAGAAATTTTGCATGAATGCTTCAAAGGACTTTTTAATTCTCTTATTTATGGAGAATTTTGATTAATTCTATAATGTGGTAAATTTTATAGAATATGGTTTTCGTAGTTAGTTAATTGTCCTTACTATTGAGTACGAAATTATACAAAAAGAGACAAGATACAAAAGAGACACGTTTTTAAATTTTAATTTGAAATGTTCTCACAATTCTCGCATTTTTAATTACGAAGAAGTTTAATTGCATAAACTTTATTCCTTTGAGATACCATATATATTTTATTTTATTTCATTCTGTACTTACTTATATTTTCGTTTTATTGTACAATAATATTTTATTACTTTTACTTTGTTTGTCGTTTTTTTCAATTACAAAGAAGGAATACGAAACTTTTACAAATTGTTACGTGAAGAAAATGCAATGCTCACCTGATGAAAGCATAACCCTTGTCCTTGAATACACGAATCTCTTGGATGGATCCAAAAGGCGAGAAAGTTTTTTGCATCAACTCTTCTGTTAGTCCATTTGTTAGTCCACCGCAGTATACTGTACAGTTTGTCGGACTACTTTGATTGTACACCTCATCGAAAGTCAACGGTTTGGCGTTTGCTGTAAACAGAAAAGTGAGAAAAAAAAGAACGTTAATTAAAATTGAATTCACGTCTGCTGTAGAGAGTAAAGTAATAAAAAACACCTGTTTCTTAGTGGCTTTTTCTATCTACTTGTTAATTGTTAGTATTACACATTTACTATAAAATATTCTAAAAAATTCTAAAATTAGTTACTCGGCATGTATTATACTTATATACATATGTTTTTAAAAGCTTCTAATGTGTTTTAGAGATACGTCAGATCGGTTTTAGAATTTTAAAAAGCAAAGATTATCTTGCAGTTAGCAAAAGTAAAGGTCGCCTTGTATTAATAACGTAATTAAGAAGAGTTTCGAATATTAAAAAATTGTAAAGTTAGTTACATAACATATATTTATACATGTATCTATGTCTTTAAAACCTTTTATCAGTATACACTGTTTTTTCATTGTTAGTCAAATATTATCTCAAAACGTTGGAAAAGAATTTTGAAAAACAAAGATTGTCGTTCATTTATAGTATTCGATTATGTAAATTACGTAGGTAAAATTCCAAATATATTCGTAATTGAAATTGATCTTTCACCATCATTGTTTCACATCAAAAATTCCAAAATTCCAAAACTAATAACAAACATATGTACATATAATCCAACACATTACATATATTTCAATATACATATTTTAAATATCGATATAACATTACTCTCTCGCTATTAGAATATTCAAAAATTACCTTAATTTCTCAATTTTAATTCGTACACTGACAACATGAAAATAAATAATTCAATAAAATTTCAAACATTCGTTTTGATTCTTTGTCAATTATATCATAATAAAAGCTTCTGACATGTTTCAAAAATAATATCAGCATAACAGAATGTTGCCTCATTGTCAGTTGCCCTATTGTCACACCTAATCGTAGAATATTGAAAAAAGAAAAAAACTCTTGAAAGTAAATATTATATTAATATTCGTTCAATTAACGGAAAAGTGAGTAATTACGTAAAATTGCAAATACATACATACATATATATATATATATATATATATATATATATATATATATATATATATATACACGCGCGCGATAGAAATTGATCTTTCGCCGATGTCGATACATTAATAAAGTCGTTAACACCGTCAAATTTGTAATCTAAAGTTCGTTGCGAAGTTCACCAGCGAATTTACATCGAAGTTACACTCGCCTACGTATAACTTGGCCGCGCGCCGCGGAAATTAATTGTAAAATTGCAAACAAAGTACGGGGAATAGTATACGGGGACGTTATAAAATTCGATCGTTGGGAATATTGAACAGTTCTTCTTTCCTTCCCTCCCTCTTCTTCTCTTTATCCCGATCCTCGTCGGATAGAGTTGTTAAATGGCAGGCTGCATAATCAATAGCCTCACCATTTGGTGAACCAGTTAAAATCGCTGATTGCTTTATCTTTCGAAAGTTTGTCCGCAGTTTGGTCATTAATAACCTTCGTCGAAAGTACGAGCGAGAAAAAAAACAGAAAGGACTATTTAATTTATGCAATGTATTAATCACGCTTGAAATGTTTCGCAACTTCAACAAAGTAAGGAACTCGATGAAAACCTGCCGGAAGATTAACAACTTTTTCTATCGCGTTTCCAAGAAACCCGGTTATTTTCATGTTCGCACCGTGTCGGACATAATTTACCAGTATCGAATGTGTTGCGAACTTGAAGTGATAGAACTCAATAAACTCTCGAGCCTGCCTCTCGAGTTATGACAAACATCGTGGAACAATTGTGAAAATTTTATTTATTTGTCTTTGTGGTTTGTCAGTTGGAGAACAGACTGGAGTATTATTTGAATACTCGAAAAAAATACTCCAAGATCTCTTTTCTTTTTTAACTTCTTCTGGAAAACATTATCAAGTGTCTGACAAGTGAGAGAAAAATTTCGATACTGGTTGTCAGTGTAAAAGCTAATGCACGAAATCGTCGACGCCACGATACGAAACTGAATCAGAGAAAATCCCTTTTTTCATTTCATGTTTTAAGCTGGTATTTAAAATCGTTGCTCCCTTTCAGAGAAATATTCGACGTTTTGATATTTTACGATATATCTGATTTAACACGGTTTTAACACATTACTCCCCGTTTGCCTACATTAAAACATTGTCGGTAGAAAAAAGAAATATATATATATATATCCACGTACAACGAGTGTTCGCTATGATTTGTATCTTCGAAATGTGCATTTTAAAGAAATTAAAATATTTACTTTGCACGAATATTTAATGGTTTACGATGATTGAGGACCGAATGGTTTTTTAGTATGATGGACCTTAATGGAACACATACATATATTTCCAACTTGTATAGGAAAAATACTGTCGATTCGTAATTGTATTTTAATAATAATTTTTTTATATAATTATATAATTCATTTTACGTAATCAATGACTTTGCAACATATATAATGAAAAGACATTAACTATCATTAACAATTCATTTTCAATCTTTCCGCTAGTCCCAAGTTACTTCTTTCTGCCCATTTAGATTCTACAATATTACTAAAAATTTAAAATAGAGTGAAGTTTTTACGAACATTTTATTGCAATTTTCCATTTGGATCCCCGTACAATTTTAAAAAAAAGGTTCAAATTTCCAAGAAATCTTAATGGATTAATTCGAGCCACGTACTCGAATGATAGTTTATGTGCGAGTTCGTCGACGAATGCGTCCGCTTCGTCCGCCGCTTAACCTCGCGACGACACCCGGAAAAGGGGTCAGGTTTGACGACGCGGAGCGGAACTCCGGCTGTAGCAGGCTAGCTGTTCGAGATATCGAACGGCCAATACCAAAGAGGTTGAACCCCCCGACCGTCAGCCGAGTTTACGATCGCACGGGGGCTTAGCTCTGTACTAAGGTAGCGGGCTAGCGGGTGTAAACGCGACCGGTAAACCACGGCCTGTAATTGCCTCGTTCGAGGATAGAAGGTTCTCAGGAACGTTGGAACGTTCCGTTAAGAACTTACCAGGGGGACGTTCTCTTCGTTTCTGAAAGCTCGGCATTATCTCTTTATTGCCCCCTGAACGTTATTCTCGGTATTCTCGGAATGTCTCATCCCCTTTCGCCTCGTCCTCTTCCCCCCCCGTCGTGTAGCTGTGCTATCGGTTCGCTTAGAAGAAAGAAAAAAAAAAAAAAAAAAAGGAAGAAAAAAGAAAAAAAAAGGGAAAATTTCTGTCCCCGCTAAAACGCTTACGTAGGTACTATAATATCGATTTTTCTCTTGTGTCCGTGAAATTATTATTTCCTTTTTACGAGGCCTCGAGCCGCGCCGCTTTCGACGATCGATGCCGACCGAACGGCGAATGTCAAAGCGTTGCTCGTTTCGCGGACATTGGATATTACCGGTAAATTTTCCTCTTTCATTATTTGCGACATTTAGGGGTACGCGGTCGATCGTTGAAATCGTACGAGCGCTAGCTTTTAGTGATCGATAGAGAGAAGGCTTTCGAGCTTTTGAATATTTTATGGACGATATATTTTACAATATTTTCCGGAGTCCTGCCACGTTGATGTTACTGGTCGATAGTACCGATAAATATTAACAATCAAATCATTAAAATAACAAATAATAGTCGAAAGTGTAAATTGTTCTTAATAATTAAATGTTTTCTTAAATCATTAAATTTCACTAACTTTGTTGTTCGGATAAACATTTTTTTTCTTTTTTGCTATTTCTTATTTGGATTGGATAAAACAGAAATAAGAAGTAATTTTCAGTTTTCTTTCTCGTCTGTAGATTTGTTTAAACACTATCCCTATCTTTTGTGAATATACGTCCTTTTTGGATGTTAATTCTCCTTTTCAATAAAACAGCTCGCAGTTTGCGTTTACTTTTAAAATTTCTCTTTGTAAAATAGAAACGTTGGGTTATCAGAAATCTGCACAGAAGTTATCCGTACCAGAAGTTTTTTTTATTTCAAAGTTTGACACGTCACGCACAATCTCTTACTCGTGAAATAGGTATATATTTCAACAAAATGTTACGTACATAATTTCACTTATCGCAGGCAAGGTGTTTTTTTTACATTTGTTTTATATTTTTAGAATTCTTGAATTTAATTATAATAAAAAAATTTCATTATTTTCCTTAATTATTAATTAATTAATATACATTCATTATTAATATATTTTATCATTAACGTTAATTATATATATATTAATTATTAAAACATTACATTAATAGAACGTTCTTCTACAATATTAATTTTTCACCAAGACTCCGCATTTTTAATTGTATCCTCGAAAAATACGAATTCGCAAAAGTCTGCAATCTAGCTAGAACACATTACCGTTAAGCTATAATTTTCAAGTTAATAGGAAAGAAAGCCTAGACTGATCTCACGGAATACACTTTCTCGTTTCACGTTGAGAAAGGGGGAAGAAGAAAAGAAAAAAATCGAAATTCATATCTAGAGATCTATACGAAAAATTGCCACGAAAGCCTTAGGAGATGGTAGGTTGAAAAAAAAAAGAAAAAGAAAAAATGGAGGAGTTACTATAGATCGGTAGCACGATAAAGCTTTCGTAGTAGCAAGACTCGTTGAATGAAAATCAGCTTTAAAAGAAAAGATCGTGGAGATGAGATCGGTTCGGCGGAAAGGCATCCTCAGATAGAAAGAGTAACCATTTGCGATCAAAAATTTTATCCGGGCTTATTCACGCTGAAAGTTTATCGACTTTCGAGTGATTCGTAACCATCTCTTGTCCCAGATCCCATATTAAAATGCAGATAACCGTAAATTGACTTTCTGGGTAGTATGCAATTCAGATACATACAGCTGATCAAAAATAATTTTTCAAGCGTTTTATTAATAAACAAGAAAGTGTAGATATTATTCGAATAAATATTGTCACATTTGTTCAGTGTTTTAAGTAATTGTTTGTTCTTTTCAAGTTTGACGATGATCAAGTGAGATTTAATATGATGGTGAATGAAAAATTCAATTAAGTAATTGTACATGAAATAGTACATGACCGTTTGATTACATTGAAATTAATATTAAATCGATATTGATCTTTCTGCTCAATATTGTACTATACTAATGTTACATTTTTTTAAAAATAACGTTTAAACGGGATCTAATGTGATCGTAAAAAAAATCAATTTAATTAAATAATTTGTAAAATAACGAAACAGCATATCGCCGTACAATTATATTGAACCAAATCTACACTTATATAATTATAATATTCCAATGATAAAATATATGTATACAACTAGTTGCGAAATAATTCAGAGTGTCTAAATATATACTAAAAGAATTGATACTAGTATCTTAAAAGATACGATTTATTTAATTAAACTGTAGGTATATTATACATGCGATAGTTTGACGTGCTCAATTGCTATAATTTTAGTAATTACCAATATAAATAATTCTTGTAGAAATTCTATAATTCAACTAACCCTCGGAGAACCATCGAGTAAATCCGTTTAGATTTTTAATTGATTTGTATTTTCACCTTTATTTACACCCTTCTAAAAAGGATATAATTTTCATAGTTAAAAATATGAATTATCACAAACTGGAAAGATCACGTGAATAGACAAGATAGTGTCGAAATGTGACGAAAGATAGGTATAAATCCAGCTGGTGCTCCGAGGGTTAACCATCTTTACTTTCAACAATAATTCTGACTACATACTTCTACAATAAAATAGTTAGTTAACGACACTTAACACTCGTGATCAAACTACGCGACATACGTACCTTTTTCGCCTAATCGTACAGTATTTGTTACATTTTACCCGGTCCATCTAATTTTCCAAAATATTCTATCTAATCTTCCGCCGGGAAGTACGCGTAAGTGCGAGAACCTACACAAAAGTTACCCTCGACGACAAACCCCGAGACGCTCGTGAAATCCCCTCGAATACCTCCATCCGTTCGTCTACCCTTCCCGTTCAAGTTGACGCGTTCTCAAAAAATAGTTCTGAAAATTCAATGGCGAAAGTACATAACTGTCACCTCCTAGCAGGGAAATTTCCTGCGTCATTTCCCCGGTAGCGCGCGTCTTTCAATAAGTGACCTATATTCCGCGGCCCGCCATCACCAGCGGATATATCTCGTTTAAGGAAATCTATCCGCTTCGACTATATTTACTGGACCCGGTTCGATTCGCCGTGTGTCGCCGCGAAGGTGATCCGTGATTTATGGCCGATGGCTTAGACATAGCCCGGCTCTTGGTAAGGCTAGCCATTACCAAGAGAGAGCAAGAGAGAGAGAGAGAGAGAGTACGCGGCTGTAGCTGGTGTGCTCGGCTCATTAGGCAGCTGATTACACGAACGCAGGCTAAATCGAACTTCTACACACTCAATCAATGGCGAGCATGCTCGGTGAAACTTTTATTCTTATCTCGGTTGAGGGGGAGGTAGAGGGGGAGGGGAGACAACTTGCCGATCGGCTAACTAGATTTATCTATCGCGGATCTACCAACTTTTTACTTGGCTGAATTCTCGATAACTCGGTCTGCTCCGACAGGTGCAGAGAGACCGAACGGACCATCAGATGAAAGATCAACAAGAAACTCCACGGGTGAGCTCGAAATTTTCCCTTGACCGTGCGCTCCTCCGTGAGCTTTCGAGGAAAGCGTGCGAGCGTCTCGGGGTCTTCGAGGTCAAGCGAAAGGAAAAAAGAAAAGGGAACGGAGACAGATGGGGGGGGGGCGGAAGATAATTGAGCAGCGAAAGGAACCGCGACAGAATTCGAGGAAAGAACGAAACAGAGGAGCGAGAAATAGAAGGAAAGAAAGAGACGACGATGGGAAGAAGAAAAAAAATATTTAATTCGAGTAATTATTTCTACGCGATTCAGATTATATATGGAAGAATTCGAAAATTCGCGGAACGGAGCTGTTGTAGCGTTTTTCATTCGCGGTCTCTATTAACTGACTTGCACATTGAAAAGTTGTTCAAGTTCCCAAGTTAAATATTTGTTATATAAAAGTTGTTTCAAGTTCTTGAGTTAAATATTTCTTCAGCGATTTTCGAGTAACTTCTAAACAGAAAGAAAATCGCGATAAATAAGTTTCAATATTTTTACTATAAAACATGTGCGATTTATAATGAATTTCTTCTCCTGTGATCTGCGTAATTTGTAATTGATAGCCGATAAATCCAAGCTTTCAAAGAAACTACGTTTCATACGCACCGTCCTGACGATACGAAACGAGAAAATGAGAGAAAAGAAAAAAAAACGGAACCACGGTGTTAAAGAAGAAAAGGGGACAATGGAGCAGCGAAAGGGACCGCGAAGAGACAAGGAAAGAGAAAACAGAGGAAGGGTGGAAAGTGAGAAAAGGAGAAAAGGGAGGAGTGGGACGACGACGATGTCGGACTTTCGCAATATCTCCTTTCGTTCTTCCTTACACTCGGGGAAGGAAGTTTCCACTTTTCTCCATTTTATGGCGAATGGTATCTCTAGTGGTCGACGATGGAACTCGAATGTACGTATCTTGTACCCCCTTAAATAACACAGATACTTGAAGTTTCGTTGGCACTGGCTACCCCCGTGCCGCGCCAATATTCCGCCGGAGTAAATTCATGCTAGGCAGCCTTTAAGTGGACATCGGACTCACCCTCTGTCTTTCTCCCTTCTCTCCCTTTCTTCTCTCTTTCTCTCTTTTTTCCCCTCCTTCTTCACTTCCGACCATCCGCAGAAATTTGAATAATTAGTTCCTAGGCCGGCGCTGTATTTATAACTTTCCCCCGGCCTGTGTGGCCTGTTAGAGCGTTATATCGACCGGGATGAAAAGATAAAAATTGCCTTTCTGCTCTCTTTCTCTCTTTCGCCCGCGTTCTTTTTATTTTTTCCTGACTCTCTCTCTCTCTCTCTTTCTCTTCTTCTCTTCTTGTTTCTTTCTTTCTTTCTTTCTTGCTTTACTAGCGCGGCACTTGGCTACTACAGTAATTGTTGTTCCGTAATTGTTATCCGTTTTGCGGCACTGAAGGAAGCGCTTAAGTCATTGTCTGTGATAACGGCTCCACTCCGCGATGATAATGACGCTCGTGGAATTATACGAGGGCGAGCCGTGTCATTATGTGCAGCATAGGCGAATTTTGAAGGGTAAATATAAAGGTGAAATTGCAAGCAATAAACCGTTTTCTCCCCCGTCCTGCCTGGTGTTTCTTCGTCTTAATTATCCACGGTCTGGGCTTTTAATATGAGACGCGCAGATAAGTGTATATACATTGCTAGTGTGAATATGTCTAATTTTTTTAACGAAAATGAGACAATGTTCTTTTAATGAAACTTATCTTATAAATATATAGAAAATGATACCGTGTTCTGCGTATCATTGTTTCACGTGCCAAGAGTTGTTTTAGAGGGTTGTAATTAAAATTTGGTTTAGCCTAAATCGTTTCTCGATTCTAACTAAATCAGCAGAGTAATAGAGGTGAGAGTATAAAAAAAAAAAAAAAAACGAAGAAGAAACTAAAAGAGACGAAAGAAATGACTAAAAGCGATGGAAAAAAAGTGAAGAAAGATTCAGCGTACTTTCCTGTCCGTTTTACCTTGCTCAACTTGTACAACTTCTTTCTTCCTCTCCCTTTTCTTTTATTTCTTTTTCCCTCTTCATTGCCCGCGTTTCATACGATTTTATCGCGCAATTTCGAATGGTCTGATGTCAAAATGTCTCTCAAACAAGGGAAAATAGACGAGCATGCATACTAAAGCCAATGTGTACATTATATTGTAAAAACGTTCTCGTATTATAAAATGTTACGACATAGAAAATTATTACTTTTATACGAAATTCGAACCACGTCGCTAAATACGTACGTACACACACACACGCACGTACATACACGAGGTTTTGCATGTATATACGTATGTATGCAGAGTATTGAAAAAAAGAACTTGCACGATGCTTGTATTTATAATGTATTTTTATAATTTTGTAAAAATTATAAAAATTTTACTATTGCAAGTTTTATTTTTTAATAATTTCACTTTTCAAAAATGGAATAAATTAACGAATAATTTATTTTCCCTATAAGTAAATGAAATTTTGGTTATAAAGGGTTAACATGTGTTTTCTTTTTAAGTCTGTTGCTTCTAGAATATTAACATAATTAATAATTAATAATTCTAATTCTTAGAATAAATCAGATTAATAATTCTATATTATATGCTGTTACAATATATGATATATTAATATAATAATCTATACTAATAGATTAGATTAATAATTGTAATTAAAGTAATAATTTTCTCGTCGTTATGTATAATTTTATAAAATTCAAAGAAATTAAAATATTTATAGTATTGTACATTATAATATTTACAAATTACTGCTTGTTCCTTAATGAATTGACACGACTTGGAATATCTTCGCCGATATTCCCAAATAATACACGTTAATAAACACTCGTTTCTTTCTTTCAATACCCTCACCAATACTACGAATTCGATACCATATATACTTCTAATCAGATATTAAACAGCAGTTCGCTCACTCGTAATGTTGAAATACACGCGAACCGAAATATATACATATTTTATGTCGAAACGTATATAAAACGTATATAAACGTGTATCACGAAACAAAGGATCGTTTATAAATCTATCTCGGCAAGGGAAAAGAAACGAAAAAAAAAAAAGAAACGATTGAAATCGTTAGTTGAAATCGAGTTAATATATTATAGTACGCGTTTAAGAATACTCGTTCAAAGTGTCGATGATCTCTCAAAACAAGAAGAAAATAATAATAATGATAATAATGATGATGACGATAATGGTAATAATAATAATAATAATAAAGGCGAAAGAGAAAACAGCTGTATATATACAGAGAAAAATAGTGGCGATATTATTTCAAATAAATGGGCAACGATTTTAGAGGATGCCAAATATGGGCATCGACTCGCCGATTGCCTTCCGTTTCCGGTTGGTTTATCGTAATATCTCACGGCTGCAACAACAAGTAGCCGTAGCCGATATTTTTCTCCACGCAAGAACGTATAATAATAATAATAATAATAATGATGATGATAATAATAATAATAATAATAATAATAATAATAATAAAGTACGAAGAAGTGGAAAAAATGGTTAAGAAGTAATGTAATATAATATAATTGTATGGTAATAATAAGTACAACAAAGAGTATAAGTAATAATGTATAATATATCAAGGTATTAGAAGAAGTAATGGTATTAAAAGAGAGAGATAAAAAAGCAAGGAAAAGAGTATGAAACATATTGTTTAGTAAAGGGTAAATTAGATAATGTTCGTAGCTAGCTTGCTTTGTAGTTTTTGGTACACTTACACACTTGTCTCTAAGCTCTCATTTTCCCTCTCTCTTTCTTTCTCTTTCTCTCTTTTCTTTGCTATTGGCCTTAACTCCTGCCGTATCCACCCTCCTGCAAAATATCCGTGTTAAAAACGACAGAGGAAGAATAGAATGTTATAGCGAAGTGCGTCGGCGCTTCCTATAGAATGCAATCGTTACTACATTTTTTTTTTTTTCGTCAAATATTTAATATTGTCAGTTGTTAAATTTTTAACTCGACTGCTCTTTAATTTCTGTGAATGCACTCTGTGAATTTCTGTGGTAATTTCTAAAGTTCTCGCGTGAACATTTCAAGGTCTTTGTCGTTTGTATTTTCAACATGGTCGCGTATCCGCCGAGGATCGTTTTAGAAAGAGTTATTTCTTTAATTAATTATTGCGGAAAAAGATACGTTCAATCACCGAGCTCTTTTTCGCAAAACGTGCAGCATTTAACGACCTTCGCGTCTCCGAATGGATTTCTTTTTTCTTTGTATTATGTCTCTCGCTTACAACTTTGACTGTAGTTTTGTACATCCTTATGCTGCTCAAGCACTAACGACAATTTAATGGATCTATTCATAATGACAAAAAACCGAGTATTTCCGGGCCAGTTCCTTCTATCTCTTCAGATTATGCTATAAATAGTGCGATACACCTTTTTACGGATAATATCGCCGTGTTATTAATGCACGCTGAGATCAAATGATAATTTATAAGTGATGTTACAATCGAGCTGTAAAATTTGACGTTCAGACGAAACATTTTCCTTTTCTTTCCTACGATTTCACGTATTTGTAGACTAGATGATCATGTCAAAATCACGAGAGACATATTGTGACAAGTAGGTACCTATATTTCTGTTGACTTTCTGACTTTAGTTAATATAAATTTAAGAAGAAGAATAATTGTATGAAATAATATACATGCTAATAAGCACGTAGAAACAATATTGGCAAATATATTTTAATTGCCATTAGAATAATTTGGAAAACTGAAATATTCAATCTGTATAGAACGGGAATAATTAAAAATGATAAACCGTTAAAATGTTAAATTAAAATTAATTAAAAACAAGCATATGTTAGTAAATATACAATAATTAATATAATTAAAATTTTGGTATTTTAGATAATTATAGACTGCTGCAGTTATAATAAACTATTCATCACTACAGTTATTACTCTAAATATTATTGTAGATAAAGTTTTACTATAATTTTCATAGATTTCGTATAACTCTAAGAATTTAGTAGCGTTTCACCCGTAATCTTTCAAATCATCCATTGTCCGAAAACATTTAATTTTCATTGTAACGCTTTCGTGTTTACGTTTCAACATCATATCAATCGGGGAAACATCAATACGAATTAGAAAAACCATCTCGCCGTCGCTCTGTCTCTCGCAACACGCTGCTGAAAAAAGCTGAGACCGATTTCTAGTGT
Source organism: Tetragonisca angustula (assembly GCA_036937485.2). Lineage (NCBI taxonomy): Eukaryota > Metazoa > Arthropoda > Insecta > Hymenoptera > Apidae > Tetragonisca > Tetragonisca angustula. Next base: position 1,222,820 of record JAWNGG020000063.1, on the reverse strand, counting down.
TTTCTCACTAGTACTTTACCCCTTCTCCTTCCCCCGCCGTCACTTTGCATTACAATTTATCGATCTTATCGCAACAATACGCGCCACTATCAATTTCATCTTGCTCGCAGTCATAAACAAGCTATTACCCTGCTGACTGTTCAATTTCCAGCACGCGTTTCACCCTGACCGAGCCGAGCAACGAAACTCTACTTACCACTCTACGTCTACCAGTCAATGAGGCTATTTAATAATCCTTAAAACGAGCAGTCGATGTTTAATTGCAGGGAATTTGGAAATCGGTTTGCCTCTGGGTTACGACTATGCTACGGGTGTCCACAGATCCTAACCTAATTTCAACTAATCCGTCGCTGTGTTTTATGGACGATTCTTAAATATTTCTCAGTATCTCAGAATCTATGAGTGAATTGACAAAATAAGTATGAAACGCGTTGTCACGTTGTAAGGATTATAGTTAAGAATACTTGTACTTTTACATGAAATTTTGTTGATTTCTTCTAATGTATTCTTCGGCGTGATCTCTTTCAATCTCCATTTTATGAACATCTTTAACGTGCGACACCAAACGTAGGTTTACGTTCGTTTAATTATCAGCAATTACAAAACTCCGAGTTGTTAGTTAGATTTAAGTACGATGCTTTTTTTTTAGTTAGAGATGCAAAGAGTTAAATATTTTACAGTCAACCATAAGTAGAGTGTGACCGTACATATATATAACTGTAAGACAAGTTACCAAATTATTTACCATGGTTGGTGAATAATATCAAGCAGATAATAGTGTCAAAATTTTCGGTACAATTTTTGCCGGATCACCACCAGTTCTTGACTGATTATAAACAGTAGATTCTATTGTTTAATCATGATAGAGAAAACCATGAGAAAGCATTTCTTATCCTTTGCCTCTACAAACTATAAACACTCATCCTTGTGATCCAATAATTTTTTAAACGAAACATCCACGAACTCGTTTGCCACGTGAAATTTTAATCACCGATAAAATTTGAACACTGAACCTCTGCACACCTGTATATATATATACTCGCGAGCACTCCGCCAACAATAAACACGGACGCGTGTACTCCGCAGGGACATTATCAGGATTAATAAACCCGCGGGGTTAAACCATGCCTACGATACTTCGCCAAGAAGGCTGAGTAACCGTTAAAGTTTCCGCGTAATCTTAGGATAGGCGGTTTCGTTCGGCGTGACTCGCGAAGCGCCAACACACCGAGCCACACACATACACACATATTCCAAACGTGTACGTGCAACGGTTATTCGACTATTATTTACGAGTGTTGTTCCGTAGTTGTGGTGCCGTCGCTGTGATTATCGCCAACCAGCCACAGCCCTGTCCTTCTCCTTTTCGTCTATGATACTATCTATCTGTGTGTCGGCTGTGTCGTTGTTACGTGCGTTCCTCGGTGAGATACGAGCGACGCGCGGGAATTTCCCGCGCCGGATAAACGAAGTTGAAAAGGAAATTTATGGCCGCTCTTAACCGTCATCTGTTACGTTACAGCGAACGCGGTGTAAAGAGGCTGGCGATTGAATTGTAAACACGTACGGTTATATGTTTCTCATGCTCCGCTCCGGTGGTTACTGATATTGAGTTAATTCCAAAGTGGATGCAAGGTGAAGGTAGGGACGAAATTTTATTTCCAAGTTTTCTGACATTGGTTTAGTCACTTGCACTCTAGTTTAGTCACCACCCTATTTATTGCAACAGCATTAATGTGAAAAAATAGGACGTGAGGAGTCAGTGCTGTTTGAGAATTTGGTCAAGAGTAAAAAGTGTATTTAGGTTTAAGAATAAAAGTTATTTTAGAATGATAGGTAGCCCTATAGGGAAAAATCTTGGAGTGCAAAAGGTTGAATCCTCGGGTGCTCAAAATTGGTAAAAATCAGAAGTGTCGAGTGGGCAGCATAATTTAGTTTTTGATATATTTATTTCAATATTCGTCCTCCAACTTCTAATGAGTAAATTATTTTTTTATTTTATTATCGATTGTAAGATCATTATTGTAAGGATGGCACAGTCATGTAATTTACAGTAATTAGTATCGGGTGACTGTGGCGTTATGTGACTTTCATTAATTAGTGACTGTGACATCATGTAATTTTTGGTAATCAGTGACGTGACTGTAGTGTCGTATAATTTTACAGTTAGTAACCATTAATGTGACTTTCAGCACTTAGTAATCAGTAAACTGCGAATGTCTATGCATTTATAGAAATTTTATAGTTGCAAAAGGTATGCACGTAATAAAAATATATAAAATATCCAATATAGTATATTCTGTAATATTTAATAAGAAGGGAAACAAATTTTGATTCCTTTAGATTCTATTTGGAAAAAGTGTTTATAAAACTGTGAGTCTGCAAAGAGAGTTTGCAGAGAATTGTTGACGCTATTGTGGCGAATCATGTGATTAAAATTGAATTTTTTTTAGTGTCTGAGAAATACATTTTTCGGAAAATATCGTTCTTTTATATATTATCGTTCGTTAGTTAAAACAGTTAAGATAGTACAATCTAATACTTACAGGTTGTCTTGTAAATGTAAATGAGACAGCTATATCTTTAAAATGGTTAGAGGTGAGACAAAATGTCACAAGGCAAAATGAACTGGTATGGAATGAAGCATATTGTGGAATTAATTTTTATGCAATAAAATGTTCATCTCGTTTTATCAGGAACATAAAATATAATATACAGAGATACACAACTGAAAGAATGAAGAAATATTCAGAATGTAATGAAGAATTATCTAAAAACTTGTTTCAAAGTGATAGTTTCATAGTGTATAAAAGTATGCAATCAAGTACCTTTTTTTTGATAAATAATGAAAAATTACATCGAACAGTGTAGCGGTGTCCTGTTTTAAATTTAAAAATACAAATTGGTAGCAGCTACGATTGCCAGATGCGTAAAAATACATAAAATTAATTCCAAGACATGCTTCGTTCCATATCATTTCATTTAGCCTTATGACATTTTTCCCCATCGATGTCCCTAACGATGTATTTAAAAATACAGCTTGTCCTAGTTGCGTAGGACACCCTGTATATTTATGTACTCTCTTTAATGGTAATTAATCTAATCTTACGTGAACTAGATTTTTTTTTTTGAAGTATCGCTTGTTACTCTCTTGATACTTTGTCTCAAAAGTTTAAAATATAAGGATTTGGAACATTTCACAAGTGCTAATTGCTTAGCCAAAGTTTTCATAGATTTTGAAAAGTTCATTATATATATAATATTAATTTGTTTAATTAGTTATATTAATGATATTAAATTATAGTAAATATCAATAATTACTGTAATAATTTATTTACTGAAAGTTATATGTAGATTCTTAAAGATTGACGAGAATTATTTTTTAAATGCTAATTTCATTAGTTGAATTTATACAAGTTTCAGAAGAAATGAAAATGTTTCTTGTATCTTGTGGACAAAAGTATCAAGAGATCTATTATATTAGTCGGTTAAAGTCTATATCGCTTCTCTAGAATTTCATACATTATAAATTATATTTAAAATTGTAATGTATTTATAACGACCGAAGTTGAATAGAATTCTGTGAAAATTGAAAAGTAACATCGTGTTATATATATAATTAAATAAAACTCGAATAGAGTTCGTATTTAAACTCATTCGTGAAGAGAGTCCTCGCAATCGGTTTCACGAAAGTTTAATGGAGTCGTTCGGTATAAAAATTTCAGTTCTACTATTGAACGACTTATCGAACATCTCAAATTATCGAATCCTGATTAAACGATTAAAAATCAAATACTTCGATTCTATATTAATATGAATTATTACGTAATTGTTGTATAATCAACAAGAATGTTACATTCATAAAATTAGGTATATTTTAAAGCTATGTTAGGTATATTTCAACATTCTTCAGTTACGTTGCTTCTTAGTATGTTAATTTCTATCATTCATGAATATTAAAATCAAAATCAAACACTTCAACACTGTATCAGTACGGATTGTTACGTAACTATTATATAATTGACATGAATATTACGTTCATGAAATTAGGTGTAAATATCGAAGTTCCGCTAGGTACACTATCCTTAATCTTATCGCCGTTACAACGAACGTATATACACCCGGTGTATATACGTTCTTCAGTTGTTTCGGTTATCTTCGGCCAAGTGTTATTTGTTAGTAGTTAATTCTTTCAAGAGAAAGAGAGAGAGGGAGTGTTGTTGGGGACGGAGTAATTGTTGTTGTTGCCAGCGGCGCTACAAGTATAGACCATTAACCAAGATTTACTTCTACACTCGACGAACGCGCGGTGGCCGTAAGACGGTTGTGGATTTCTAATAGAGGTGTTTTCGTCTGGCAATCGATTACCCCAGTAGAATCTGGAACTCAAGGAGGCTCGCAGAGCCAGGTCTAGCCTGGCTGCATCGTGCCTCCGCTCCTCCGTTCTACGTGGTTTTCAACTCCCTTCTCTGCGCGTCGGGCCAAGCCAAGATTTGTAGTCGCGGCATAAATTCGAGCTTTCGCCCTTCTCCGGCTTGCCTTAATAGATTAGTGGCCCCGATAAAGGTGTCCAATACGTATTTCTGTGTATTGAACCGTTCCTACTTACTCCTTCAACGACGACTGATTCCAATTGATTCATAGAACTTTCTTCTCTTTCCTTTTCTTTTCCTTTCCCTCTTTTTTTTCGGTTGTTGCGCCGTCGAAATGCGCGTGTGGTTGTATACAGAGTGACTCGAGAAAGTATTTGAACGTTTGCGCAGAGGCTGACGATAACGTACTCGTAGACACCCTTTATGAATATATTGAGCTATAAATCATCGTCGATAGAGCCACGAAAGAATTCGAATACTTGCCATGCAAGGAGTTCTTTTTTTATGTATCTGTGTGTTATGTAAATCGTTTTCAATGTTATTGTGATTATATTGGCGAAATTTGGACTTGTGCAGGATACTTAATAGAGCATGGATTTGCTAATGTTAACTAAATTAATTCACGTTTATATTTATTAATATAATGAAAATGATGGACTGAATATTTCTGTGATGTTTATTTATGTCATACATATACACTCGTATTGAATATCTTGTTACTTCTATGTTGATTGGTGTAATGTTTGATTAGTTTCAAATGTAATCATACGAGGCACAAAAGATTTTGAAACATTGAATTTGTCACTCTTCATTTTTTTTTTACCTCGACTCACCAAATATTAGATTTTCATACGCGTGTACGATCACAGAAGTAACAGAGTGACTTGCTAAAGTATTCGAATATTTTTGATATCTGTTATATAAAATATTTTGAAGTTTCAATAACACGAAATCACGAGCAAGGTGTAAGTACGCTTGACGTACTTGCGTTTCGACTTTTACATTATTGAATACATTAAATCATACACAGTTGGCAAGTTAGCAATACAATCAACTGAAAAATCGGCTGCCTCGTTGTAATAAAACATCCATTTATACACACTCACACACACACAAGACTTTTTAAACGTGCGAAAACATTGACAAAGTAAGAGCCGCATAAACACATAATTACGTGACTGAAGCGCATGTGGACCGTGTGTATACGCTAAACTGTCAAATATTGATAGACGCAACACCGTGACCGTGTCCGAGAGAGACAAAGAATCGACACGAATGTATAGGGTGTATGTGCTCTCTAGACACACAGTGACGGGTGGAGGCTTCATGCAACGACACCCAGAGAGAAAGCGAGCACCCAGAGGCGGATAAGACGAAAAGAAAGGCAAAAAGGGCGAAACGCACGAGTTGAACGGAAATGGACGAGAGACGGCGCGAGAGAGAGAGAGCAAGAGAAACCGATCCGAACGCTTAAAGAGCCACGGGGGTGTTCAACAGCGTTCCGCACTCGACGACGAAATGGCCTCCCGCCGCTTTATCGAAACGGGAAAACCAATCCTCTCTCTGCACCTTCGTCCGCCTTTCGCGTATGTGCCTATATTACCTTCGATCCGCATCTCTGCAACCCCTGGCCGGCATCTACAGCCACCGCTAGAGATGGGATCGAGCACCTCACAAGTAGGTTCCTCGTATCTTTCAAGGTACGATCTTTTGCTAGTCAACGTCTCTCGTTCTCGTTCTTCAAACGTTGCGTTCGCAGCGACGTTCGTAAACGTTTGTGTCGCGTCAAGAGCACGCTGTGAATGAAATTTCCGCCAACGTTACAAATTTTCGTGGCTCAGATTTTCACATCATCGATTTTATTAAAATGGAGAGCTTCAAGCTTGATCTGACAATCGATGGAAATGGTAACATCGAGGAACAATGGACAATGTGCGGTTCGAGCAATCTTAAAATTGTACAGACGAACGGGCAGTGATTTTGAACGGCAATGAAATTGTACTCGAATTGTACTTTTAAATGTCGAACTTGACCTGTATGAAAATGTACGCGTTAATCTCGATTGTGTATATCGAATTGCATTGAACTTGCACGTTGAACTTGATGAAATGTATACATTCAACTATATTGAACCTGAGTCATATAAAACGAATGCACCGCTGGCGTATTTATCGAAGCATTTTCACTCTCGAGTAGCATTCGAAATCCGTGAAACAAAACTCAGACATCGAATTTGACTGGGATTCGTAAGTACATATTGGACTTGATCCCATCCGTAGCCACCACCAGCTGCAAAATCCACCTCCGGCTCGTTCGTTCTCGATCCTGCACCAACGTGTTCGGCATCTCCGCCCGCTTCCCAACCAGTCGTTCACTATGTTCCCAGTAACAGAGGCTGTAACCCTCAGGAATTTCATTTCGTATGCCAGGCTAATTATATGCCGGAGTTTTACACGCGCGTTCGTTCCTTCTTTTACAGAATTCGAGCAACTCCGTCCTCTCTGCTCTCCTTTCCTCGTCTCTCGCGCACTCTTCTCGCGTAATCTTGTTTAGGAAACCGAAAGAAACGTCGAATCTGATTGGAGCGTATGTTTAAAAATTGTTTCCAGATGGTAATAAGTAGACTGTAGATTTTTGGCAGACAGTGTTTATGAAAAATTTTTGGATAAGGAAGACACAAGAAAATTCTAAATTACAATACCGTGACACTTATAATAACATAACACGGGAAGTACCTTTTCCAACAGCCATATCAATTTTAAAAATATAAGAAAGTTCTGAATTATGGTACCATAACGTGGAACGACTCTTCAAAGATGGCCACTCTTTTACTCCGCACGAAATTCGAATCAAATTTCGAAAGAAAGAAATATCTAATCTCTCTTCCTTTGATACATTAGACATCTAGATCGAGTGATCTTAATCTCAAGTAGCAATTAATATATTTCACCATCCTAATCTTTACATCGATTACTCGAGAAGCAAACCGTTCAAACATAAGTATAAGAGATTGACATGAACGTAAATACGATCTTTTAACCTCTTGCGCTGGTTTGCGGACCATAACGAGCGACCGAACCGTGTACAATGATTCGTCGCTTTCTTTTTCTATTGAGCTCGTCGGCATGACATCGCTGGATAGAAATTATTAAGAAATAATAAACTTATCATTTGTTTTGCCTGGGTTATATTGTCACAAGTCTGCTCGATGCTCCTGTCCAAGAAAATTAAAGCGTGTTTTTCCGCGTCAATTTTTTTGTATCCAAGCGATAACTCGGGACAGAAGACGATCGCGAGCCTTTCGGTATGCATAAAATCGTCGCAATTTCGCGATCGTTTAATCGCGGCAAGGGAGGGGCGGGAGGGGCTGGAGGGTAAACGATGGTCGGACGGAGGAAACGACGATCGTCGGCTAGATACAGCCACAGGCTGCCGCTGCCAACAAAGATGGATAAGTAAAGAGAGAACACGGAGGAAAGAGTCTCTGCAAGCTGGTAACCCGAATGAATGTTTGTGGTAGTAACCGAGGGGTGGAGGGGCTGATAGTAACCGCTACAACCACTAACCCATCCCTGCGTCGTTGGTCAAGCAATCACAGCTATCAGCACCTTCGTATTAGAGCGGACTCCCCGCCGTAATACGTTCTTTCTGCTCGCGAAGCTTGAAACGGGTACGAAAATAAAACTAAAGATTAAGAACTGTTGCATTTACGGTCCTGATTGAAACAAGTCCCGAAGGATCGTTATTCTAAATTATTTCTGTATTATATTCTGAAGTATTTCTGTTTACTTCATCGATTGAGACGTCAATTACATTCTTGTCGTATTTTCTAAGAAACTATCGAGCTAACAATGGTTTCAACGTGTAATGGTTGTGATATCATGAGATATCGTGAAACAAAACGTATACGCATTTACTCGCAAATGTTTGACCAAATACGGGCTCATTTTACTCAAGGATATCTGATCACACGCGGACTCGTTCTACTTGAACATGACTGACTGCGCGCGGATCCTTTCTTCTTGAGGATGTTTGACTACGTACAGGCCCATTCTACTTGCGAGATGTACTACTCCGTTTAAATGTGCCTAAGTTAGATAATGAAAATTAAAATTGGTAATTATTAAAAAAGAGTTTTGCGTTTAAAGTTTATTTCCTACAAGACAGGTCATCTGAATGTTTTACTTATACTTGATGATAGAAAAAAATGCATTAGGTTAAACTTGCTTAATGTCAAGGAATGGACGAGATGGACGAGAACATTGTACACGTAGTTTTTCATATTTTAAAATATTAGTCTCTGAAAATTTCGAACCAATGGCTTCGATCTCGTCTTGTGTTGATGGTGAAGGTATTTGAATTTTGGAATTAACTGTATTCACGATTATATACGATTAACCCTCTAATATTAATAATAATTATTATTTTACAACATATTATTTTATCATTTAGTAACAGTTCTTTTAAACGTTTGAGACTATTTTTACGATACTCTGGTACTGACTAGACGCTCAAAGGGTCACGTTTTATAACACAAAGAGAGAGTTAAATGGTTTAAAAGTCGCAAACCAGTTCAAACATGGAATTTTTGTAAAACTTCGGAAACCAGTTACTGCAATAAATCAACGAGCAAACTCGAGCTCATTTCTGTCGTTGTTTTCCTCTTTCTTCTTCTTGTTTTTTTTTCTTCTCTTCTTTGCTGTTTCAACGTCTGTTTAGTTTTGCAGATCACCCCGAAACCTCAGTTTCTTGTACTCTACAAACTTCATTTGAATATTCCATCATTTATCTTGAGTTTTAACTTCCCCTTTCCTTCTGCTTCCATTGCGTCCAATCACTACTCAGCAAACATTATACATTTTACGTTACAGCTGAAATACGACAGAGTTCGGAATTCAGAATACGACAGAGTTCGGAATTCAATCAGCTTTCATATACAGAGATTGAAATCAGTTTCTAATATACGTACATATATAACATACGAGTCAGTCTCGTACACATAGAAACGAAATGATCAATTATTTTTTGAGAATGAGTTTTCTCGTGATTTTAAATTTCCATTGTCACTAATTAATTATTCATTATGTCCCTACCAACTATGTACATAGAATAATTGTTTCAACATTAAAAGAACAAATAATCGAATAACTATTATAAATAAATAGAACAATAATTTCTTCAATATCACAGTGTTTGAATATTAATGACAATCACTTTGTACGAAGAACGATCGTCACACGTTTATTATTCGACCATTTATTTTGTAAGTGGTAGTCTCTTTTGTTTCTAGGTATTAAAATTTAGCAACGGAATCTCGATCGATCCGAACAAACGAATATTTCAAGATTTGTTTGATAAATTATTTAATTACAAATAAAAAGTTCACACGAATGTATATTCGTGTTCTCAATTCTCTCTCGAGAAATTCACTCGAATGGACTCACTTGCAGAATAAATGCGCGAAACTGACAGCGATCGATCACGGCGAATTACAGTGTTTTTCGAAAATCTGACGGGAGGAGCCAAGCTTATTGCGAAACATGTGTACAATCTGAAAAAGTTGCAGTATCTTTCCGGTTTCCTTTCACAGAAAGAGAGAGAGAGAGAGAGAGAGAGAGAGAGAGAGAGAGAGTTCTGCCAGCTCAGCGGACTCAGCGATATGTCAAAACTATTTGCAATAATAATTTCCTTGGTTTGTTCGCCATGCAAAAAGATACACGGGTCTGGCTGGTGAACTCGCGACCCCGCGAGAGTGATGTACGATCTTGATTGGCCGAATCGAAGTAGACGTCGCGTAGGGGACAAACGAGCACCGATTTACATCGGAAATCCGGCAGCGAAATTGCGCGGCGAACGGAGTAGGTTTATCGGCGCGATTTGTATAATCGTCAAAGTTTTTGGGATCGGATCGGGACGACCGTTACGCGCGCAACTCGTCTCACCCCGGCAAACTCGATCGATCTTCGCTACCTCGGAATCTAATTTTAACCCGACACTGTCAATTCCCTCTCGCTTGCTGATTATATCGCTAGCGAGTGTCCTGTTTCTTTTACGTATAAATTCTTTTAACGCTAGACCTACCAAACTGAAGCGGTCAAAATGAGCAGTTTATAATTTTTGTTTATAGTATATCTTATAGACGTGAAACAGCATGTTTTTAAAGGTTTTTGTAGTCTGTTGTATTACAAAGTTTCTTTTCTATTTTTCTGACTTCAATGTCTCTGGTGAAAATGTTATGTATGTTTTAATTGTCGATAGTTCTGGTGCTGAATCCTTTTTGGGAATTAATGTTCGTTTTTTGTGGGGGGGATTTGCACTATGACGCATGTACAGTTATTATCACCAAATTTTCCGATTAAAAAAAAGTGCCATGAACTTGTCATCTTTAAACTAGACATTTCAAGTTTCGTTCATCAAAGAACAATTACCTATTCACCTAACAAAATTACTATATTTAACAACAGAAATATTGTACAATAATAGCAAACTAATTAGTGGCATTCGTTTTATTACACCAAAATAGCAACTGCTCAGTTTATAGTTAAGAAATGAAACAAGATAAAGAGAAAAAAAAAGGACGACAATCATAATACACACATTATCTCCGTTTCAACAATCCCAAAAGTTACAATTAATCGTGATTGGCTCAAGATTCAATGCAAAGGGCACGGGTCTTCCAAAGTGACGCTTCACAAAACATAAATTGCATTAACGAAGAAAAGAAGGAAACAGCTTTCGGAAGGACTCTAGCTCCAGATAACTTTCAATCTTCACCTATAAGGTAAGAGAAATGGCTTTCAATTGCCGCTCGAAAAAAAAAGAAGAAAAAAAGAAAAGAAAAGAAAAGAAAAGTAAGGACCGTCTGGATGTTTTAATGGACGAATGGATCTTGCAACGACCTGCTGTTTAGCTGCAAGTCCGGGGAAGGCAGCAGCGCAGCGGAGAGAAAGATACATGGAGGCTAGGATACATCGTCTCCGGCGCGAAATACATACATCTCCGGTGCAAGCACTTCTCGCAACAATACCTGCGGGACCGTGTGCTCCGCGTGTACAGGTCAGGTTTCGAAGTATCACCACCTTCGAAAGAGGTCACCCGAACACCGCGGCGTGCCCCTCCCTCCCCCCCCCCACCTCCCACCTTTCCACGGTCCGTATCGATGTTGGAAAATTTACTGTGTAATTGGTCACTTTGGGATGCTGAGACTGTGACCGAACTCTCGATCGATAAACCAATCGGGAAGAATTTATCGGCGAGAGGACTGTTACGCGGGACAAATGCTTTTATAATATTACGTCCATTTTTAATCTCCACCATGGCCAAGGAATGGTGCACCTCGGACCGAGGTGGTGAATTGTTCACTGTCGTTGCGCCGATGAAAGGATCAATAGCTAGGACCCTCGATGGGAATTGCCGCTGTCTGTTTAATCAAACTGTTCGAAAAATTGGATTTGTTGCAGTTGTTTTGTTTTTTTAATGTAATTTTTCTCTCTCTCTTTTTTTGGTTGATTTACGTGGTTATTTTCAATGGTGGCAGTGATTCATTCATTCATTCAATCGCATTAATCATGCACTTGTACTTTAATGTTAGATAACAAGAAAGTTTTGTCCTTTTCCTGACAAAACAGAATGACGCAATTTTATTTTCCAAAATGGGTACTCTCATTTTGATAAATGATTTTTCTTAAAGCAATACAATCTATGTAATATCTGTTGATTTATACATTTCGTGCAAGTTCTATTTTGAAAGTTCTGCGAGTTTCTTTTTCAAGAAAGAAAAGAAGAATATAAAAAATTATTCATCAAAATAAAAATATTGTTTCCTTTTTATACTTTTACATCATTCTTTATTTTACGTACTTTGAGCAACATAATAATACAATACTTTAAATATTCAATTAAATAATTATTATCTATAATATTTAATATATTAATATTTATATAAATATTTTATTTATGAATATATTTCAATATTTGTACGTATGTAATGTATTATAATTTTTATATATATTTTGTACAACCAAGCATAAAATAATTTTAATAAATTATTCACTTTTACATTACATCTTCAAGTTAAACTACCAATATAATCGTCGTAATTATCTCTCGTTACAGTATTTATGAAATTTCAGAATGCTCTAAACGAGTGTTTGAATACTTTCGTAAATCATTTCTCATTGTTAATGTTGTACATTATATATCATCTTATTTTTAATATTATATACCAACCAAATTATAATCGATCGAGTGTTGTAATGTTTTTACGCATCCTCTGAACATTATTAATTTTGTCAGATTTTCTTCCAGTTTTATTCCTGCACTTTCTCGTCTGCGGCAATACTTTTTTGTACGGCGTTAGTCAAACACGCGAATTTCGTTTCTCAACAAATTTGGAACGTCGAGCGTTTAAACACTCTCGCGAGCAACTGTCTCGTCCAGGGCTTCTTTTTTGTCTGGCCTCTCAGCTCATAAAGTCGGTAATTACACGTATAATAGAGTTAGTGAAAAAGTAGCTCCTTCCAGAGTATCCCGCGCGCTCACCCTTATTACTATGGATATTGCAACTTATAATGCAGCTAACAATAAATGATGAACGAAATATTTTATAAGAGGAGCATGAAAAAATGTTAACCCCGCGGTGGCATTATGCGAGAAAATGGCGCGGAGGCTTTTATGAATAAATTACGATCCACCGCCCATTGTAGTTTCATCTGAACTCGTAATTTTCGTTATGGCTGAAAAACACTTTTCCCGTGTCTCTAACTTCTTTAACGTTCTTCGGGTTTCATGGCTGCTGTGTAAACTGTATATAACCCTCAGTTTAATTTGACGAACTGCGTATTACCGTATTCGTGACAGTTCTGACGTGAACTAAGTACGTGCAGGTGCATAACAGCGAATTAATTTCTTGCGTCTTTTTAACGATCTCTTCGCGAATAAGAGAATCATTTGTTGGAAAAAAGTACAAAAGGGATAATGTGCAGACCACTGTGTCCTCGCTATATCTTTAGCTGGTCAAAGCAAATTGTCAACGATCGAGACGTCGAATTATTCAGGGACGTGGATTATTCCTCGCGGATAATTCGTCGAGAAGCTGAGTATGAAACTTTATCGAGTAGAGCTCGTTGCTTTAACAGTTTATCGATCGACGTACCTACGTGTCTCCTATCTCTTGCCCGATACCTTTCGCATTTCACGCTCTCTGGATGCACCGTTGGGGGGAGGAAGGTGAAAGGGGAGGGCGAGAGAGGCGAAAGAAGGACGCTCAGAAAGAGGAAGAACTAACAGCGGAGTCAAGGATTTAAAGCGGCGCTAAGCTTCGTCCCTTGCATTCCGCTCGTTCCCTCTCGTTCTCGAGTCAATTGTAAATAACAAAGCTTCCAATTTTCTTCAATTTGGCAGTTTCGAAGGGACACACGGCTTCAATTCGTTCTTTCACGCGACTCGTAAGCGCAACTTTCCCTCTTCTATGGAAACGTCGCGGCCAGAGAAATCGGGAAAGGTTTGGAGAAAAAAAAAAAAAAAAAAAAAAAAAGAAACACCTCAAACGCTGTTTGCAATATTATGTTGGTGTTTTAAGAAGGAATATTTATTTTCGGTGAATAATTTTAATAATTTGAATAACTCCGCCATACGAGAAATATTTTAATCCTGGTTATGAAAAAAACATCTAAGGTCAATGCAATTTTTGCGCTAACACTCTTCTCTTTTTCTTTACTTCTAGTATTAAAATTCAACATATTTTATTGTGTTGTGTTTCAAGAGATTTTTTGATCTGTTGACAATCTGTAGACAATTAATATTATTCTAATACTTGTATATATGTATATATATATAATTATATATTATCATTATATAATATATTACCATGAAATTGTATTATAAATATTGTTATCGTTATATAGTAATAACACGTGCTTTTTCTTTACTTTCAGTATTAAAATTTGTCAACAAATATTTAAATAATAAGTAATTAAAATTATAATTATATTAGTGTTTAATATATTATTATATAATTATATTACTCTTATATGTCACAGTGACATGAATCAAATTCACTAAATTCTTCTTATTTCAACCGTATTAATGACAGTTGTTCAGAAACATACATACATTTAAACCACGATCTTAACACAATAATATCACATAAATGTATTAGCTCAGACATAATATTTTCAGATGTAATACGTCTTTCAAGTAAAACACCACTTTAGAAGCTCATCGTAACCACTGAGCTATCTTATTTTTCAAAGAATTACGAAAATCGAACGCCACAATTTACGAAGGAAGTAACTTGGAGCAAGTAGATTACACAAAATAGATGACTTAAAATTAATAAATTATCGAAAGTGAGTAAGTTTTCTATATTTGAAATAATATTCCATCCATTATTTGCCGCTAAAATACCTCAAAATCTTGTCGGTGTACTCCGGCTTTACGTCGAACTCGAAGAACGAACGAACGAGCGAACTGTCCCCTACCGCGTTCCCTTAATTCGAATCACGCGCGGATTTCGTATTCTGTCCGAAAGTTTTACATCTCGCCGCATTACCGAGTCAGGAAGTCAAACTGACCCGGAGATACTGGAGCAGAAGGAATTGCAACTTCTCCGCTCGAATAGTTTAAAGAGCTCGGCGGTCGCAGCTAGTAGGTAGTTTGCTCCTCTCTTCTCACTCGTTTAAATTGCGGCTAACAATTTCTGTCGATCGTGCGGCTGCGCGAACTGTATTACCTTATTGTATTATCTTAATGAGATAAGTTAGATTGCTACTTTGGAGCGAAAGTTGGGAAGGGGTGTGGGTGGGAGGGAGGGGGGACGAAAGGGGGTGGGAATGTATGCTTGTCAAGGCGGGTGAGATCGATGCCTTTTCCGACCGGTGTTGGCTCACTTTAAAACGAATCTGAATTAGAATCTCCCGTTTGACGTTCCACTGTAATGAAACACCGTTCGCGGCCGATTTTCATCAACCCTGTGTTACAGGGATTGAAATTCCGCGTGCGTAACTTTTACCAGGTTGCTCCATCACCAGTGACTCGCAACAAGAAAAATGAACGGAAGTTTATTGGCTCTCATCCGGTCAATTTGATGCTTCTTTCTTTGGTTTCTTTGCAAAAGATTGTACGGTTTTTTTTTTTGCAGCACGTACGATGAGTCACAAAAGTGTTCATACGCCTGTAATTAAGTATGCGCGATAAAATATTATCAGGTGTTTACTGACAGCAATAATTACGCAGTTGAATAGTACAAACTTTGTTAACAAGGAACAATTAAGTGTACCGAGAACTTTAATTTTTTATTTTTATGCTATAAATATCTCTTTGTACTCCATCGAACAGGAGTACTTGAGGTATCCTTCATTATCAAACTTGAAAAGAGTTTTGTAAAATAATGATGATAAATTTTGACAGTTTTATCATTGAAATCTAAAGAGAAGACAATGAATTTATTGTACGATTTACCATTTTACTGAACGTTGAATGTGAGGATCAAACGACAAAAATTCAATGAAATCTTAACAATTCACGAGAAGCAAAAACTCGAAAAAAGATTCGAATATTGTTCAGAACGACAGAAACAGAGATCACATGAGTCACAAGTACGCAAAACGTCAGTCAACGACGTAAAGTGATCTGAAAAAGAAAAGAGAAATAAGCTCAAACTGTCAAAGTAGAGACAACAGGAAACCAAGTGGATCGTCACGAAGTTGAAATTATCGAGACTTTTTCGTCACCACTGCTCGTACAGTTATGCCTTTCGAGTTTTATCAAGAAAATTACGAAACTGTCGACGCGGAACTCCACGGGGCGAAAATAATTTCGCCGCAACGTTACGCGCCGGCGTGCGTTCGATTTAGTTTCGAGAAGCGTTCTCCTTAAATTAAAGCGCAAACAGATCGGATCGTTCGCAAGGATCGTTGAATACATTATTTCGATCCTTCGATCGCGGCCCAGGGCACCGCGCGCCTGGGAATTTACATGAAACAGGGCGCAAACGAGAGCACAAATATTGGCCCGCCGATAAATTAGAATGCTTTGTTTGCGGTTGAATTTATTTATCGCCCGGCGAAAGCGGACATCGGCAGTTCAAACAAAATTTCAAGTGATACAGATACGCTTTGAGGGGACACTTTGCGGCCGCGGCTGTCGCGTTACACCGGTGCCACGAGATTTCATCGCAGCCTTTCCGAGCAAATACCGAGCCACTCTATCGCTTCGCTCAATGGTTAATCCTAGCCACGGATAGGTCTATCGAAGCCAATTTCACTGTGCTCTGCACCGATGATCGATATATATATATATATATATGTAGCATACATATACATATGTGAAGTATGCTCGCAGGATGCTGGATCATTTTCAACGCACTGGTTGACGTTGGATCGAGTTTACGCGAGTTTGCGCGGCCGAGACCCGTAGATCTCGCAGAAACAAATTCCCTCGACCTCGGTGTGGCTTTTAACCTCTTCAGGCTCGTCAGGTTTGTTGTGCCACTAGTGTTACTTCGTTAGGGCCGAGTGATCGAGAGCAAGCGAACCGTGGGATATGACTCCGTTTAATGCACAAGCGGTACGTAAATTGGAAAAGTTGGTTCCTGGATAATGAGCGAACGAGGTGAAAATTCTGTGAAGTGAAATGTATTAAGAAGCGAAATGCATTAATGGTTTTGCTTTTACATGGGCCGTTATAAAGTTACACGTTGTGCCATTTCTACAGAAGATGGAACGGGGATGATACTTTCGAAAAAATTGATTTAAGTGTGAGAGATAGTTGCTTTCGTGTAATTCGTGTTATTTTTTTTCGAGTGTTACGAAAATTTGAACCACGTAAAACGAAAAGTGTGAAAGATTGACGATGTTACGAACAATGTTTTTTTTCTTTTCGATTTATTTGAAAATACACCACTATTGAAATTTTGTGAAAGAAGATTGAATAGAATCTTTTACTAATCGAACGAAATTGAGAAATTAATTAAAAATTACAGTTGATTAGTTTGGTTTCTGATATAAAAGAAATAACTTTCAATTCCCTTGTCTTGTAATATTCTTACTATTTAATCTTGTCGTAGATCAAAGATAATTGTTGTACGAAAATTGTTAGAAACAAATCATACAGAGTGTTTTAATATTTAATAAGGAAAAGCAAAGGGTTGAAGCTCAATCAAAAAGCTGAAAATTAGCTAAGAATGAATACGGATCCCATTTTGCAAAATTTTACCAACTCGTAGAACTTTTGCACAATTTTTAAAATTATCAAACCGTAGTTACATTCTAGCCTTGTTTATTCATTATACTTTAAACAAGCAATTAGCTTGATATCGTAATGCAGAAACAAGAAATAAACCAGAATTTTTCAACTTGGATTCATCCGATTTCGGATCGTCGATAGCAGCCTTCTGCGTAATTAAACTCAATTCAAGTATGACAAACAGGTATATGATGCACAAAAATACACTACGTGCGTTTGATTTTCTCGAGAACGGAGTCTCAACTAAAACGATTGTATCCTTCTCTATCTCGATTGATCTTCTCACGCGAGATCATCCCCATTCTACTCGAAAACCTCTGCTCATTAAACGCGACTTTAGCCTGCAGTCAATCCAATGTCCTTTGTAGATAGTTCTCAACCACCGAAGATATTAAACCTGTCCACGCAGCTCACGAAACGCGCGCAACGCACGCAACGCAGCCTGTGGCTCATTTCCTAAGGGATGTAGAATTTCCGTTCTGTAGCAATTCCAACCAATTTACTATTCATGCTGTTTCGATGTACGCCTAGCCGCGGGCTGTTGTGATACGGGCAACCAATCAAAAACTCTCGTCGAAACAACCGACTGGCCAGCAGCCGTCGGCGCAACAAGCGGAGACCTAGGTTTATCCCCTACAGGCGAACCTGGATTGTTGCACGGCGAACGAGAGAGAAAAAGAGCGAGAGAGAGAGAGATGGAAAGAGGGCAGGAAAAAAGAGGGAGAGAGAATGAGAAAGAAAGGGAAATAGAAAGCTAGAGGGACAGTGGTAAGAGGGTAGGGGTTTCCCTGAAGTGGAGGGTGCACTCGTCTCTGTTGTTGGTAGGCAGTTTCGTTTGTTGACGTTTCATCCGAGCACCGCAGGTATTTCATCCACATACAGCGCGCGTGTATGTTACGTGCTCGCAGTGTATGCGAGCACAGCCCCCGATGTACACTTGGCCGTGCACCGATGCCGCGCGCTCGCGCTGCTAGAGAAAAGAGCACTTGACTCACCCCTTAAGCTATAAAAGTAATTATCGCCGGTTGTTAACGATTTAGCGTGCGTGCGTTTTCGAGATCGCGTTTCCAACGTTGCCGCGGTAACACGGCCGTAGCGCGGACGCCGTTATTATGACGAGTGCCAGCTACTGCGACGAGCATGAAAAAGAAAGGTTTATCGATGGGGTGACGCGATCTCGAATCGGGGAATCGTTGCTCCGACGCTGTTGACGAAACAGTATTGTAGAAGTGTAAATTTTCGTTCAATTCGTATTTTCTTTGCTCTTCTTTCTTTCTTTCTTCTTCTCCGGGTGAATCTCTTTGGAGACGAGAGAGTTGGGCCACTTTTGAGCTTTCGATGTTTCGTAAAATAATTCTTGGACTGGAATAGAACTGAAGCGGAGATGTAGAAAGTGTTCGTGGACTCGATGAAAAATTATCGATGATTCAAACTCTTGCGACTTTGTGGGAAAAAATTGTACAACGATCTACCTGAGCTTGTTTTTAAAGAGGAAAAGCCTGTGCTTTTGTAGTATCTAGAGTTCGTTTCTTCAAATAATATTTTTACATCGTTTTTGCCGAGGATAAAGTAAAGGTACTTCTTTCCTCGGAAATTTTGTAAATACAAACGTCTTTATAAAAATATGAACAAGTGTTTCTCATAACTGAATCAATCGTGGTCTTAAAGATTGAGATCTCGCTTTTTCAACGATCCCTTAAAATTTCTTGGATATTTATCCCTGTTACAACTACTTCCATTGTACATACGTATTTTGAAAAATTGTTGATTTTTATACCCGTCCACTTTAATAGTTTTTATTCAGTGTCGAATATTTTTCCGAGTTGCGAGGTCAAATGTTACACGTTCGGTTTAAAAATATTCCGGCTGATATTCGTGTCACGAAAAATAGAAGAAGAAAGTGATAAAAAATCAATCACTTCGTTCGAGACAATTAAAACAGAAGAATTATTAAATATTAATACAACGATGTGTAAATTATTAAGTATTTTCACATCACTAACCGTTCGTTTTAAAATTTTCTGTTACTGTCGAAACGTTTAAATCTCCTTTCAATTTCAAAACTTCTTCGACGTCGTTGAAATAGCATCGCCAAGCAAATAAATAACCAATTAGTTTCACAACTGCTTGAAACTTAACTTGCGGCAGAATGAACACTGGACTCACCCTGCACATTACACAGATTCCTCTCTAAACGTAAATAACGTAATTAATCGAAATCGTAGCGTGGCCCCAGCGTGTTAACAATCGAATTTCCAAAGTAAATTCACTTGAAGACATACTTCGGCTGAAGTTGATATTTCAATCGATCCCGCGGCTTCGCGGTGTAGCGTTCAAGATATCGTTTAAGAGATGCTGAATGGCGGCTGAAGTTCTTGAAAACACCGTCGTGACCCAATTTTTTCCCCCTTCTCTCTCTCTCTCTCTCTCTCTCTCTCTCCTCTCGGAGAGACGCGAGAGACGTGTGAGTGAACGTTGCAACAACGAGGGAAAAAAATGAAGGGAAAAAGAGAGAGAGAGAAAAAGAGGAAAAAGAAAGAAAAAAAAAATTGCTGACTCGTTCTTTCTTTGCTGACCGTCGCGCAGGTGTCGAGCTTGGGATAGGTCAGCGAAGATGTGCGAGTGGGTGGTTCGATAGTACGGGGGCAGAGAGGCAGATAATGGAACGTTTGAAATTACGCTTTGGTATAAACGGCGATAACTCACGGCGGGAGGGGAAAGGCGCATTAGCGTGAAAGAAAAAGCACTCTAAAGCAGAGTGTTTCTTTCCCATTGCTGTGTAATTATTTGCAAAGTAAACAATTGCGTTATGCGATAAGAGAGATAGTGGTAATGAAGTTTCATTCGTATTTTAAAGTGTTTCTAATGTCGGGCCGTATAGTTGCCATTAGCCGTTTTCATCGAGAGTCGAATTCGTTCGAGATGAGTTTTACATTTTCACGAGTGAACAGATTTTTCTGCATTTTTACATTGTTCGTTGACACACGTGTATCGTACTCACGTATACGTATGTAGAATGAATGGTATTTCCAAGATCAAAATATTGAACGCATATGTAAATGTGTGATAAAGATAACTACGTGACAAGTAATAAACAAACATAAATAAATATAAATATGACATTTCATCGTCTCCTTTATTCAAACAATTTCCATAGGAGATTCGCGTTTGCATCGATGCAATTCTGACGTTCGCGATGTGAAACGTAGAATAATTTCGAAAGAATTCAAGCACGACGCAGCGAATACGGCATTAACCAAATATTCTTGCTGTACGACGAAATATTCGAAGTTTCTATTTAGCGAGAAAGTTCAAGAACGGTGCGTAATTTAATATTAAGCGTACTCGAGCACTTTCTAAGTAGTCCCCAACTTCTCGGATTCTGTCCGAACTCGGTTCTGCCTTCGATCGCGAGAAAAGCGTCTATTACAACTGCCTTGTAATAGAAGCTCGATGCTGATAGTATCGTGTTAAAGTTTGCGCTACAATAAAGAAGAACCCTTTCATGCACGTAAACACAGATCTGCGTGCGAAAAAAAGAGACGTTGAAGCGAATGTTGAGTGTGGTTTCTTATGCATTTGTTCTTGCAAGTAGAATTGATTGGATTTTTATGCAAATTCACTCTATTTGAAATATAATTTTTTAAAAAGAGGATAGAATTTTGACAGAAAATTGTTTTTCACAATAAAGTACTATACCTTAGGCATACTTCAATTTTCATATTAAGCGCATTCTGTGCAATTTTGTGCTTTTAAATTTCCTACAAATGCATCAGTGTAAAAATGTAATTGAAGAATTGCAAGTTAAAGAGAAATTTGTTTCATTTAATAAACATTACAATTGAACTGTGAATATTTATGCGTTCTTGCGAACTTTAAAATTTTATACAACATGTGTAACACAATAAAATATTCGAAATAATGTAAGTAAATGAAAGAAATCTTTTAATATCGATTTCTTATAGTTATATTTATATTGCTATAAATATATTGCGGCCTTAAAAAAATTTCACCAGAATATTTATTTAATTTACTTCTGGAAGATTAGGTTTGCAAAGGATAAGTAGCATTAAATACACATTTGATGTAATTATGTATTATGTGAATATGTAACATTAATCTAAATTAAATATTTAAACACATATTAAATAAATTTAATATATTTAAACGTATTTAAATATATTTACACATTTGTTCAATACATTATACGATTGCATGTTTAACATAATCATAAATTAATAATTTGTGTTTTATATGTTGGGAACGTACAATATTATAATTTAGTTTCATTTATGCCTTGCTTTTAACACATTTGCCTTGCTACTGATGAATAATAATTCGCGTTTTTCCATTTACGTTCGAAATATTGCTTTCTTCGTTTTTGAATTACACGTTCATTAATTAATAATTACACACACGGATGGTAATTATTGCATCATATGAGAAGATGTAATTATTACATTATTACATTATTGCTGTATAATTTGAACGAAGTAAAAAATGTAAAATATATACAAGATAAACATATAATACATAAATACATGTAAAATGTAATCTAAAAATTTCTGAATTCAAATAGCGATCCTCAGCTTGAAATATTGAAAATTTCTTAAAGTATTTGTTGTAAAACTAAACTTTAAAAGTCTTTTGTTTAATTAAGAATTTC